>OY735218.1:24426341-24456341 GCA_963457665.1 Thysanoteuthis rhombus
AAATTAACATCTAAGTTTAAAATAACAAAAACTGCAATTGTTCACCAAGCTAAAAGTTTGGTAATATGAAAAGATAAAACACACACACACACACACACATACACACAGACACACACAGACACACACAGACACACACACACATATATATATATATATATATATATATATATATATTTATATATATATTTGTGTGTGTACATAATAATAACTAATGATGTTGTTCTGCCACAAAAGTCTGTGTTGTATTTGTTCTTACAATCAGAATTATAGATTTAATTATATTTGCTATGATTCAGTGATAAATATATTGAATTATTGTACCTATTGTAAGAATATTATTACGAAAGAAAACTTTTGATCTTTAATTAAGAAATAGCGATAATAATTTGATTACTGGCTTTTTCAGCCAAAGATCTTAAATGATCTCCGTGTTATATGCCAAATCATATCTTCATCATCTGATGCTCCCACACCTTTATTAAAAAGATACACATGTGAAAAAATAAAAGTATATATTATACAAAATGTAACAAGTGTGTATGTTTTTAATGGTGGTGTCGAGGCATTAGAATGTTGAAGTATAAACGACAATAAATTTTCTGTGAAAATGAAACTTTTATGATTACAAAGAAAAAATCCAACTTGAGAATCAAGTAGTATATCATTTGTAATGTCTGTACAGAGATAAATAGATTAAGTATTAATTCAAACAATTACACCCTAAAACAGTTGTAAATCTATGGTTGGTGTCACTCGGGCTGGTAGCACTTTGCTCCTCTTCAAGGAGATCTAGAATTTTGGTGATCTTCTGTATTAAGAATATTCATTGTACGGCGAATACGTTCACTAAACTAGAATATCTTGCTGAAATCGAAAAAGGGGGATAATTGCTTGAGGAATGACGTACTGTTGTTTTATGCATCTGCACGTTGACTCCAAGCGCCCTATGAAAAGGAGGCGTAGGATGCCACCGGAAGAAAATAACAAGGATTCTCTAATTCTGCTACTCTCTCTCTCTCTCTCTCTCTCCCCTCTCTCTCTCTCTCTCCTGGGACCCCTCCCCCAACGGTTTGATGTTGTCACAGCAAAGGCTTCACTCAAAGTCTTTTCGCTAACTCTCTGCTCGCGTATTTATTGGGACCTCCTATTCCTCTCGATACCCCAAAGGTGACGGACATGTCTCATTAGATTTGCGCTGAAATCTACCCCCATCGCACCTTATTGATCTCACATCTACATTGCCTTAGAATACTTAATTTCATTAGACTCTGATGGCCTCACTAAGTATTATAAGTATCAGATTACAGTTTGAATCTATCAAAGATACACTCGTACAACAGCACATATCCACTCATTTCGCAACATCAACAGAATTTAGAAAAAAAAACCCTCATCGACAATTTATACCCATATTTTTTTTAATTTCTTCTAAGAGTTTTTGGCAATAAACATTGGAAAACTAACGGATCTTGATTCCCGTAAGGCAAGCTTAAATGTTTACATTACTACGCACGCATTATCTTGCAACTCAATGTCATTCAAAGAATTATTACTTGCATGGCAAAAAACGCATCTGCTTCAGTCTCATTCATAATTGATATATCAGTGCTTTCCGAAAGTTCAAGATCACCTTGCATTTTCTTTCTATTCAGTCATGGAATCGA
This sequence comes from Thysanoteuthis rhombus, assembly GCA_963457665.1. Taxonomy (NCBI): domain Eukaryota; kingdom Metazoa; phylum Mollusca; class Cephalopoda; order Oegopsida; family Thysanoteuthidae; genus Thysanoteuthis; species Thysanoteuthis major. The sequence goes on from OY735218.1 coordinate 24,428,006, forward strand.
CGCTTTGGTTTAAGTACAGGTTTTGATGATTTCAGCCCAAATTGATCGTTCAGATGGCTCGAAACAGTCACTCTACTCACGTTTGTGCCTTTCGTCAACAAAGCTATCAGTATTAAAAAAAATTGAACTTGGAGAATGCATAGTAATCCTTTTCATCAAATGATTATCTCTGATGGTTGTCTTCCTACGGCTACCACTTCTCTCCTTGAAACTATGGGTCCCGTGAATTTTAAAATTGACGATTGCATTATGAATTGCAGTTAGGTTATGTAACTATTTTATCCATATTATGAAACTATCTTGGCAAATTCATATCCATCAACCAATCAATCACTAAATAGATCCGCCAAGTATTAAATAGTTTTATATATCCCCGCCTGTGGTTGGTATTCCATCCAAGGTAAAAACCAGAATTTCCAATGCTGATTTACAATGCAGTCACCCCTTGTTGCATTAGCGCAACATGATCTTAGCTTTTCTCTAACAGAGGGTACATGAAATTACTGGTGAAACCTTCAAAATATGTATAGCTTGAATATCCATCAATCTGTTATGTTTTTTTGTATAAATGGCCTGTGATGAATACCAGATTCTATTGCAAGCAATCAGCTTTGTGTTCTTCACGAGTATCAAATTCACCAGAGTTTTTTTTTATGACCAGCCCTAGGCAGGATATAAGTCCACCAAAAGGGATACTTCCATCCTAATCACACATCTCAGGAAGGAAGAAGAATTTGCTCACAGAACTAAAATATTGTACTGGAATTGAAAAAGGGGGTTGTACTCAATCAGCTGCTGACCGTCTGATGAATATCTCTCCGCGTTTCTTGCTCGCACCAAGATTCAAACACGGGAACTTTTGCAGGTGAAACAGAAGTGCAAACCGTTACATTACTCGAGCTATCAAACGAGCAGAACAAAACTATGTAGATACTAATTTTCTCACTGTGAGTGCTTGCTGTGATATGAAGATTAACCTGCTGATCTCGTAGGCTCTTGGTAATGAGTTAAATCATTCCCATATGCTCTCCAGAATATAGTCTTGTGTTAAATTGAGGCAAAGCTCGCAAATTGGTAACACTGCGTGTTCATCTCTTTCTCCAAATAATGTACCCTCTATCAAGCTAGATCCCCCTTACCTACATAAATGAGTGTAGACTTTCTACCATGTTCAGCAAAATATGGAGAAGGTCCCATATATTTATCAGCGTTTGCCACGGGTAACTTGGCAGTTACCCAAACCAAATGCATAGCATTTTGAATTTTCGCTTTCGTTCTTGTGTGTCGTGCGGGGGTGGCAAGAAGCCTCCCAACAAATTAAGGAAACTTATAGATCCGTTGAAGAGGTCGGAAAACTGACCTTCTGTGGTGTAAATCCAAGGCGTTGAGATCGATGCAAGTAGCAAAGTTCGTACAGTTGCCCTCTGCCAAATATGGCCAGAAGTTCTAACGTAAGACAAGTGACAATGTATTAAATCAATGGTGAAAGGAACAAATGAACTCTATTTACGTCAGATTACGGAATTATCTTGCATTCTTACATTCTTTGTCTCTTATATGAACTTACTACGTGTGAATATATAGATTTGGGAAACAAATATAGATGCACATACAAACACACACTCATACACACACAGACACACACACACAAACACACACACATATATAATATGCAGAATTATTCAAACGTACGCACGCAAATTTTTTATCTAAGCATGAAGGTACGTGAAAAAATTGTGTAGATGTACATGTAAATATCATCATCATCATCATCATCATCATCATCATCATCATCCGTTATGTCCACTACTGGACGGAGGCCTTTCCTGTATTCTTCAAGGACGACCGTGATTGCAATGTCTCAACTGCAAAATTTGCTACCCAATCTATCAATTGTCCAGTATAGTAAAAGATGAATCTAAGTCAGAACCATAAGTGTGATCCATATATATGTGTGTGTGTGTGTGTGTGTGTGCGTGTATAGCAGTGAAAGATATATATATATATATATATATATATATATATATATATATATATATATATATATATATATATATATATAAGAGAGATGTAATATATATAGGGAAAAAGGACGTGAGAGAGAGAGAGAGAGCAGTGCGATATATAGATATACATCTTTAGATATGTATATAGAGAGAACAATGTAATATATGTACATATATATATATATATATATATATATATATATATAGAGAGAGAGAGAGAGAGAGAGCAGTGTAATATATATTTATACATATATACATATATATATATATGTATATATTTATACATATATGCATTTATATATTAATATTTATAAATATATATAGAGAGAGCGGTATAACATAGATACAAACAGACACACACACACACATATATATAGTGGTGTAATTTATATACATACATATATATATATATATATATATATATATATATATATATATATATATATATATATATATATTGCACTATAAGATGGTACTGGCATCAAAGCGGAAGTAAACATACTAATCTCAAGAGTGATTGGTATTGATTTCGATTGCATCAGGAAGCACCACTCGTGGTAGAGTATTTGATGCTCACTGGATGTCTTATGATAATGGATGTGTGCCAGACGGATATCAACAAACCAAAGCATTAATTATCGGGACAGACACACATAGAAACAAGCAAAGAACCTTACTCTCATATCTCTTTTCATGTACAATGTCTGTCCAGAAAGTATAACCATTCTAGATACGTTGAGAACTGTTGGTATGGCCCTGCTTTAACTTGGCAACCAATCACAGGGTACATTACTGCACATGCATGAACAGACAGTCTACTGAGCTTACTCAATTGGCAGCAGGTGGCGATTATAAGATCATTTACAATGTATTTTGTCGAACCAAATCGATTTTTAATGGTATTAGTTGCTCGTTCTCATCTTCATCTTAATTTTTACGGCAATGAATCGACAGCGAGATCGGAATAAATGCTGGTTGCCGTAGAATCAGTACCCGAGTCACAATTGTGATAAAAAGCATCTAGAAATTAAGACGGAGGTTAAACTAGTCAAAATTTTGAAATAAAAATATCGTGTAACAATACTTCATCCAACTGTACAAATGAGCTATAATTTATGATAAATCAAACATGTATTTTTTTATGTTTGTGAGATTGGTGACTTGCAAGGTGATGTCATCCGTTCAAAGGTGAAAATGTGTTATTTTTCAGTTCGGTCAATTCTGGGGTACCCAATCACTCTTTGGTCCTAAATAATGAACAGCAGTCGTTTTAAACAGGATAATGTAGACCACCGTCTGTTCTTTGCAGTTGAAGATCACATTAGCCACTCTGTGCCATAAAATTGCAATCTGGCCTGTCTACTCAAATATCGTATCAGTAAATTAATGTTTTATTTTGGGGAGCATGACAACTGGGCTCATAAACAATGGCAAGAAAGTTATGAATACAAGTGGAAATGGGTCATTAGGTTGCATCCCAGTCTTGTGACGTCAAACTAACAAAATCTCGTATCGTAAGGTACAACTGGGCAGCTCCGTGAATGTGGTTATGATGTTTTGGCTACGAAACCATGCGTTACCTAAAGTCCATCAACTAATACACACACACACACACACACATATATATATATATAGTTTGGATTCGCTACACGAACAAGTTTTTGTTTCTGCTCTCTCTGGGCCTCATCTGACAATTCACTTGATGAGGCCCAGAAAGGACAGAAACATAAAAATATTAGTATAGTGAATTCACTTCCTATCATATTTCCAGCTCTACTCCAAAGGAACTTGACTTCCGAAGTATAAAGTTGAAAGTATCGAGTACTTGATAAATAAATTCATCACGCATCAGATGTTGCTTTATATCATGCTATATCGCAAACCTGATCTCTACCATATATATATATATATATATATATATATATATATATATATATATATATATATATATATATACACACAATCATGTAAACTTTCTATTCGTACCGCTGACAAGGAAAATTTTGACAGTCAAATTATATATAGTCACTAAGTGTCCAAAACTACGAGCCATGCAAGTCAACCTCATCCCAATCAGTATTTCTTTTAACATGTTATATCATCACCATCTCTCTATTTAATTTTCCCGGATCTTGGTGTATGTCATGTAGTTATATATTTTCTTCAATGTTAGATATTGTATTTTTTATTATGGGGTTCATCAGCCCTGTTTCGAGAGTATCAAAACACAGAATACGTTCATTACTATGTGCTTGAGCGAGTGTGTTAAATACGTGTAAATTTCAAGTCGTAATCAATGAGCACAGTCCAAGAGACAAAAATAAGTAAACCGTGTCTCATTAAAATGTAATGATTTACATGTAAAGTTTCGATGTTCACTACCGTAATATAGTCAAAAATACATTTTGGCGTTAATTATATTGACTATTCCTTCGTATGTACGTACGTGGAATGTATGTCACATGTCGTATATACTATTCGAAAAAAAATCCTTATTCCAACAGCGCTAAATACCTATAATAGAGGCCATATATCGATTAAATACGTAAATTTTGTCTATGGCAATGGTATACTCTTGTTTTGCTTTATCCAGCTATCTCTGCCGAGCTAAATAAAGTGAAATGAAGGTATACCAATGTCATAAACAAAATTTATGAATTTAATCGATATACATATATATATTTCATTATAAGTAAATACTCATATATACATGTGTATATGTATGCATACGTGTGAGTATACATAGAAAATGTTCTTTTAGTATTGTCATATGTATGTATAAGATATAACATAAAAGTAATTAGTAAAATAATGAATCGAAAAACTGAAGTTAAAAAGAAAAACATGTACAAATAATCGTTGGTGCAGTTCATATCTTGTGAATCTTAACTGAACCATGATGCCCCACGCGTGATATCTATCGTTTGTTTTTATTTAGATTTGTCAATTTTTTCTTTCACTTTTCTCTTAGCTTTACAAAATGTGTGTTGATGTTAGTGCAAAAGAAAACTAAAATAAAAGAAGGAAATATACTCCTTCATGTAGTTGTCTATTTTGAGCTGAGACATGGCTCAACAAATTTGGAAAACTCAATCAATGATCTGACTTTCTTTCTGCCACGATAGACATAATCTTAATAAGAAGAACAACAATAAGACAGAAGGGACAGGGGATGCGATGAAATAGATAAGGAGAAGGAAATGAAAGAAGGAAAAGAGAAACTGGTGAAAGAGTTGAAATAAAATGGAAAAGCATAAAGAAAATAAAAAAAGAAATGAACAAAATCAATGAAAATGAAGAGGTGGAGGAAAAAGGGTAAGCAAAAAGATAGAACCAAACCCAGGGAATAAGAATAAAACCAATCAAACAGTGAAAGGTTAGGAAAAAATGACGAAAAGTATAGCGAAGCATATGAAAAAGAAGAGAAGGAATAAGGAAAAAAGAGAGAAAGGGGGTTAAGAAAAAACAAAGAGAAAGAAAAGAAGAAAGGAAGATAGAGATAGTATAGCAGTGAAATGATATACAAATCGAACTTAACGAAAAAGAAGACGTCGTAGAAACAGAAATACATGAACTCTACGAAAAATTAAAAATAAAAACGAAATTTGGAAAACAAAGAACATAAAAAAGGAATTAAGAAGAAGGGAGCAGCTGAAACTATGGAAGAATGAACGAGCAACAATAAAAAAAAAGATAGGGATTTTCAATAAGAGCAAATACAAAAACAAAAAGTCTGCCAGAAATAGTTAAGAAATACTTGTATCTACCATAGTTCCGGTTTGTTGATTCAATTTCCTCAAAACCTGGTTAACTGTGAACGTGTCAGCTTTTCATCAGGGATTTCTTGCAGCTAAATTAAATATAATTCAATAATGAAAATTATTGAATTTTTAAAATGTTTACTCTCGCCTATGTTCGCTTTAATGAATAATTTGACTTCCAAATTTTTTCTCTGTTGTTCAGATATTTGAAATGCTTTTCTTCATATTTTTTTTAAATTCTAAAACGCCAATATGATTTGATCTTTTCAAACTATTTCTGTCGCTACACTATCTGATAAAACTCATGAAAAAATGCCATTTCCGCATTTCATCATGTCGTCTGCTTTTGTTGTATCGCGCTCTACGTTCACTTTCGTGTTTTGTTCTCATTCTTCTTTTTTTTCTTCCTATTATTTCTCTCTTTTATTTTACCGCCTTTTATCAACATTTCTTTTGTTTGATATCTTTTTCTTTAGATTTTATGATTCTTTTTTTTTTTTCGTTAGATTTTAATTTCTAAAAACTCTCTTCCTATTCCTCCGTCTTTTTTTTTTCGATTCTTATATTTCGTTTGGTCGAACGCCTCTTTCAATCTTCTCAAAATCTTTTCTTTCCTTGTCTCTATGCGTCTATGTGGTAATTTATTCATACACATAAACGTGTGTGTGTGTGTGTGTGTGTGTGTGTGTGTGTGTGTGTGTGTATGTGTGTGTGTGTGTGTGTGTGTATGTATGTGTGTGTGTTACTGGATACTATCATAGATTGAACATCACACGGAGAGAATTTCTGATAAAAATAAGCTAATACTTGACTGCCAATCTAAGAACTTATCGATACACCCTGATTTTAATATGTGTTATACATACGTGAAGGCACTAATAAGACGGTAGCCTAATGATGAAAAAAGTACTTATTTCTATCAATCTATCAATATATGTTTTTAGTTTTCTTATCTTAAATTATTCGATGTATATATAATGCTGTTTTCCTTAGAGATTTTTGTGGCTATCCTATCGTGTCAGACTCATACACAGACACAAACGGGCATACACACATACATGTGCTTATATATATATATATATATATATATATATATATATATATATATATATATATATATATATATATATATATATATATATATATCCTGAAAGAGATATTTATATAGGAATAAATGGTCATAGACACACATTTACATATAAGATGCTGTCTTTCATAGTTTGAAAATTCAAACTGATTATATAGCAACAATCACAATAAATCCCCCCACACACACGCACGCACATACACACACGCACACACACACACACACATATATATATATATATTCGAGTGTATGTGTGTTGGCAATATAATACTGATGTGGCGTTCCATGTGCATCATATGTTGAGAGCAAAAAGACAACGAAAAAAAAACACGATGTGCTTTTTTGGTAACATTTTGAAAAAAAACATCATTTCGTGTGTCCATCCAAAATATATAGTTTAATCAAGCAAAAGCTGTACGCACTTTTTTTACCATTATAGATCATTTCAATAATATATTGTAAAGTCCCTAGTTATTTGTAGAAAGTACCACAAACACACACGCACAAAACATTGATATATACACACATACACACACACACACACACACACATATATATATATATATATATATATGTATATATATATATATATATATATATTGACAGCCTGCTGCTGCTGCTGATGATTTTCCCTGTGACACAAAAAAGTAAAACGTTAATGTTATCAAACGAATAGATTACTTCATTATGAGTTATCATTTTTCTCCCATGCAATGGAAAAACATGTGCTCTCATTATAAAAAGGCAGTGTTGAGTGCCTTTGGTATAAGGTGATCCTTGAATATTATCTTGTATCAAACTTGTATTGACAAAACTGAACACAAAAATCAATAAGCTGCATTGAATTATTGAGAGTAATCTTCAAGAGAATTCGTCCTGACTATTATATGTTGTGTATATGTATATGCATATATATGTTTACACACAGACACAGACAGACAGATGCACATACACACACGCTCACACACATATAATATATATATTCAAGTCTAGCATTTCAGTCTATATAATAGATACATACAGTATTGCCAATAAACGAGTACACCTAATCATTTTTCTTTTAAATTACAAAATTTGAAAAAGGGATGTTGAATGAATCTTTAATTTTTTTCAGGCTTTGGTTACAAAACCAATTCCCTAGAAGCAGGTGTATGCAGAGTGTGGGATCAATCTAGCATAAATATACATTGCAAATTAATCCCTTAGAAACTGCATTCAGGTAAATTAAAAAAAAATGAAAAAAACATTGTCTATCAATAATATTAAGTTTGAACAAAATCAATGGCTTTAAATAAGTGCGACTGGTTCGATCATATAGTTTTGGCAGAAATCGGTAAAATGAAAAAATGCAGAAATAGATGATAAGAGAGACCGTCTGTCAAAACTAACAGTAAAACTGCCATCATGGGTTTCACATGGTTTTTAGCTGGTTTGGCTGACTAGCTGGCTTGTTATATATTCATCACGTATTAAGGCTGCATCAATGCTGAAACGTGTCCCCGAAGACTTTCAGTAAAAGAATATTAACGTTTGATCAGCACGATGCACACTTACTGCAATTTGCAGGTTCGTTTAGAAAAAACAACTTTTTTTTCTTCTTTGCTTGCCTACTGATAACGAAAAGTGGTTTGCTGCATGATAATCAGAAACGTGGCTTTCTTTTGGTAGACCAGATTGAGTCTCACCACATCAACCTCCCCCAAACCAAATCTTCACCCCAGAAAAGATCTTCCTGATCGTTTGTTGATGCTGCAAAGGAGTAATCGATTACAGCATCTTGCTACCCGGTCAGATCACCATGGCAGTGTTGTATCGCCGTGCTTTGGAATATGCATAAAAAGTTACGAACATTTTGGTCAATAGTAGTAACACAAGGGGTCTTATAGGCAGACCTCATTCTCAGAATGCTATAGTTAGGCATTGAGATCCTTCCCGACCCAACTTTTCACCGGATATTTCTCCACACGATTACACACGATTTCGGGCATGAAAAAGCATGTACGTGCCCGTAGAGGCAATGCATACCGGTTCGAAAATGTCTCCTCACGATCAGACTGCTGCCAACATTACGTCGATTCTAACGATGCTTACTTCGACCAATAAAAGTGTTTTTTTTTCTGCTTTTATATTATGACATTACATAAGTTCAAAACAACCATTAATTTTATTTCAACCTGTTTTAATCTCAACTACAGACGTATGCAATGGCATTTGTTTTGACTATGACATTCTTCTCCTTCCTCCCTTGTTTCTCTTCTTCTTCTCCATCATCTTCATCATCAACGTTCAGAAACGAAGAAGAAAAGACGAGAATTAAACAATAGCCACAACATACAATAATGAGGAAAGTAGACGAAGGTCTACATTGCAACATCCTAGATAAATGAGAAAAAAGCAAATTTGTGAAAATAGAAAGGGAGAGCAGCAACATCAATATTATAAACCTGATGGAATAAAACGGACCTATAGATACGAAAATGAAAGGACAAAATACACCCTCGGAAAAATAAAGAGGCGCTAAAACTGTATTTGAGAAAAACAGGTTTGGTTAGTCACTAAATAGAAATCATCATATGATCGACATCATTTGCAGCATGTAACGTTGGGGTGATCAATAAAAAAGTTTTTTAAAAAAAGGGAGGAAGGGACAAATGAATGAGTTATTCATCTTACCTCTTGTTCGTTGTATGTCGTTGAAATAGACCGAATCTTCAAAAGCAAACGAGACCATTGACAAACACAAATTGGGGAGTAAATTTAGTATTGAATCAGATTGTAAATTCAACAAATTCTCTACACACCTATTCGGAGGGAAAGGGAAAATGAAGTAGAAAAGATTTTTCTTGAAATCATCATCATCATCATCATCATCATCATCATCATCATCAGCAGCAGCAGCAGCCTTTAAGCATCAGTTTTTCGACACCAAACCCTCCCCTCAGGATTCGTAAGACCTTTCTGCCATGAGGGTCACAGAGTACTTTTTGTTAATTTGTTTAGTTCGTCGCACCATCTTACCATCTTACCGTCTAATGAATATCTTTCCACGTTTCTATCGCAGGTTTGGATATGATATCATAGGATTTACGTTCTTAGTCGAGGAGTCCAGCTATTTCCTCACATTCTCGCAACATGACTAACGTTTTTTTGTTGTTTGTTTTTAAATCCAAATTTCCAGCCATGTAGCTCCACTTGTGAGGCCTGTACTGGCAAGACATAAATACACAGCCAGCCAAACTTAAAAACTGCAGAAACCTATCTTAACAAATCTGGTTGATGGTTTCTTTTAAAAAAATGCCAATAAAAAAGAAAATGGAGACACATTGAAATTGTATTTGAGAGAAATATGAATTTGTTTGTTGATAATGCTTATCCTAAAATCAAATCGATAATGCGAAGAGGCATAACGTAAGGAATTTAGAGATAAACGAACTCCGTTTTTGTAAATTATGGCGTCAAAGTTATAGATCAGAATATGCATTTTTGTTCAATTTTTACTTTATATCATCGCAAGAAAAAGATGTGCGATTTCTCAAAGATTCAGATTAGATAACTAATAATAATTAGATAACTAAGAATAATAAGAGTGATGTCTAAAAAAGAAATCGATGCTTTGAAACTACACAAAGTTTCTGAGCAAAAAAAAAAAGATAAAGTTTATTTATCAGAAAACGTCAGACAATAATAAATTTAAATTACAATAACGCGATTGCTTCAGTGAAGGGAGCGATTAGAGACTGGGTCAGAAAGAGGACAGAAAACATTATATAAATTTGGAAAAAATAAAAGTGTTAATGCCAGATAAAATAATAATAGAAGAAGAAAAAGAAAAAGATAATGTGGGATAGATAGACAGAAACAGAAAAGGAGATAAACGGAAACAGAGAGAGACTGACACAGACAGAGACGGAGAGGGACACAGACATACAGACAGAGAGAATGTGCAAAAGACTATGTGATGAAAATAAAGAGGGTAAATAATTAAAAAAAAGTCAATATAGTTATTCGCTGCGGTGTCAGGGGGAGCCACTGTTAGCCTCGAAGGGCGTGAAGGCTATTCTAATTTTTAGATAATATTGAAATGACAATTAAAACATTTATCTTGATCAAGTATTTTTTATTGCAGCAGTTTTTTTCTTCATATACATGGGGAAGTGTTCAATAGACAATAACGACTATTGTGAAAGTGACGATACCACATTAACAAGAGGTTAGGCACACAAGAGCGTATATGCAATTATATGGTTGTTTATGACGTATAGCACTGTGAAAGAAATCTATATACTCTTGGGGTGCCGTGGATGGGAAAAGATTGGGAACCAATGCAGAAACAAAAAAAATGAATGAAAAATAAATGTTTATGTAGAGATCCAAACCAAGGGGACATCTAGTGTAGGAAATCTAGAATGTAAACATGACAAAAGAGATGGAGAAAATCGAGTAATAAAGATACAAAAGAAAATAAGAAAGGAATTCAGAATTGGATATTAACGAAACAGAAAGAAGTATTTAATTAATACATGCAATAACTTTCAATGTGAGTTTGTTGTTTGTCACGTTTATGTCATCAGCGATTTCTGGTTACGTAAACATAGAATTTTCTTCCTTTAAACAAGATAAATAGTATCTTTACTCAATTTTACGTTTAGAATATATCGAAAATATGATCATCGCTTGGATCACCCATTTTCTTATAACTGAAACGTACATTTATTTCAATTGTACCATTTTTTGACTTGAATGCAATGGCAAAATTGCTTTATTATAGTCATTTTCTAACGGCAAGGATAAGCTACTGAACGTCGCTGGGGGGTTGGGAACAGATAATCAAATAAGATGAAGAAGAGCAAACAAGAAAACGAAGGAAACAAAAGGATTTTTAAATAAGTGAAGAAACGGGAAACAATTAATTGACAATTGTTTCATATTGTGTATAATATGAATATAGGAGGGAATGAGGTATTTAAAAATGGAAGACGGGTAGAAAGAATGAATACAAAGGAGTTGGGTCAAAAGCAAAGGAAAATATGATATAAAACCAGAGTGTGTGTGTGTGTGATTGAGAAATATACACATACACACTCACACACATACACACACACACACACACACACACACACACACACACTCACATATATATATATATATATATATATATATATATATATATATATATATATATATATATATATATATAGCACTGATCAGGTTTGCAATATAAAGCAACGTTTGATGTGTTATGGATTTATTTCTCAGAGTGCTCGATAAGTTCAACTATATACTTCAAAAGTCAAGTTGTTTTAGAGTTGATTATGAATAATGAATACTGAGTCGAATGATTTTTTCCGAATAAAAAGAAGGAAAGGAAGAAGAAGAAAAGAAAAACAAGAAAAGTGAAATAAGTAGTAAAAGGTAGAGATGCAGACAAGAAATCAGGACAAAAGTGAAGATATATATATATATATATATATATATATATATATATATATATATATATATAGTGAGAGAGAGAGAGAGAGAGAGGGGAACAGAGGGACAGAAAGAGACAGAGAGGGATGGGGTAATTCAGATATGGTTTCAAGACGAGAAAATAAACGCCGGGAACACACTTGAGATGAAGAGTCATGAAAATAGAGCATTCCTATAACAATTACTTCATACAAGTGATTATCACTCGACATCTTTCTCCAATCATCAAAGGGCTCCCTTTCTTCTTTTTTCTTTCATTGTCATTTTTTCCTGCGGGCCCTGTTATCGCCTGCTTCACTCATTTTCCAAAATCTGACCGGCAGCCATGGCAGGCATTTTCTCGCTGCCAGATATCCTACAATCACCCTTAGAGGCAAACGCTAAATTGACCCCCAAGAGTCAACGGGTGTGAATGGCTTTTTGATAGCACACAGATTAGTTATAAAACGTTCACCCTTGGTTCATTAATGCACGACGCTTCAACGCAATCTCTCGGTAATTCCAGACAAATGTCTGGCATTTCGAATTCCATTGGTAATCAATGGCTCTAGCTTCAAAAACATAGGACCTATCGATGCGCAAAACTAATTGTTATTGGCTCCCCTTACCGACAAGAAGGCTCAGGTTATAGAGGGGAGAAAGGATTCCTTTACGCTTATTTAGGACGAACAAAGACGATTAAGCGGTATTGGAGATGGAGACGAAAAACGATTACCGAGATGACTGCTGGTCCGTATCAACATTTGGGGCCCATGTTCGTTTCAACGTGGTTCCTGTTTGATCGTCGATTTTAATCAAAGTTATGCTTGGTTAGAACTAATTTAGTTACCATTTGATGTTTCGTTACCGTCAATAAAACAAATAAACACAATTATAACAACAATAGAAAAAAAGGAACATATTAATCCACTGATTAGAGTCGTGGAGAACATGCTTATATTTGAAAAAAAAAAGCAATGATAAATTAATAATCTAATGATAGTTAACGAATAATTGTAACATGCCTGACTGCTGCAGGTTCAAACTCAACAATTTCTTCCATTTCAAATGAAGATGATCACTTCAGCTTCTACATTATATCTATATAATGAATAAATATATGAGTACATAGGACTCGTCAGTTTAGCTCAGTTGGTTAGAAAACCGTCACTTCCCTACATCGTTGCTAAACGCACTCTACACAATATCTAATTTTGTGGAAGGGAGGGAAATAATCTGAGTAAGAACTGATGTTTAAATTCGCGGGCGGGACACAATAATTTCCCTCTGATGCACCGTAGCTATATATACTCAACACAATAGCTATGACCTCAATGAATTGCAGTTAAACTTCATGGACTGGTGGATAATGGTCTGAGGAATTATTATTTACATTTTCAGGCTGATTCAGTCACCACCTCCAGCAACGTACTGTACACAGCACGATATCTCCAAAAGTTATCAATGAATTCTGACGAAATTCTGTACAATGATGAGCGTTTGGATTACGAGGCAGTGTTCGTATTCTGGAGCAGATCCAGGAATTCTTCAGTCACCTTTCAAGTATTTTAGTTAAAATGAACTACAATCCTTTTTCTGAAATGTTAACTTCGTGATTTCAAATCACGTTAGGGAAAAGGTAATTTTAATATCGGTTTGATTTTATGCAAGGATAACTAAAAAAAATGACTCTTTAACTGAGAGCAACGCAATGTACTCTTGAAAGAATCATGCTCAACATCACATTGAGAGACAACAAGTCAGAGGAATATATTGAGGAAAAACAGGTGTCCGAGAAATCAGAGAATCCATTATAAAACTCATATGGCAATGGACTGGTCATGTTGCAAGAATGACTGACAACCAATGAACTCCATGACTCAAAACGTTGATCCCGAGTGATCACATTCGAAATTGCAGCCGGTAGAATATAAGATGGTGAGACAAACTAGACAACTTCAGAAAGTATTGGCTCCACAACACTCATAATTAAAAGGTTTGAAGAATCATGGGGAAGAGCTATGTTCAGTGACGATAGAAGACTGATGGTGATGATAATGCCTAAAAGGTGATTTGTTTACAAGCCTAAATTTGGTGAGAATTAATCTTGCTCTTCTTGTTACGGGAAAAATGTCAACATAAACTTTTACTTGAGTGTGACTATGACAATGATAGGAAAGAGTAAACCTTTCTCGGACTAATAAAATGTACTACACATCCTATGGGTCAATGCATACTCAGCTTTTATGGAAATAAGAGCTCTCTTCAAAAAATTAATGGCAGCAGGAGCAGATTAGTTACCTTGTTCTAAATGCAGCATGTAATCCGATTAAACAAGGTGGTGCAAAATAAGCTTGGTTTCTCTGTAAGCCATGACCATTTCCACTTTCAGTTATTGACAGAGAAATAATGAAAGAAAACAGAAAAGGTCATTCGTAACCTTTTTTTGTTGGGGTCCGTTGTGTAAGAAGTAAGAAATCTTGAAACCCATTAACTGTGACGGGAAATGATAATTTCCCGTGCTGTAAGTTCATCGACCACTTAGAATATTAGCTGGTCTATTGTTCTTCTCAGTAGACAATGGACTCTTCCAGTTGAAGATGGAGAAACACAAAAACAGTCAGAAAAAGTCAATAGACAATGGGTCCTCGCTATTATAGAAAAACATTGAAACAAGCAGAAAATGAGCAACCATAAATTCTTATGAAAGGGTCCATCGTGTGACTGATGGGAATTTAAGTCATCAGCTCTTGAACTATAGACCTGTAATGACTGAAACTTCAGGGGTGTGTTGGTGAAAATGGTGACAGAAAGAAAACGTGGAAACAGATTTGACACGACTGGTTGCTTTAGGATTAGACTCTAATTTAACTTCGATTCCGACTGGAGATGATCACTGCAACTTTTTACTATACTTATGATACAGGAACAAGTAATACATACATAACTTTTGTATGAATACATTTATTCATTAGAGTGAAATAAGCCCTTGCGTATGTGAATCCTATATTTGCGTAAATATCTAAGACACTTTGGTTTCAATTAGTTGGTCGTGACTTTAAATGACGGTACAGCATGTTGATTTTGCATATCAGTTTATATCCCCAATTTCGGTATGGATATTTTTTGTTGTTCTTTCTCTTGTTACAACAGAGGAATAAAAGCAACTACAGCTATGAATTTGACAATTTTCCCGAACAACGCTTGCTAATCGCATGAATCCAACCCTCCCTGCCACTCACCGCACGTAATATTGACATTCGCCTTATTACTGATGCATCGCAGTGACAGACAGGGATAAGAAGGTTGGAGCAAAACTCAGTAGTTCTCCTTCAAGATAAATCAATATATTCACTGGGCTTTATCTACAGATTATGGTTATGTGTGGAGGCAAATGTCTGCTTCATGCAAAATCTGCAGAACTAGCTTGCACAGCCTTTTCGCAGAGCATAGGCCCAGAGGCTGACAAGAGTGGCATTCGATTTTAAATTTGTCAGACTCCAATCCAAGTCACTAAGAGCTCTTACGCTGGCTATCAAATGTTTTACACACCACAAGTTAACACACACACACACACACACACACACACACACACACAAGCACCCCTCTCTCTCTCTTTCACTCTCTCTCTCTTTATACATATATATATATATATATATATATATATATATATATATATATATATATATATATATATATATGCACATATAAATAATGCCAGCCTCATGGTCTAAAGCGGAGGTTTTAATCCTACTTCGTAGTACTGGATGGGATATTTGATAGTCTATAGCCACACTGGTGAGTTGTAATACAACGAAACAGCTGTCTGTGGATGAGTCAATCTCTAATTATATATATATATATCATAAATTAACATCCATATATAATACATTATGGTATTACCCTAAATAAAATCCCAAAGTACAAGTAGTATGGCCTTAAAGATGAAAAAAGCTATAACAAAAATCATTGCGTAGGGGAGGTGGTGTTCAATCAACATTGACGGAGAGCCATGTTCATATAGCTGCTTTGTTTTTAAATCCCTAAAGCCACTGATGATCTCCACAAGAAAAAAATGACTGAAATAACATATATTTATGGAAAAGTTAATATATATATATATATATATATATATATATATATATATATATATATATATAGATATAGATATATATATATATATATATATATATATAGAGAGAGAGAGAGAGAGAGAGAAAGAGAGAGAGAAGGGGAGAAAGAGAGAGAAATAGTAGGTGAAGCGGTAAAGCTTTCTTAAGTAGTTTAAATATATATATATATATATATATATATATATATATATATATATATATTATGTGTACTGTAGAGAGTGAGACGGACTCGGGAGTGAGGTGTTTGGAGGTAAGGTTTATTAATCCTTATAAATAAATTGTCCATACATGTTTCGGGATTCTTCCCATCATCAGTGATGTTTGCTGTGTGAGTGTGTATTAAATTTTCCCCATATATATATATATACATATATAAAGTGGATGCTGACTCATCAACAACCATGCTAGTCATACAACAATGAAGGAAATATGTTGAAAATAGACACTCGTCGTTTTAGCTTATTCCAAACTATTTTCTTTTTTTTATTTACACTTTTATAAATTCATAACATTCACCGACTAAAAAGTTAATGCCCGAGGCCTTTTACAGATAAAAATATTGTGCCTCTCTGAGTCATATCCATAGCTTATTATGATATTTGGCAGTAGACCAATGGATGAGGGAAGAAGGAAGAAGACATCCTAAAATGACCGATATAATCCTGCTCACTACTGAAATTTCTTTTTATGTGGAACCTTATGCGTCATCAGTAAATGAAAGGTTGGGGGCCCTTCTGCCATTGAACTCAAATTCATTTAGAAGAAAGAAACGTCGGAAAGCAACCAAAAACTCCAGGATATAACCTTTGTTGTCCCGAACTCTTGGGTCATGACATTCACCCTCTGTGTTCAAAGGTCGGGTTTAGCGATACGCAAATAGTACTCTCTCTTAAGCTTCATTGCATAGACCTAAGGGTCTCCTATCATATGCGAAATTGCAACCGGTAGAAACTATGATAGCGTGACGAACTAGACAAGGTCTGAAATTATTGGTTCTGCAGCACTCATGATAGAGAAGTCATGAAAATCTTTAGGTAAGTCTATGGAACCTAACCAAGCGACAGACTGAGAAGCCTGCAACGTGCACATGGTGAGATCAAAAGGCAGGACAGTATATCAGGGAGAAAAGAGGAGTCCGAAACATTATATATTCTATTAGAAAACATAAATGGCAATGGGCAGGTCATGTTGCAAAAATGGCAAACAACCAATAGACATCACGACTCACAACATTGATCCCGAGAGGTCACATGCGAAACTGAGGCCGGCAGGATACAAGATGGAGAGATGAATTAGACAAAATTAGAAAATACTGGCTCGACAACGCTCATGACAAAGAAATGTGGCGGGTCCCGAGGAAGGTCTATGTTTAATGACGGGCGTCAAAAGAATGATGATGATGATGATGATGATGATGATGATGATGATGATGATGATGGACACTAAACGGCTGCTGCTGATGATGATCATCGTCATCATGGTGATGATGATGATGATGATGATGATGAGAGTCGAGAAATAAAGCTATCTGGCATCTTCTGAAGTGGTTGAAACAACAAAACAAACAACAACTACTTCTGCCGGTAAAGATGGGAAAGCAATTGAACTTGCTTGAACATTAGAACTATACCGGAAACCAGAAATTGAAACACCCTACGATGGTGCTCTGTGTTAATTGCATGCATACCCCTGAAAATGCATATTAGCGAGATGAGGAAAATTCAAATCCATGTTCAATCCTTCCAAAACTAATTTTTTTTCCTTTTTGATATCCTCAGGACCTAGAATCAACATTTCTGTATGATAACATCAAAAATGGATCATGAGATTTTCCATTTGCACTTTTCCGAGAAGACTGCCATTCATGGCCACCAACATTTCGAAAAACAATATCTTCATTGTACAAAGCCTCGAAAACCGAGTGAAAATAGGTAAGAACAGTTTTTCAATCTTTAACGGTTCGGGAGATGTGGTACTTATTAGTGTCAGAAACTCGGGTGTTACGCTGTGGATATCTTCCTATACTTCTGCCTCCTGTTGTTACAAAATTTATTCTTAAGTGCTTTCAGATAGAGATTTAAATTAAAAATAATTGCTCGGCAAGTAACAGCTTGGGATTTGATTTTGCAAAGTAGTTCGAAGTGAATATGTGAATCTTTTTCTCTCAGAGATTTTAATAAGTTTTCACCTAAGTATAGCAACTTCGTTGTGATCCTGATTAAAGTAATGTGAATAAGTGCAGAGCTAGTTGCACTCTGTATCAGAATCTGAGAGGGTGCCAAATGAATAAAACTTGGAGATTTTCCACTTCACAACAAAAAGCAATTCATGCACTCCGATGTGTACGCCTCGGAGCTTCTGGCAGATACAGAAGGGATAAGCAGCTCTTATGCTGAGCTACACCGATTTTTGACTATATTTCTGTGTTCGACAAGGTCACTAATTTTGTAAAAGATTGTTGAAGGGTTTATCAAATGATTTTAGTAATATTATCAGTCAGAAAAATACATATGCTATGTCTCCACCTGAGAAGATCTACATCACAATTGTTGGGTGTACCATAGGATCCAAGTTTCAGTACAAATACATCCTCATTCTAAAATCTATCCCCATAGTCACTGGGGCAGATACGCCTGTTCTTTTCACTGATATTTATTTATATATATAGTGTCATCCACAGACAGCTGTTTCGTTGTACTACGACTATTCAGTGTGGCTATTGACTATCCATTATCCCATCCAGTACCACGAGATAGGATTGAAACCTTAACTTCAGACCTAGAGGCCGATACCCTACCACTGCGCCACAAAACTGGACAGTCAGTAAGGTTGAATATAAGAGCGTCTCTGTGTGCGTGTTTCCCCTTTGTCCTCTCCTTTAAAAAACAACTGCGATAAGTGACAACAAAACAATGAAATTATTACTTCTTCTCCTAGGTATAGTTAGTCACTCAATAGTAACCCTTACTTGGCAAACATCTTTCTGCAGCATGACATGTTGAAGGGGGGGGGCTCAAGTTACCAAGTAGAAAGAAATAGGTGATCGATGAATAAGTTACTTCTTTCACTTTTTGTTGGACAGTGATCACTAAGGAGTCAGAGTTAAAAGAAAAAGCGTGAGTGCAGCTAGGAACAAGGAACCCACCTGAGATAAACTCAAAGTGCTGATTGGATCACCCACCATAAATCTATTTTAAAGTGGATTTATAAAAGACAAACAAGGAGACCGCTTTCTCTTAAGGTAATAAGGAGTATTGAAATATTCAGCCCCCTAGCTCCGTCACTGCTTTTTGTACTCGTGATACATACATGGCCTTCCATCCAAGCCAAATTTGAAAACTCGAAAAAAAATCTATGTTGATGTTGAGGGTTTCTGATTATAAACGACATTTGCAGCTCATCGTTGACTCGAGTAAATATCAGAGTCAATGAAGGATACCATCACACCCTTTATTATTTGACAACTGAGAATGGCCACTGAATCTTTGCACTCTGAATTGAAGATTTAAGGCGATTCGGATCAAATCTCAATAAACGTTTGCAAGGATATTCAGATCACAGGACATTTGACGAGACTTGCTGACATTTAACCCCTAGCAAAGGCCATCAGGAAGTTCCGGTGTTAAGATACAACAACAACAACAGCAATAATAATAATGATAATAATAATGATGATAATAATAATAATAAGGAATGAACACCTGGGCTTTGTCAGTAGTTGGATATACAGGACCATTCCTAGGATGGACAAAGGAAAAACTCCAATCAATGGATAGGTGAACTAGGAAACTTATGACAATGCATGAAGCATTACATCTTAGAGATGATACAAATAGACTATACGTTAAAAGAAAAGAAGGTGGCAGGGGGTTCATCAGCATAGAAGACCGTGTCCAGAGGGCTAAAGTAGTCCTAGAAAGGTATGTGCAAACGAATAGTGAAGAAATCATAAAGAGTGCGAGAGATAGTGCAACAAACAACAAAGTAGAAAACAACGGAACAGTTCAGCAAACAAGGAAAGAAAGATGGGAAGAGGAAAAATTGTATAGCGAGTTTAAAAGGCAGATACAAGATGTAGCAGACGAGAAATCATGGACGTGGTTACGAAAAGGAAACCTTAAGAGAGAAACGGAATCGCTCATCATGGCAGCCCAAAACAAAAGCATAAGGACAAACTACATAAAAACAAAAATTGACAGAACACAGACAATCAGCAAATGCCGCATGTGCAGTGAAAGAGATGAGACAGTAAACCACATAACTAGTGAATGTAGTCAACTCGCCCAGAAGGAGTATAAGCATAGACACGATAGAGTAGCAACGATGATACACTGGGAACTGAGCAAACAAATGGGATTCAGCCATGTGGAAAAGTGGTATCAGCACAAGCCAGAGGCAGTCTTGGAGAATGACAACCACAAACTACTCTGGGACTTTGACATTGAAACTGACCACTTCATCCTGGCAAGAAGACTGGACTTGGTAATAGTAGACAAAAAAAGGAAGGCCTGCCAAATGGTAGACGTTGCTGTACCTGCAGACCATAGAGTAAAAAAGGAGAGTGAAAAACGGGAAAAATACCAGGACCTAGCAAGAGAGTTAAGGAAGATGTGGAACATGAAAACCAGGGTAGTACCGGTCATAGTGGGCGGACTAGGAACAGTCCCCAAAACGCTGAGGGTGAGACTAGAGGGGATCGGGATTAGGGGAAGGATTGAGACCGTACAGACCACAGCATTACTGGGAACTGCACGGATATTGAGGAAGGTGCTAGAGATATAAGGACTGCTACGAATTGCAGCCCTGACATAATAGGTGAAAGAGAGAGGAGACGTTAGCTGAAGACCTGAGGAGACTTATTGTCACTCAGCCTTCAGCGATAACCACTGGGCAACCGGTGTGAAACTGTAAATCACAGAATTACTGCGACTTATGAGTACTATGAGAGGAGGGCTGGAGACTTGAGGAGACTTGCTGTCACTCAAACTCCAGCGATTACCATCAGGCAACTGGTGTGAGATTGCAAATAATAATGATAATAATAAATTTGAGGGTTTTCGTCTTTATTTATCACCGGTAATGTTACACGCAAAACTACTATTAACAATTACGATGGCGAGAAAAAAAAGGTAAAATCAATGAAAAAGAATTATACTTTTATTACAAGCCTTGCTGTGCTAAGGTTAAACTCCTTATCTTCAATGATGATCGTAGAGATGAAAAAAAAAACGGGATTGATCTCCCCTTACAAAGTTTTTTTTAGAACCATATGTCCTATTTCAACTCTTTTATTCGAAGTTCCTGTAAATGGAATTTCTAAACTTAGCAAAATTAGTGAGGACTGAATTTGTCATCAGATTTAGAGTACATCGCTGTGTCACTGTTGTCCGTGTATTACGTCACTTGTTTGGGGTTTTGTCATTAATATTCGTCATTGTTGTTTCATACGAAAATGAAGTTAAAACTCAATAGAACGAGTTTGACCTGAGAAAGTGAGAAAAAATGCATACTAGGTCTTATGTTTAATAAACCACTGACCGTCAAGAAGCCACTGTATTACGGATCCATTGTTATAAAAAAAAAGACAGAAAAAGCCTACTCGACCTATTAGTTAATCCGCTATTGATTTCAAATGCAAGAAAAAAACAAAAAAAACTGTGTCACTCATGGGTGGATGGATTCAACCAACTGGAGTCCAGCTGAACGTCTTCAAATACTGAGCAAAGGAAGTGGTGAAGTAAGACTGTAATTTATCTGTGATTATTCATGACAATACATTTTTCAATTGGTTTTACTATTATATACACTGTTTTAATGACATCATTGGCAGCGGTGTTATTTTCGCCGGAAAGAAAATCTATCTATCTATCTATCTATCTATCTATCTATCTATCTCTCTCTCTCTCTCTCTCTCTCTCTCTCTCTCTCTCTCTATATATATATATATATATATATATATATATATATATATATATATATATATATATATTAGCATGTAAATGTAATATTTTCGGAGCAGAAATTCATTGTTTACAGAAAAAAAAGGAAACGCCTTTCAACTTTGAAATATGCAAACTCGTCATTTATTGTATAAGTCATCGTTTTGAGTGTATAACCCATTGGTTTATAGTGAGGGCATCTTGTGATGAAAAGCAGACTACTGACCATTTGGTCATGATTTCAAATCACGATAAAGTAATGCTAATTTCATATTTATCAGTTTGGAGCAACGTGACGGGGCAAACAATCTGAGAAGAGTCCCACCCCTTAAAAAGTGAGGAATGTTCTTGTTGCTCTTATTACAGTAGAAAAAAAAATCAACTTGAGTCCACGACTTGGACTGAAGTTCGGCAAAATGATGAGAACAATGAAGAATATGCCGGAGCAGTGAGACAATGAACAGGAATTGAACCACCGTAGCCATCACAGATGGTGAAGTTGTTTTACTGTAGAAATCGAAGGCAAAGTGTTCTATTGTTTCTTTTAGATAGTAGTGTTTTTTGTGATCTGGTGCCCCTGATCAGATCGTTTTGTAATTCAGATTTTACAATTTGGTATCAGTGCTTCACTGGAGCCTTTCTAAAAATGTTTGTTTTGATTTAAAAAATAAAAAAAATCTCTTTCCCCACCTATCTTAAGACCTTTTCCGACGAGTATTGTTTATTGTTAACTACTAGATTCTCTAGAATGTTCCCTGGAAAACGTCAGTGATATCACAAAATAGAATTAATTCTGACTATATTTATTCTTCAAAAGAATTTTAACTCTTGACTAGAAATCTTTACGCTACGGTTGTTTAAACATTAACTGTGAAGATGAATATTGATGTAGATTCATATTGCAGATTTGTCCAAAGATTTCCTGCATGAATAGTATTATTCCATGATCTCGTTTGACGGATTGATAAATCGTGGACCATGAGGGTAAGAGAGATGCTTATATTCAATGGCATGCGTGGAAAGTTTTTTTTTTAACTTCGTATCTTTCCTCACTTTATTTCACTTAGGATCAGTACTTGTCGCCGACGTAAACAAAAAGCCATTGCCCAAATCACTGCACTGTGTTTTTTTTTCTCTAGTAATATAGCTCCATTATACGTGATATCTATAGAGATAGGATGGCATTCATTTCATTTGGTTTTTCTTCTGGATCACTGTCATTTATGAGTCACTGGGTCTCTATGAAAGCTCCTTTCATGGGCTGATTCTGACTTCTCTTTATTGAATGCTAGTCCTATGACAAGGTATCCTCCTGATAACCAATCCGATCCTTGGGGCTACTGAAGTTGTTTGCGCTGAGTGACCGGGCAGGTCGATCCGTAACAAAATCAGGACTCAATGGATAACCATCTAATCCTTTGGGCTTGTTATAGTGTTTATTCTGATTGACGTCGAAGTTCTCTATGAACCATAATCAATACAATATCAAGAATTATATTGAGAACTTGGGAAACGTTTGCAGATCATCCCTCTCTCTCTCTCTCTATCTCTCTCTCTCCCCCCTCTCTCTCTCTCTTGATCTAAATCCACGAGATTTATACGATTGAGACGAATGTAACACCAAGCACATGTATACCGAAGTATTTTGCGCATCTTGGAAACAGGCTTCGCAAAAAAATGTCCAGATGAATACACTGCATAGATTTATGGTATATAAAAAGAAACCTTATCTCAGTTTGGAACCTTAACAACTCGGATTCTTAGAGAAATTATTAACTATCGCCACCCATTTATGCTGTTCTTAGCGAGTAAATCAAACATCCATGAGAATAAAATTAGGTAATCATTATGGAAATACTACCAGTATGGTATTGTGTAAAAAAATAGTTTTGTTTACTTACTCAATAAAGGCCATCGTGTCACTAGTGTCATTAATTAGGAGGTCAATCAATTAAAAAGTTATGAAAGGGTGATCAGTGAATAAGTCAATTCTCTTCTTTTTTTTTTCACTTATGATCACTAAAAAGTAAAAAAATGAAAAATTGAACCCCAACCTAAAACATTTGGGAGCGGATATTAAAAAAAATCGTGTTTCATACTCATTGGAGGGGGAGAGTTTGTGTGCAAAATTTCATTTTTTTCCCCATAAGAACGGTTCGTGATTGGCAATGTCAGGATACATGAATACATAAACACCTAGATGCATATAAATTTTAGAGCAGATGAATAACCTTGACCAAGTAATGATGCTTCAACCGATATGTTGTGCGAAACAGGAATAAAAAGGTTTTATTTTCTCGGGTGAATATTGCATTCAGTATCGTTGAAATAGTTAATTAGAGTATAGTAAGAAAAGGAATTTGATCAAATCATGCAACCAAGGTATCAGAATCTATCTCTTTTAATTTGTATCCAATAGTGTGACTCAAGCACTTCCATCTTGTAACCATCTTAGGTTGAGTCATAAAAAGGAGATAAAGGTCTCATAACATTTAATTTTAACGATAATTCGTCTTTTTATCGTTCAAACGCGTAATAATACTAGTAAAAATTAGGATGACGATGATTTCAGTAAATCGCATATCAGTAATATAGAGTTGAGCTAGGTACAAGTATTGTTAGTCTACGATGTCTGTGTAAACATGAGCCCAAATATACATCAACTTGACAACTTGACTATTCCTTTGGGAAAAAAATGGTCTCATATGCCACCTCATACAACAAACATTACACAAGAAATACTCATTTTTCGACGTAATCTCCCTCTTTGTCAAATCACTTCATAGAATACGCGTACTTTCATCGTTGAATAAACATCACACAGTAGATATTCCAGATTAGAATTCTGCAAACATCTATGTGTCAAACAACGAACTAATCGACCCACTAACGTATATTAGATAAACTTAACTGGGTGTGGCAGAAAGTCACAGAAACTAAAGTTCAATGAGGATCAATCTCATTACTACAACTTGACCGAGCAACATCAATAATCAATTTATGTGTACCTTACACACACACCAAACATATACACACACACACCAAACATATACACACACACATATATATGTATATATTTATATATATATATATATATATATATATATATATATATATATATATATATATATATATATATATATATATATATATATATATTGACAATTAACGTATTATGATACAGCTCGAAAAATAAATGAATAGAGCAATGTAGTAATATCATAGTTGAATGGAAGATAGAATCTGATCAACACTACTGGTAGCCATGGTGATATGACCGTTTTGTTTTTAAATCCTCCAAACTGCTAAATGGTAAAGCACTGATGACCCCATCAAGAAAAATTCACACGTGGAACCATGATATTAAATTCTATGTAAAGCATAAACAACCAACCTTCGAAAAATGCATATATTATCTTTTCATATATTCGGTGCTTAAAGTGGCGGAGCTTTCCAAACAATATATATATATATATATATATATATATATATATATATATATATATATATATATATATATATATATATATATATATATATATATATGTTTAACGACGAAAATATACACATTGAAGTATAAGTAAACATCTATATTCTGGTGAATTTCTATGTTGTGGATTAAGCCCTCCGAAATAAGACTCCAAAGGATCAAAAAGCTGTTTGCTTTAAAAAAAAAAAAAATGAAATGAGTAGAGTGGAGTTCTGAAGCCAATTTTGAAGTTTGTAGACAAAACTTCACACATGCATAAACGAGTGCATAAACACACGCACACATCAGAAAAAGATAAAAAAAACTTTCGTTTCGGTTGTTTGTATTCATTTTAATTCTTTCTCCCAGATTCAAACTTTGATAATTTACTCCTCTCTGAAGGAAAGAAAAAATACATCACCAAAATGTATGGTCATTGGTGAGGGCGTAACAGACTACAAAAATACTTACTCACCAACATTGTCAATAAGTGAACTACCGTACTGTCGAAATTTAAAATCATGTGAAAAAAACATCCATTGGGGAATGTATATGGCCAGAATAAATTCTATCTATGATATCTCTGGCGTTTTCCACTGGAAAAAAAAATTAGAAAAAGAGTGAAAAAAATAACATTCAGAAACTTAAATAATTTTCTTCTCTCAGAATGAACAAAAGAAAGCAAGGGGTGTGGGGGAGTACTCATGCAAATCTTCAAATTTCTGCACAAATCGGTATAGCCAAAAGTGCTGTAACACACAATTATATGAACACAGAAAACTATGCTCTGATAAAAAAAAGTATAGAAACTTTTAGCATCTGTGATGGCTACAGCTGATCAATTTGTGAATAATGAATACAAAATTCCTTTTCTATGGATATCCGTACATTTTTTTACAGGTAGAATTCAAAGATATGTGCATGGATATATCAGACTAGATCAATCGGAGTGTTATCTCTGTATGAGACGGTCAACCAAAAAAGTCAACATCAAATCGTCACCATCACCATAGGTTTCCTCAGTTTTCAAGGTGGTTTCGCTTGCTGACAAACAATGTATGTGTCACGCAAACAGACCGTACAGATGGGGCTAAACGGTTGGAAATGTAAACATTTACTCCTAATTATGTTCATGAAAGAACGTTGTTTGTTTTAAATCAAATCCCCAATTGATTTTAAGTATCAGGTTTGATTTACGATTTAGATTTATGCTAAATTAGTATCTTAGTTCGTTCCAGTAGACTTTATACTTGATTTTTGAAAAAATCAGATTTGCATGACCACTGCCCAGCAAGTGATTTATCCGTTGATCACCCCTCTTTCCAAATTTTTGATTGATCACCCCCAATACAGCATGCAGCAAGAAGATGTTGATCACAAGACAGTTTCTATTGAATGACTAACCAGATCTGTATCAATAATTTTCGAGATTAGTCAGCAAAACTATGCATTATAAGTTCTGTGGTTACCCATACATATGCTGGCACAGGGATCATCACCATCATCATCAGTCTTTTAACATCCGTCGTTGGACATAGACGTTCCCCCGGATGGGCGTCGCGGTGCCAGTACTTTCTGAATTTGTCTATCTCGTCTCTCCATCTAATATTATGCTGGCCTCGGTTGCGCATGTGATCTAGGGGGATCCGTGTCGTGAGTCGTGATGTCCATCGGTTGCCTGCCATTCTTGCAACATGGCCAGCCCACTGCTATTTGAGATTTTTAATGGATTCTACGATGTCCCTGACTCTTGTCTTTTCTCGGATGTACTGTGCTGTCTTGTGGTCTCTCCATGTGAGGCCCTGCATAATTCTTTCATGTGCATGTTCCATGGTTCCCAATTTGTGGGTCTGTCTCTTGGTTAGGTTCCATGTTTCAGCTCCATAAGTGACTATCGGGAGGATGCATTGGTTATACACCCTTCTTTTTAGGTTCAATGGGATCTTCTTATTTTTGAAGGTTGAGCTAGCTCTGCCAAAGGCTTGCCATCCTAGTGTGATTTTTCGTTTGATTTCTTCTTCAGGGTTAAGTATCGACAAAAGATGTGCTATTAGTTAACCCATGAGATACGACCAGAACTTGATAAAAAAGATTCATACAAATCCCTTATGCGAGAAAATACTATGTTCTTCTAATATTCCTCATTTCAGTTTCTCTCATATATCTAATTTGTAGAAATCTTTGGTTTATATGTTTTCTCAGTATATAAAATCGAACACAAAAAAAAAACAAAACAAAAAAATAACAGAAAACAAACAGCAACATGAAAAATCCCAAAAAAGGAAATCATTCACTAATTCGATAGCAGAAGAAAATAATGAGTTTCTAAACTTTATGTCTCTGCGTGGAGTCAACGAGTGCATCCGTCGATGAAAATTTGGAAAGCGCTTATGTTGACTCTATCACTTTCTCTCTTCTACTTGAATAAGGGGGAAAAAATGCCCCTTGGGCAACATTTCAATTTTTACCAATTGTTTATATTTTGGCACGATG
>OY735218.1:24461341-24548841 GCA_963457665.1 Thysanoteuthis rhombus
CAAATCATTTTAGAGACTGTTCCAATTCATTCAAGACTTATGAAGACTAGTCCATTCTATTCAAACGAATGTGAGGACTCAGAAATGTAAGGACTATAGCATTATGTTTGAAACAATATGAATGCATTTTATCCCATTCAAAATCAAAAATATGATAACTATTCGATTCAAAACGGTATGAGAGCCATTCTATTCTATTGTATTGTATTCTATTCAAAGCAATATAAGGACTATCTTATTCTATTCGAAACAAGATGTTGACTATTTTATTCAAAACAATACGAGGACTATTCTATTCCATTCCAAACAATATCAAGACTTCCCCATTCCATTCAGAACAAAATGAGGACTATTTTATTCCAAACAATATACAAACTATTCTCCTCTATTCAATACAATCTATTCAAAGCAAAACAAAGACTTCTATTTTCTATTCTATTCAGAACAATATAGCGACTATTGTATTCTTTTCAAAACAATATAAAGACATTTCTATTGGAAACAATACTAGAAACATTCTACTCTTTGCAAAGCGACATTATGATTGTCCAGTTCAAAACAATATGAGGAATATTCAGATCCAGATTTGGCTAATACATTTTATTTTTTCGAAAACAACATGACGAATTTGGTCCATGAATTAAAACTAAAAGTACAAACGTATTCGTTTAGTTCTCAGAAAATAAAGAAGTGGTATGACTCATAGCCACACATCTCCAATATCTTCGTAAATTTTCCCTTCCTTTGGCTACATTATTATGTTTTTATAAAATCATTGCCAAGTCAAAAGAAAGGGAGAGCTTACAATGCAATCGCCAGACGATTTCATCAAAACATTTCTGACGTCAGGTGATGTATCCTATTGTGTCACTTTATTGAATTTTCATTTTATAAGTTGGCCTTGATAAATGTTTGGGGAAAAGAGACGTACATGTAAAACAGAATTTTAATTCGAGAGATTTGTACGGAATCAAACCAAATTTCTGTATCTATCTTTGACTGTGACGAGCCAGTGAACAAAATACGATTGAAACAAAATTACTGATGGTGATTACTTTTTTCTCGAAGGTTTCCCGAGAACTTGATTTTGAATTGATTGTTGGAGTCTATTTTATCTTCCTCCCCGGCACTGGTTATTATACTAACATATACCCATAAAAATAACGGGGCTATTTATTTATGGATCGGCAATAAGGAGCCTACAAAAATTTCATAAGGTAATTTATTTTTGATCATTAAAGTATCGTAATATATATATATATATATATATATATATGTATGTGTGTGTGTGTATATATATGTATATGTGTGTGTATATATATATATATATATATATATATATACATATACATATATATATATATATATATATATATATATATATATATATATGTATGTGTGTGTGTGTATATATATGTATATGTGTGTATATATATATATATATATATATATACATATACATATACATATATATATATATATATATATATATATATATATATACATATAGTTATATGGTGATATGTAGGTAAATTAACCAATGAGATCAATGCACCAACAAACAGAGAATCCATTTGAATATTTGCATGTATCTTATATATATGGATATGACACTGAAGAATTTTCACTGACGAGATAAAAGCACGTTCATGTGCTTACATTGAATGCTTTTCTGTATCAAGTACGCAACCTGTTATCTACACATGGTAATTAATCTGCCGTCTATCATACTAGGAGATAATGAACAGGTGGAGCTAAGCAGATGAGATTAACGACTGAAGAAAAAAAAAGCAATTGCTATTGATACCTTCATCTACAACACCAGAATGAGCGCATATCCGAACTTACAACTGTTGTTGAATGGCTGTGAAACAAACGAGGAAGAAGTAGATACCGAAACGTGAAAAAATGTGGGGGGACGTCTTGCAAGACAAAATTACATATCCTTGAATTCTAATCGATTGGCAGATACCAGAGAAGGATAATGGTTTGTTTTTGGTCTGTGAAATGAATACCTAAGAGAGTTGATGAAATGACGCCGACTTGTGCGGCTGATGCCACTGAACAAGATTAGAAATTTATAAATTAAGTAATTAGAAAGTATATTATTACTATTATTATTCGGACTATCCTCATCTTGGTTGTTTTTTTCACAATGTTTCGGCCGTTGTACTCTAGGACCTTCATCAGGTATCATCTGGTAGGTGTGGGGAAGCAACGAACCGAACCCTTTATTCAACCGACGGGGGGTATATAGACCGCTCGCCCCTCTTAGCCGTAATAGTATTTTTGAATTATTATTGTCTCACACTGGGATTGAACCGAGAACCATTAGATTACTTAATTAGATTCTCTAACCACTACGTTATGTGTCTATAGAATTATAATGATAGAAATAATAATAATACCTCATCTCAAAAATTCAGAGAAACACTCATCATCATCATCATCATCAGTCTTTTAGCGTCTGTCGTTGGACATAGACCTTCCCCAGGATTTGCCACACTTCTCTATCATGGGCGTCACGGAGCCAGTACTTCCTGAACTTATCTAGTTCATCTCTCCATCTAATATTTTGCCGGCCTCGGTTGCGCATATGGTCTCGGGGAATCCATGTTGTGAGTCGTGATGTCCATCGATTGTCAGCCATTCTTGCAACATGGCCAGCCCACTGCCATTTGAGATTTTTTATGGATTCTATGATGTCTCTAACTCTTGTCTTTTCCCGGATGTGTTGTGCTGTTTTGTGGTCTCTCCATGTGAGGCCCAGCATTATTCTTTCATGTGCACGTTGCATGGTTCTCAGCTTACGGGTCTGTTTAGAAAGGATATAATTCAAGGTTTGGGTTACGGTTGATTCTGAAGTTAGGATTTTACAGTTTTTATTTTCTTCGCAGTTATGGAACTAGATATGTATTAATCAGGTGAAACAGAGATAAAACAAACTTAATTTATAAATAATTGAATTATTTTTTTTCTATTGGTATATGACAGCGGATGATCTTTTTAGTTTTATAGATAAGAAACGACAAATATCTGTCTATTTGCAACACTATCCCATAATCCTAACCCGATACAAACTAATCGTAAACCCCTAAAACTCAAACTATACCTCACCCTTCAACTAACCATCACCCTAAATCTAACCCCTAAACCTAACCCTAAATCATATCTTGTTTAATTAAATCTAAACAAATGCTGGTTTACTTGTTTGGGTTTTCTGTTTTTGTTTACTCCGTAATGCGTTAGTAGCAGTTACCGAAGCAGCAGACACATGTCAGCGTAATCGGACACCTACCTTTGATCTTTAGTTCACGAACCAGACACAACCTTTACCTGAGAGTAATCTTGAACATATGATCTCATCTAAAACTAATGTACATTGTGAAAGGATTGACATCTGCTGATGCCCCAGTCTGGACACATATTCAGGGATCTTCGGGTGTTTGGGTCTTCAAACATCATTCGCCTTCTTCCAGGTGACCCTACTGGGGTTGATCAGATTCCAGTGTATATATAGATGGCCAGCTACTTGCACCCAGTGGTACTCTCCTTTTGAGCCTCAACCACTTTGAGGATCTCTCTGCAGCTTCGAATTGCTCTGTTTTTCCTCCCACCTCTAATTCCTAGCATGTTGAAGCGCGACTGCTAAAAAAAAAACAAACGAAAAAAAAACAACAAAAAACAAAAACAAAAAAAAAAACAATACTCATTATATTGTCTTCATTAAATTAATAATTAATATAATTCATGTCCGGGTATAACACCACTTCTGAGATCAAAAAGAAAAAGGGTTCTAAGAACACAATTGATAACATGTCTCACGTCTACGTTACTCGTAAAAGAGGCTGTATTTGATAATTTAAATTGTTAAGACATCTTTATCGTGGACATGTCTAGCTGGTATTATTTTGCTAAAACTTGTCTGTATCGACTATGTTCTCTTGCTACCTACCATATCCGAACAACCTGGAGGCTTTGAATCAAAAAAATGGAAACGGAATGATTTTTTACGCTAAACACTTACAAATCATGGTTCACTGTTAGTGACGTCGCTTAATGCAAGAGGACTTTTTTTTCTGGAGTTCTTTCTCTAACTATTCAGTTTTTAAATTCATCACGTGAATATGCAATACTATCTCGAACTCACAAGACTTGTAAAAAAAAAAGAAAAAAAAAATCCGTGCAGAGAATTAAAAAAGGAAAATTATATCGCACAATTCCTTCTGTTAGAACTTGGTACGATGGCTTGGCTGCCCAATGCCTTGTCGCCGGTCAGGAGTTTTTCTTCCTCACGCCACTGCTGATAGATACCCGGGGTAGCTAAACGTGAGCATCTCATAAGACTTGCCCTTCTGCTCGCAGGAATATCTCCAATATAAAAGTCGCTTAAATATTCCTGATTTTCCATAACTGTGGCTTTCAACTTAAAAAAAACAAACACTCACGAGAATTTTACCTGTTCATATGGTTCTGAACCTAATATGAAAATTTGATACGAGACAATAACAGACATTTTGCCGTATGGCGCTTGTCAGAATATTTGGGTTTATATATATATATATATATATATATATATATATATATATATATATATATATATATATATATATATATATATATATATATATTTAAAAGAATGGGTATATAATTAGACAAAATAATCATAAATAAAATTTGAAATTACCTCCTGTTATTCCACGATGAATGTGTCATTTGGCAGAGACAGCGTGAATGGAATAAGCAATTAAGGAAAATGGTATTACGACAGGTATCGAACCTACATATATATATATATATATATATATATATATATATATATATATATATACACAAACACGCAATTTGGAGACTTGAAAAATCGTATTGAAACTGTGCAGTGCGTTGTGTGATTGCGCCAATGCAGAATAATGTAATGATTTCTGAAATTATAGGAATATATATTATGGAGAACCGCTGAACCTCTTAGTTTTCTTTCCGAGAAATTGCGTTTCATTCCTGTTAAAAAAAATAAAGCAAACACAAAACGGTTGTAAGCTTGATATATTTCACTCTGGGTGGTTTAAGGCTCTGATTTCTGAAGGTTTTCGTGATTTCACAAGTATTTTTGACATCCAGTTAAAAGTAACGTTTACAATCTTGAAATCCGGAAGATTGAAGCATTTATATTGCAACAGAAATTTTGTTTACATACATAAAACAGAGCAAGCCAGGATAATCATCTAATCCTTCAATTTTTTTTTTTTTTTCTGTTAATTCACATTCATTTCGACTGAGGTCAAATTTTGTTTTTTATTCGCACCCTACTACATAAGAATTGAATGATACTATAGATGCAATATAATCTAAATTAAACAAAATCCCGCTGTATTTGTTTCAGCTACTATTTACCTTCATATTGCACTTACAAATACTTATTTGCTATTCAAACATTAGGATGTGAGTCTTCAAAGAATTAACAAACCTGAAAGAACAAAAAAAAAATGTTTAAGCCGAATATAACAGTTACTTTTTTTTTTTCTAAAGAAAAAGGCTACATTCAATTTGACAGCTCTATGGAGCCTACGGCTGTTAAACATTAAATCATTACCTAACACGACGTTTTACTCTATATTTCACGAACGTAGGCCCCATATAACTAGATATATAACCATCCCGAGGGCGATATTTTCAGACAGTTATAATAACTGGAAACATTTTAAAAGTCCCCAGTAAAGAATGGGGTAAAATTAAAGATCTGAATGGAGACATTTAGACAATAGAGCAACGGAAACTGACGGGAATAATGGGGATAATATTGGGGATTTGAAGAGATATTTTGTCATGTGTTCGCTTTTGCTATTAGATACCTATAGTAGGATCAAAAGAATGATAACAACAACTCATGGATATCATCACTTTTTATCAGCATTCTACTCAACACTCTATAGTCCTGGCGCTGTAACAGAGCCTCGTTGGAATTTTTGAGTTGACTTATGAAACCAATTTAACATTGTAGGAGGACCTTCTGTGAGTGAGAATATCTTGGGTAGAAAATTTCAAAGAATCCGCAATTATGAAAAATGGTGTTATTATCTTTTGCAGCTGATCTGGAATATCTAATCATCATTAGTCTTTTAACGTCCGTTGTTGGGCATAGACCCTCCCCAGGATCCAACACATTTCTTTATCATGGGCGTCGCAGAGCCGGTATTTTCTCAATTAGTCTAGTTCATCCCTCCATCTTGTATATCGTCGGTCTCGTTTTCGCATGTGGTCGCTGGGGATCCACGTTGTGAGTCGTGATGTCCATCGGTTGTCTTTTATTCTTGCAATATAACCAGCCCATTGCCATATCTAATCGAGATATTCTTATTCACTTAAGGCCTCTCTAGCGTGTTCAATTGGCTTCAATAACCAACTAAAAAGTTCCCAATGGGCCCTATCAAAGCACTAGAACTTCTGCTCATTGTTTAAACAGAAGCATTATTCTATTTAAAATCTGAATAGAAAGATACGTTTTTCGAAAGGTTGTTAAATCGGTTGAAATATAGTCCTGTCATTTATTGCAATCAGACGATATAAAAGGTGCCAAATAAATTCAAAACTGTATCGATGTTTTTATCAAAGCCTAAGTAAACACACACACGTACTCTCACATGCAAGCACAAGCGCACGATTATATCATATTTTAGAAAAAAATGAACAATTAGACAATAAGATTTTATTTATCAAGTTCAAAACGAAAGATGTTCGTGTTTTTTCACAAAGAAGATAACAAGATTGGATTCAATTCACAAGATGAGTTAATCGATAAATTCTGCTTAAAGAAACTGAATGATAATTTCGCACTTACTTGAATTAGAATTTCTGATATTAATCAAAGCTAGTACAAACTGCAAAGAGTCAAACTAACAATAAAAAGAAGGAAATTGCGTAAAATTGTGATAAGGTGAGAAGATTGAAATCGTTTGTCGTCGACACCGGGACAAAATATGACAATTATACAGCAAACGTAATGAATATTTCAAACTATTGCACTATTCAATACCAATGGCCAACTTGTAAAATCCACAATAACCTTTTTAGGAAAATATGTCGTTAATGTAATCTGGAAGGAAAATATTTATGGGGATCTTGGTCTTTACGAATGATATCCTTGTCTTTACGGTTTCAGTCAGGATCTTCGGACTATTATACTCTCTAACCTTCCTTAAACATTGCTTGTATATCGGAATGTTGGTCTTTGTTCCGAAAAGATGCACGCCTCAAACTCCTGTGAATGTCATGCCCGGGGCATTGGCCTGCTAGCTATTGCAACCGTCTTTCCCTGACCCCAGCGTTCAGCCCGTGACTTTCCAGTGATCTAGGTGAGTTTGATCAGTACTACTTGAGTCATGTTTCTGTGAACCTCGACTTCTTATTTTTTTTTTTTTTTTTTAGTTTGTAGCTCTCATACACCTCTGTTGTTTATGTAGAGTCTCCTGGTCAAATGATTTGATCATAGTATGTGATTATATTGAATTAACCGTACTTGTTGTTTTCTAAAATTCCGCTTGTGCTTGATTTTAGCATCATGTTCACAAAGATGGTGTCTCTCTAGAGCTCGTCTTTATGCCGGACATGTTAAAACGTGTCAGGGTCACTGGAATGACAAGGTCCAACGCATGTGTCAAGGTATTTTCATGAGCTTGCAGGTAGAAGTCCTGGATAAGGGAGAGCACAAAACTCCTCTGAACAATGTTTAACGTCGAAATATGCAACGGAAAAGGCTGGAGGATATAGTGACTGAAACGTCGTGATAAAAACAACAGAAATAATAACTAGTCGACATAAATCAAATATCACTGATTATAATACCTCGTCAAAGAAAGTTACCCAGTTAAGTTCCCCAACCTACTTCTGGAGAACTAAAAACCACCATTTTCTTACCTTAGCAACTGTATAGGTGTAGAAGGTTATAAAATGGAATCGGCTGAAACGTTGTCGTTGCAAAGAAACAACTGCCAAAATCACAGTGTCTGGGAAAGTATCGTACCCGGAAAGTGCGGAGAAAATATTAAAAGCATCGTTTTCTTAATCTAAAATTAATTGTTTTAAAATTGCTTTCCAGATAGGTATCGTTTTTGATAAAAAAAAAAGATCTGGTGAAGCATTTTATTAGAATGCAATGAAATTTCCTTATTTTGAATAATTTTATTCCAGACACTTGTGAATCGCAGTCTATTGAATAGATTGGAATTAGATAAAGGATGTACAAATAGAAAATACACGAAAAACACCCAAGTAATAAATGAAACGAGAGCAACCAAAAAGGCTTAAAGCTTGAAATATATAATTAATGAATAGCGACGACGAAAATGTTCCAAAGCTTTTATCATATTTGGAATATTCGAAGGCTTTTTATTATATTTCAAACGAATGGAATCGTTCAAATCACACAAATTCTAATCGTTTATTTAACATAAACTCATTAGTTCAAATACTGAAGCAAAGTCATGTGCTCATTTTTATGGTAAGTTTCGAGATAAGACGTTGTAAGAAAATTTTTGCTCTCTTTAAATCAGCTCAATATATTACCAGGATAATATAATTCCTCAAAGGTTGGCGCAACATCGTTCAATTGTAATAACTCTCTATGCAATTAGAGTCAGCCTAAATAGATTAAGTATCGTACGATTGCATCTTGTTCGATGTTTCAACTGCTTAAATACGCCAAACCCGTGCACCGCTCCATACATTAAATTTAGTTCCTCAAAAGCCATTTTAAAACGCTGATCATTACATCAGCCGTCGACCTGACCTTTTAAAGAAAATTTCTTCGCAGATTACCACTTGAAAGTGAACATTAACCTTTTAAATTGTCGCCCGAATGATGGACTCAAAGATATCAGTGACCATTAACTCTGTTCTCGGCGCCATGTTCGCTGCTGGGCTCTGGCAATTCATCACGAGACTAATATCCTTTTGTGGAATATTTGGACTCCTCCTATTTCCTTTTCAGGTTTACTAGAAATGTGAGGCCCCAGGCGTTCACACATGCTGCATACACGTCAGATTTCCTTATGTTGCATATTATAGATTGTGTAAAATCAGTTGACGATTTAAAGAGGCAACAGAGAATTCGAAGTGCATGACTGAAACAGAAACGTATCACCTGCTACTGTTAAATTTGAGTGTTTTTATCTCCGATCAATAGTCACTTATGGAGCTGAAACATGGAACTTAACCAAGAGACATATCTGCAAATTGAGAACTATTCAACGTTGACATGAGAAAATTATGCTGAGCCTCGCATGGAGAGACCACAAGACAGCACAGTACATCCGGGAAAAGACAAGAGTCAGGGACATCGTAGAATCCATGAAAAGCTTAAATTGCAGTGGGCTGGCCATGTTGCACAAATGGCAGACTACCGATGTACATTGCTACTCACGACATGGATCCCCAGAGATCACATGCAGAACTGAGGCCGTCAGAATATAAGATGGAGAGACGAGATAGACAAATTCAGAAAGTACTGGCTCTGAGACGCCCATGATAGAGAAGTGTGGCAAATCCTGGGGAAGGTCTATGTCCAACGACAGATGTTAAAAGTCTGATGATGATGATGATGATCATCATCATCATCATCATCATCAGTCTTTTAACGTCCGTCGTTGGACATAGACCTTCTCCGGGATTTGCCACTCTTCTCTATCATAGGATGATGATGATGCTGACTGTTAAATCTAAAATGCACTGACTGTCTGTTGCAAAAAGAAAGGAAACAGCAATGTAAAATCAGGAATGGTACATATTCAACATTGAACAACTGTAACACCATTGTTGGCAAAATTTTCTGTCCCTTTTTTTATGTAGATGCATTTTTTGTGTTCCAGTGCCCTTCGTTATATGGGGTTTTTGGGGGGATTGACATTAATACTCCACTAAACTCCTTCTAAAAATGTTAAATTTTTTTTATTTTCGAAAGAAAAAGCTTTTATTCTTTTGGTCTATTTCCTAATGGTTTTATTAATATCATCTAGATTGTACAGAATCTAGACGTTTATAGATGCTTAAAAAACAAAAACAATTCTAGATACTCTCAAGAGGATAACACCCGTGTCGTCATATATAAAATTTATTCTGACAATATTTATTCTTTGATATAATTTTTTTCTTTACATAACGTCAAATTGTAACGTTCCGATCATTCAATGATTGACTGTGACGGCAATTTTTCATTCAACTTAAAAGAGCTTGCTTCATTTCTTCCTACTTTCTTCTTTTCATTCCTGTCTGATTGTATTACTGATAATATCAATCTAATAATATGACTGAAGTCCGGACCAAGTTAGTGTTGACCTTGTTTTCTCTCACCAACCACCAGACAGGATAATGTGTGGTCAGATTCCGTTCGAACCCTTATTCTAAAAGGATATGATCTCCGAAAATTTCATATCTAAACATATAACGGGTATTTATGCAAATTGACTTTTTTTTTCATGCAATAATTTCATTGGTTAATTTAACTTTCAATTATGTCATGAAAATGAAGATTACGTCATCCAAAAACTGGAGACTTCATGTCCGTTCCAACATTATAACACCCTGAATTAAGAGACTTGTGTAATTAAATATAAATTGCTTAATGGAATAGCTTTGAGCTGCTTAGTGCCGATCCATACATAAATGATATTGCAATTTCTAACAGGTATAGCTTATCTGCATGTATAATAAACACACACACAAACACATATCTGTGTGAGTGTCTCTGCATATATATATATATATATATATATATATATATATATATATATATATATATATATATGTGTGTGTGTGTGTGTGTGTGTATATATATATATATGTGTGCATATATATATGTGTGCGTACATATATGTGTGTATATAAATATATGTGTGTGTGTGTGCATATACATATGTGTATGTATATATATATGTGTGTGTGTGCACATATATATATATATGTATATATATATATGTGTGTGTGTGTGTGTGTGTATCTATGTGTGTGTGTGATTGTATTCATTTATTAAAATGATCTAAGACCTCGCAAATCAGCATGTTCAATTATTCATCATCATTTGTCAAGATATGTCTAATTAGCTCTGTCAGTAAGACAGCCTCCTGACTATCAGTTGACCCGGAGTTCGAATAATGTTAGGGAAATGTGAATTTCCACACAAACCCTTAATTTTCATAAAGAAATTTACCGCTGTTCTTGCAATACTTGTTCAAGTAACGATTGAAAAACCAAGACATTCCACTGTTTATTCTGTCCTGTCATGTTAAACCGAACCATGATTTGGGATCATGACCAGCTGACCGTCAGGCAGTTCTTTTTTCAACTGAGCCAAACTGGCCGGTCTTGGATATCTACGATAATCTATGTTACAAATACGCAAGGATCCACTCCATTCTGATGAATGAATATATATATATATATATATATATATATATATATATACCAAAAAGTGTATTTTTTGTAATTTTTCGTTTATTATTTATACAATAATATTTTTGGAGTGCAAACCATGGGCTAGACAAGATCTGAAAGTACTGGCTCCGCGACGCTCGTGATAGAGAAGTGTGGCGAATCCTGGGGAAGGTCTATGTCCAACGACGGACATTGAAAACCTGATGGTGATATATACAATGGAAAAGTTGCATCAATCATCTCCGGTCAGAATAGAAGAAGTTGGAGTCTGATCCAGCAGCAGCCAGGCTTGTTTAATATTTGCATTTAACTCGCAAAACAAGCTATGTTTCTTTCTATTTGTCTCTTTTTTTCTGTCTTTTTCATACTGATCGTATCGATCTCTGACTATTTGTGTCCGTTCTTTGTCTCTCCCCGTTCAAATCTGTTTATGCTATCCTGTTCACATCAATCTCAAGCCACCTTCTTCACATCCATCTTGTGCTACTCTGTTTAAATCTATCTCGTGCCACCCGTTTCACATCTATCTTTTGCTACCCAGTTTAAATCCTTCTTATGCCAACCCTGGTCACATTCATCTTTTGCCACGCTGTTTAAAGCCATCCTAGTCACATCTATTCTATGCCGCGATGTTCATATCTATCCATGGACCGAATCTGTTGATAAAATTTATTGTATATTTTACAAGCATCAATAGTCAATGTTGGCGTCCAGATATAAGCCAGTCTTTCAGGGTTGGATAAATTTTCCAAATTAGTTGTTTGACACTGCATAATCATACCAACTTGGAACTGTTTATGTCTATTTTTTTACCTCCATCAGTTCGAATCTTGTTTTTTTTCCACCTCGTGCAAATCTATCATAATACCCTGTCTATATCTATCCACCTTATTTACGTAATCTTATTCTTCCCTGTTGACACCTATCAGCTCAAGTATTTAATGCTAACCTGATCAGATCTTATTCCAACCTGTTTGCATCTATCTTGTGCGACTCTTTTCACATCTATCTTGTGCTACCCTGTTCTCATCAATCTAATGCCACCCAGTTCACATTTATCCGTTGCCACCCAGTTCACATTCATTTATGGCCACCCCGTTCAAATCTAATTTTACCACCTTGTTCACATCTATCTAATGCCACCCTGTTCACATTCATCCACTGCCACCCTGTTCAAATGTAATTTTTGCTACCTTAGTCACATCTATTTGATGCCACCCTGTTCATATCTATCATACCAACCTTTTCATATCTATCCTCTGCCATTTTTTTTTTCAAATCAACCTTATGCCACCCTGTTTAGATCTACGTAATGCTATGTAATGTACACACCCCAGGCTTTTCATGGGATGACCAAGAGTATAGAAAAAAAATGGGCGTCACTTTGAAAACCCATGTAGATACTGGAATGAAAAAGTAATTTAAAATGATTTATTCATTAGTTTATGGTAAATTAAGTCTAATCAAATTTCATTTAAAACTTGTTTCTCTATTATGAATCGCCTATGGGCCTAGACATTTGACTCGTAGCTATTATCGAAGTGTTGAATATATGAAGACATCGAGTCTCTTTGCCGTCAGCAGTTGTTTCTTACCGGCTTCTAAAATACCCAACCTTTGTGCTGTATTCCGCTGCTAGCAAGTGGGTTGATTTATTCACACTCCATGACAGACTGACGCATCACAGAGGATATCAGGGTGGGGGTAGAAGATTAAATCCTGGCAAAAGATGACATTAGAATGAAACTTTAGAAAATATCTCCTCAAATTATGCGAATATCTATGACAGAGCATAAAAAAGGTGAAATCGGTAGAAAAATGAATATTTTAGACATAAGTTTTAGCATATACTTAGTTTATTTAGTTGAGAATAAAATGATCCATTCAACTGAATGTTAACTTTACACTGATATCTAAATTTAATATGATATAAAAGGAGGTGAGACGGAGCTAAACCGGAATTGACGAATTAATAAGAACATTTCATATATATATATATATATATATATATATAGCCAAATATATATATATTACATTGGAACTCTTCTTTGAGATGATCTCCCTTTATTACACAGTGAGTGTATCATCTGGCTTCGACAGCAATGATAGAATAACCAACTGAAGAAAATAGGGCTACTACAGGAATCGAACCTGCGTCCGCTAGGTTAGCTGCTTCAACGTAGCATTGTTTCTACCATTGAGTTGTTGGGCCTTTGCGTTTGATAACAGGAAATCATTCAAAATCAGAGTTTCAATACAGTATGATGCAATTTATAATCATTCTGTCGGACCATAAATCTATTTCTTCACAAACACAAATATATACACACACATGTATATGTGTATATATTAAGAGAGAGAGAAAGAGGAGAGAGAGAGAGAGAGAGAGAGAAAGAGAGAGAGAGAGAGAGAGAGAAAAAAGGAGATTAAAACTACTTTCATAATAAAGGCAAAAATCTTGTAAAAATATTGTTGCGCTAAATGTTCAACTGTGAGGATTAATTCAGCCTTAAAACCCACGTTCAAAGTTCTGGCTCTTAAGTGGACTCAAATATTGAAAACACATATGCTTTAAAAATTTTTTCAATCAATTTGAATGACTAAAGCAGTCTCTAGATAGTTGTGAACTTGCCTGTACGATATAGGGGAACAGCGGGGGCATAAGATAAGATGTGAACAGTGTATCACAGGGTGATATTTTATCGCCGTGAAACAATCGGCCAAATTGTCGAGTGCGAATCATACAATACATTTTTGAAAGCATATGGATTTAAAATATAGGTAGCCTATGATATATATATATATATATATATATATATATATATATATATATATGTATACTCAACATCCAGTAGCACGAGGTTGGATCGAAACCTTCGCTTCAGACGCAGACATTTTACCCCTGCCCCACGCGGAACTGGACAATTAGTTAGGCCGAACTAAGCAATGTATATTTACTTATGCATAATTTGCTGTCTGCCAGAATGCTATACTCCCAAGTTGGAAGAGCATTGCATATAGCAGTAATAGACGGGTTTCCCACTTAACAGTGCTCAACCCTAAACAAGGAAGCGTTAATTTATAATGATAATTAATAATTGCGTCATCCACAGACAGCAGTTTCGTTGTATTACAACTCTTCGGTGTGGCTATAGACTATCCAACATCCAGCAACACGAGGTACGATTGAAAACTTCGCTTCTGACCCGTATATATATATATATATATATATATATATATATATATATATATATATATATGGTAGACTCAGGTTCCACATCAAACCTTTAACCCCTAAAAGCAGATACTCACCCAACACACACTATCGAAGATCGGAATACCCCCCGAAAAATGTCTAGACCATTAACAAAAAAAAGAAAAAAACAAAACAAAATATCTACTGATAAATAAACCTTACTTCAGAACACTTTACTCCAGAGTCTGTCTCACTCTTTACAGTTCATATATATATATATATATATATATATATATATACTTTGTTTTGCTTATCTTTCAGCAGTGTAAGTACCAACCGCAGATTGTTCACAGATCAGCCTTCAAAGGGGTTGCTGGCCCAACACCTTGCATGCATCTGCTAGGAGAAGGGTACACCTGTTAAATGCATGACCTATGAACCCTGTTCCTATCTGTGCCAAGATCTGTAAATATTTATGCTCACATAGTACAACAGTAACAGCACCTCAGATCTGGTGTAAATCATAGAATAACAATCGAGAAAAGAAAATGAAAAATTAAAATAACACTATAAGGTATATCGTCATTGTACGTCCTTGAAATTTGAAATATTGAAGAAATCACGCCAAGAACTGAACTCATATAAAAGAAAAAAGCGTAAAAGCAATAATCACGGAATAGCAGGTTCTGGGGTTTATGGTTAGATCGGTATTTATTTTGAACTAAGCTGATCTGGGAACGTTTTATGGCAATGTTTTCTGAAAAAAATCAATAGAGAACATCAAAGTTATAACTATGCACAAAAATACTCGCATTTGAATATGCAACAGAATGAAGACGCCTTTTCGTTTTAAACGTGTGCGTGTTGTTGCACTCCAAGAAGCTTACTGCATTTCACAAATCAACGAGCACACTCTAACGCCAAGGAAAACCAGATGGTTGAGTTTGAGGGATCTATTTTATTGACTTCAAAAAGACGCTACTTTTCTTGTAGGTTTGAAAATGACGCCATGAAAATAGAAAAAAAAACCTAGACTGACCCTCGAACTCAGAATCATGCAAAATACGTTGGAGAGAATCATTCTCAACATCCTCCGAAGAGATCACAATACAGCACAGTGTACCACAGAAAAATGGAGATATCACAGAATCCATTAGAAAACTCAAATGGCAATACTTTCTGATTTTTCATGATTAAAAAGTATAGAAAATGGCTATCAATCCTGTCAAACATTACTTTTGTCATCAGAGTACCGAAAAGTTGTAACTTAGGTATTTTACCTCGGCTAGCCTAGGGAGAGTATGAAGTGTAGTGGTGTGCTTCGCATTGTATGCCCATCGCGGCCGCGGCGCAGGAGGAACGAGGGACGCAAGACTCATGAGGGGATTCAAAATAGAACCTTTATTTCTCTCCGGCCAACTGAAAATACGCATCTAAGTCTTCGATTGAAGACTAAACAAATCTTCATTCACAGAGGGAGAGAGAGAGAGAGAGAGAGACAGACAGACAGAAGGGGAGAAAGAGAGAGAAAGAAAGAGAGAGTGAATGAGAGCTTGTCGAGAGAGAGCGAGAGTTCAGGCAGCCACGGTCAACGTAGCCCTGGTACTCTCAGCCTGCTTGTCTACTCTCGCCTGACTGACAGTGCAGTCTCTTTTAAAGGCTAAGGTCACTTCTTTCTTCTATTTCTTTTACTTAATCAACCCACCCTCTTCTTCTTACTGATACTGGGACCTCGAGATCATCCATCCTTTC
This sequence comes from Thysanoteuthis rhombus, assembly GCA_963457665.1. Lineage (NCBI taxonomy): Eukaryota > Metazoa > Mollusca > Cephalopoda > Oegopsida > Thysanoteuthidae > Thysanoteuthis > Thysanoteuthis major. Next base: position 24,477,711 of record OY735218.1, read on the forward strand.
CCTCTATTCTAAAATCCTTTTTTTTTGTTTATTTCTCCTAATGTCTTTTTGATTAGGTGACTGTGCCTGTCTATCTATCAGCAGGGGCTCCAAGCGACCGCGCTTTATCTTGACCATAAATCTACTTACGATGTTTCTGAAGTCCTTCTGGCGTCAGAAAGGGTTTACTCTGTAACTTCTTATCTCTGATCAACTATTTTAGTCTACTTCACTTACAGACACACCAAAAAGTATCTTCAGCCAAAGAATGCTTTTAAAAAATAAATCATAGCATCTAAGAATAAAATCAAATATTCGAATCAAGTGTCCGATCAGCCCTCTTATTGCTACAAGTATTTGAAGGCTGCAAACTAATGGTTCAAAGTTGCAGAAAATCATTTCTTAAATCCTTATTCTAAAACGTTGATTACATCTATATATTCAAGTGGTTCCACGTGATGTTGTCAATACCCACATAGAATTTGGTTGAATAAGGCAATGTGTTGACATAACTACTGTTCTCCAATGGATTTTATAGGGTATTGTCCCTGTTGTAATCAAGACGAAATGAGGTGCTAAAAATTTGTTTTGATACCCGATAATTATGACGAAAGCCATGCAGGCCTTGCAAATCTTAGCTGGTGCTTTTGCTAAGTATTCCCTGTTTGAAATGTCGAAGATGTTGTCAGATCATAGATGAAGAAGATCCCGAAAAACCAAAAATTCCCTAAAAAGCCCACTAGGAAGAAAAACGCATCTTGGTACAGATTTGCTACAGCAGTTCGGGTCTTCAAGTACAATCACAAGGCCTTCATCTTACTACGGATACTAAGATATATGTGTGTATGTGTATGCGCTGCAATTACTCCACCACTGACCGTTGAACAAAATTGATATTCAGCAGATATATCCGGCAGCACTTAAGTCAGTGCAGAGTTGAGTTTGATTATTGGAAGGATTCGTAGTTTTTGTGAAATCCAAAAGAAAACAAATAGCAGATTACAGATAGATATTTTGGCTAAAATTACAGATATGAAATATCTAATGGATAATAGATAGATAATGATGATATTTAAGAATTGCAGTTTCGGGAATTACATTACATGACTGTTATAGCAGGTCACCCCAAACATCATAAGGATATCCGACTTGGGAATGGGCTCAGCCCGAGTCTTGGTAAGCGAGCATACAATTCGAAGTATAAACGCTAGCACTTTCCTCATGATATACTGGACTTAGAACGCTGCTCAGAGGAACTTATAACGAAAACACGATAAGATTATTTTGGGGGTCTGACGTGTTAAAGTGGATGAAAATTTTGAAAACTCTACAAAGTTTTAGATCTTTTGTGATCACATTTATTTAACATTATTCTAAATACCTGTTAATTTGGATTCATATATTGCTGTTTTTTTCTGAAAGATAATTTGACTTTTTTATGCAAATAAGATTAAACAACTTCGCTATCGAATAACAGCAATAGAAAATGAAAAAAGAATTCAAATCTGAGTCACATAAGCAAATATTGAAAAGAGTAATCGACATATTTGAATACTTTTTAGACATGACCGATTGGAAACATAATTAATCAATTAAATATTCGTAGGATGGCGAGCCTTTGACAGAACAAGCTCAACTATTAAAAACAAGAAAATCCTATTAATCCCCTGAAAAGGGTATACAACCAATGATTCTTCCCGATAGTCACTTATGGAGCTAAAACAAGGAATCTAACAGACAGACCGGCTAATTGGGAACCTTGCAACGTGCATATGAAAGAATTATGCTTAATTTCACATGGAGAGACCAAAAGACGGCATGATACATCCAGTAGAAGACAGGTGTCAGGGACATCATAGAATCCATTGAAAAAAACAACCTCAAATGACAATGGGCTTGTCATGTCACAAGAATGGCTGACAAGCAATAGAGCATTGGATGAAGAGACGAGCAAAACATACACAGAGAGTAATAGCTCTGCAACGCCCAGGATAAAGAAGTGTGACGAATCCCAAAGAAAATCTATTCCCAACGATGCACGTTAGGAGACTGATTATGATGACCCAGGAACGAAAACCATGTTGCATTGTTTAATATCCCCCTCCTCATATTTATCAATTATTGTACTGTTGGATAACCCCCCCCCCCAATCTCCTTCTTTGACGACCGCGGATACTCTGATCTCTATCATGTCTTACAGGCAAACTTTCCTATCTAATCTCTCATTATGGTCTAGTCTTTTCCTACTGAGCTAACTTTCCAATGAGCACTCTCTGGCTTAGTGTCCAGCAAATCTCTATTTTTGTTATTTGTATAATATCTTCGTCTGTAATCGTCCTTCTGATCCAAGCTGATCTTTTTCTGTCTCTCAGAACAATCCCTAAATTTGCTCTTGCCAAAGCTCTCCATGAAATTCCAAATAGTACTCTTGTTAATTTCCATGTCTGGCATACTTGAGTCATAACTGGTATTATGCATTCATCTTATACTCTACAATGGTAAGATGCTCTTCAGTATGCCTCTATTCATACCAAATGCTTTCCAACCGATTGTTATGCGCCATTTTATTTTACTTTTATGGTCTTTCTCCAACGGACCAAGGTATACACATCCGCCAATCTCTTTGAGAGCCACCTCCTGATATCATAGTCCTTTTGAGACTTAATCGTTGGACATTACTTTGGTCTTGGTTCTGTTCATCTTGAAACTTTTTTTTTCACTCTTCAACTAATGCTAGATGAACTAAACGAAAAAAGCAAACGAGTTGGTCTACACACAAACTTCAGCAAAACAAAAATTATGTGCAACAAGCACATCGAGAATAAGGACGTAACTGTCAAAATCGAAGATGCAAAACTGGAGGAAGTGGACCACTACATCTACTCAGGACAGCGAATCTCTATGAAATCCACACACACACACAAAAAAGAAGAAATCAATCGGATAGGCAACCTTTGACAGACCAAGCTCAAACTTAAAAAACAAGACGATAATCCTGAAAAGAAGAGTATACATCAAATACATCCTCCCGATAGTCACTGATAGAGCTGAAATATGGAACCTAACCAAGAGACAAACCCACAAACTGAGAAGCAGGTAACGTGCGCATGAGGGAATCATGTTCAACCTCAGATGGTGTGATCACAAGACAGCACAATATATTAGAAAGAAAACTGGGGTCAGAGACATCGTAGTATCCATTAGGATACTCAAATGGTAATTGGCTGGTCATGCTGTGAGGATGAAAGACAACCGATGGACATCACAACTCACAATATGGATCCCCGGAGACCACATGCAAAATCGAGGCCGACAAAATCAAGATGGAGAGATGAACTAGACAAATTGAGAAAATACTTGCTCTGCGACACCCATGATAGACGAATGTGGCGGATCCTGGAGAAGGTGTACGTCCAACGATGGACGTTAACAGACTAATGATGATGGTTTAGATCAACATGCTTTGAAATTTATCAGATGGTTCACTGTCTATGGCCATACCAAATCCCTCTCAGTAACTTTTTTTCCCAAATACCCTCTCAAGGCTTTAAATATCTTGAGTGATACTATATCCCCTTGTTTTACTCATTTTCCTATCTTTGTCTTGTTTTTATCTTCATGTAGTATAATTATTGTAGTGACATGTTTATATATATTATTGATGACATATGTAATTATTGCCAGCGCCTTGCTATCGCTTGTTCTACCGAGTCAAATGCCTTCGCATGATCCAGAAAGGCCAGCCGCTCACACGAACACACACACACACACACACACATATATATATATATATATATATATATATATATAACTGAGCAAAGATTCGCTACACAAACACGTATATGTTTCCACCTTGTTTTGTTTTCTTCAAATGAAGGATTCGGTTTATTTTAGATTTCTATTTAGGACATCTTTTGGGGAGGATCTCTATTTTTCTAGGTGTATGATCTCCCTCTTATCCAATATATATACACACACACACACACACACACACACACACACATATATATATATATATATATATATATATATATATATATATATATATATTTATTGTTGTTTTTATTATGGGTTTGGACGTTGCTTGTTATGTATTCCTGTTTTATTCACTAGGGATGATTTGCTTGCTGGTAGTAATAAATTATGAATTAAGAGAGTATGGCAAAAGCACATTCGTTATCAGTATGTCGAATCCTCACTATAATATCTCAAGCCTTTTTTTAAACCAACTGTTTGACGTTGAATGTATCAAGCACTTTATTAAATCAACCCATAACATATTTTATCATATTATATAAGATTTTTTAACTGATAAACGTTATATATATTTATATATATATATATATATATATATATATATATATATATATAATGTCATCCGCAGACAACTGTTTCAATGTATTACATCTTTTCACTGAGGCGATAGACTTTCCATTATCCCATCCAGTACCACGAGGCATGATTGAAACTTTCGCGTCAGACCTGGAGGCCGATATCCTACCACTGCGTTTGGGAACTGGATGGTCAGCAAGGTTGAGTTCAAGCGATATATTTTTTTATGCATAAATTCCCCATCCACCAGAGTGCTCTATTCCTATGGAAAAGCATCGCATAATCTTACAATGGACGAGTCACCTCACTACTGCGTGTACGTGTAAACATAGCCGTATATGTTTGAAATAAAATGCATATTTAAAAGTGCGTTGGTTGTTCAATTACGTGCAATACTTGGCTAAGTCTGTTAACTTAGATGCCCTTTTATAACATTAACACATCTGAATTCAAACATCGGGAAAAAGAGTCTGAACAGTTTTTCAGTTAATTGCCAGATCAAAGTGAATTGAACACGGAACTCAGCAATAGAAATATCGCATCAAAGTTTTTTTTTTTCTTTAGAAGTTAATATTAACAACGCAATATCATGTAACATAAAACGGTTCTAATGGAGGTATTTTACGTGCGAAAAAAAATTAGAAATTATGAATCGAAAAGCGGATATGAAACTATTGGAATAAAAGAAAAGAGAAATTTAGGAAACACGGAAGAAATATTTTTCGTAAATATTAATTCGTTTATTGGGAAATTTGAAAAAATCATCACGAATTTGAGAAATTAGGTTCGATTGGTCGAATTAGAAATGAAAGCAAGGGTTGAAGATTCCTATATTGCGAACAAATTTACTGATAAAGAAGAGAATACGTTGAACAATAACTGAAACGAAAAAAATATCTACTATGGAACAGGTTTTTGCATTTCACCCTATCATAGAAATATGAACAACAAGAAGTCTGATCGGTCACTCGATGCAAACTGTCAAGTGACCAACGATTTTTGGGAGCATATCGTGTTAGGCTGATCAAATGGAGGAAGGGGTGATCAACGAATAAGTTACTCCTTTCGCCTATTTTTGGGCAGTGATCAACATAATATCAGAATAAAATACGAAACAACAAAAAACTCAATGCTGCTGGACAAAAGCAAAGGTATCAACTTAACATCAGCATCCATTTCAAATCGAGCACTTCAATAAAAAAAATGTTTTTTTTCTTCAAGACATAATAAGGGATATATGTTTATGTTCCCGGTCACTGCGCTATATTGATTTGGCTTGTACGCACAATATATATATATATATATATATATATATATATATATATATATATATATATATATATATATATATATATATATATATATATTCATTTGTTTTTCATTTTCCTTATTTTTTTTCATTTTACCAGGAAGTGTCGGTGACAGATAACTCAACAGCATAGGAAATGAACTGAGAGAGCCAAGTTAAAACTCCAGCAGAGGCGTTTACTAATGACCCTAAGAATTGATGAATCCGTCTCTTATCCCCAGGTATGGATTAAATAGTGTGAGCTGTTCACACTTCCATTGTTCGAGAGCTTTGATTGAGTTTCGATGAAATAAGAACTAAAAACTATCTAATAGCCACTTCAATATCAAAATGAAGGTAGGTTCGATTGAGTGTACATAAATGGTTTGATCAAGTAAACACGTAAGTCATATGAATTGTACCCCAATATTTATGTGTATATGGGTATATTTTTTCAATATCCAAGATGTTGAAAATACTATTTTGATTTTTCAATCAAGTATCGGACATGTGAAGGTCAGGAAAACTCACATTATAGCTCTGCTGGCCGGTACGTAATCCGACACAGATGATTACTCATGAGCACTGAGAGCCGATTGACCAGACATCATCGAAATGAAGTTGCGATTCCAGTTGAAGGAAATCCTTGAAAAATGAGCAGAAGACAGTGAAATGTTATGAATGTTAATTTTCAGTTTCAAAGAATACAGCTTACAGTTATTGAGATGTCTGGGGTCCCCAGGCACTGATAGAATTTGGGTCTGCAAAATGTTTAAAAATTTTATTTCTGGTGATATCATTCTTTTGGATGAAAGAGACAATATATATATATATATATATATATATATATATATATATATATATATATATATATATATATATATATATATATATATACACGTGTGTGCGTGTGTGTTTTGGTTGAGAATGAGATGGACACTGATGACATAATCGAAAATTCTGAAAATGAAAAAAGCCGCGAAAAAAAATTGCAATCATTCTATTTGATATCTTGCATGCAATTAATTCTCTATAGTCAATTTAGACTAAATTTTACTTTTGTCCAAATGTTCCGTTGCTTTTCTAACCAAACTCTGAATTGGGCCGTGATCATACGACGACATTTAGACAACGTGATCGGGAAATAAGGTGCACGCAAAAGGTGAGAATCGAACTCAAAACCTCCTGCCAGGTGGGGTTCAGTTAACGCCTGGTCGCTTTTAGCTCACTCAATTCACATATTCTCACTCACAGCACAGTCTTTAATGAGTTGATGCGGCAAGTTATCTCGAAGAGAATAAACTAATAGGTGCGGAAGAGGGTCCACCACGAATCGTGCCAACCCGATTCTCCGGAAAAAAATCACCATAGGCTCGCAAGCTTACGGCGGATCAAGTTCAATCTACAAAATCAAACTTGAATAAAAGCTATATAACCAATGCATCCTCCAAACAGTACCTTATGGAGTTGAAACATGGAATTCTACTGAAGAATTCATAAACTGAGAAAATTGCAATGTGTATGCGAAAAAGTCATGCAAAACGGCTTTTGAGTCTTGCCCATAATTTTTCATTCGTTGAGTCGTTGTATGTTAAAATGCTCCATCGATTCATCTTTATAGATTAAGCCAAGCATTTTTTATACATATTTTAGCATTGGAAGAGTTACGTCATTCCATCAGATCAATGCGATATTGATAATCTCAACCGACGTAAAATCTTGAGGAAATATATAACGAAACGCAAATACATGAGTGTTTGGCTGCACTACATGTGTGACCGCATGAATCTTATTGTCCCAAATATTGTCCTCTTTTACTTTACGAATATATAAACGAAGGTAAAGATCTATAAAAGTTATTTTTTTATTCGAGAAAATGCTTGCTTACCGACCCTCAAAGGAATTCAAAGTAAAACCCAACGGTCATGCTCTGCAGAGCCATTTAGAAACTATACGCAGTTGATTAAAGATGTTTCTTTCGGAAAAAAAATAATTTATTATCATTTATCATTCAATTAGATGAACATAACAATATGCTGGGGACATGATTGCTATTCAACCTCGGGAAATTGCAATCACTTCTTGATAACTACAACTGCTTCTTTTCAAAAATGTCTTCAGAGACATTTTTGAAAAGAAGCAGTTGTATATATACAACATACATATAAAGCTGTAACTCATAAAACTGCAGAAACTCTTCAAGATAACCGTTCAACCTCCAGTCCTCACTTTCCTCGAATATTGACAAACGAAAGATGATACTCTATGAAATGAATTGAAAAAAATATCACAACTAATACTACTCGTATATGTAGTCAAGAACGGCGTCGTATCTTACTTTTAGGGAAATTGATGAATATAAGATATATGGTTATATTTTGGCTTCTGTAACCGTGACCTAATCGGAAAGGCAGCTTTCCCAGACAAGCAAAAATCCCTTCTCTTTTTTTTCTGCGCCCTGAGAACAACCCCAAGCAATGAGTAGAACTGAATCGAAGTAGGTGTTGGAGTATCCATCAGACAAAAATGAGGATGTTACATACTCCATCAATTTTGTCCACAGACATTGCTGCCAGATTATCTATATCTACCGATAATTTATCATTTTGGCTCATGGCATCGCCAAATTTATTGTGGAATAATGGGCGTGTCTCCGTGACTGCAGGCCTCTGCCGTTCAGAAACCATATTGAAAATAACGAAGGCTGCAATATAGAATCATAAGGAATGAATTCGGAGATGTCTGTAGGCAGACATCGTCACAATAATGCCACTTATAATCTCATATAATACACCACTCGTATATCAAAGGAGATGACTATTGAAGGCTAATTATTTTGTAGTCTCCCTTATCTATTTATCATCTGTTTTACAGAGGTCATAATCATTCTGCTTGGACAAAACCAATGAAATGCAGTGCAATCTAATGTTTTTTTTTTATATACTTCTAAACGGGGTGAATTTCCAAAAGTTGAATACTGCTGTCATTTTCTGACAGCATGTGTAACTTTGCGACAATAATTATAAGGGAGAGAAAGGACTACGAAATTGCAGTATATCTGAAACTCTTAATCATATATGAATGCTTCTCCTCAAGAACATCTGTTAGTTGAAATAAGTCCCTTTTGAATCTTTCCCGAACGAGTAAAATCTCGACATTTTAAAATCCAGTGTGAGCAAGTGCCTTAGGAAATGTTCGTCTTCTTCTTTTCATTTCTCTTATTACCCGTTATCTTTAGTGTCTTTAACATTCATAAGTCTTCTCAAGCCTCTTATTCTTTTTTAGTCTTCATTTTTATCACAGCATGTTTTTAGTCTTTCCATCATAACAATCCAACATCATTAAACTTTATCAATATATCTTTCTGTACTTTTATGGCATATAAAATTCCTTCGTTTTTCTTACAACGACTTTGATGTAAGAAGCGGCCGAAAGGTCATGTTTAGGGTGATCAAAGTAAACAAAACGAATGCAGTGATAAAACATTACCAAAATTATGAGTCACTAAGAACAGGAATCACTGGCAATAGAGTGAATGATTTGGATTCGATTCGTCAGGCTAATAGCAGAGCAAATGAGAAGAGCTCTTTAGGAGAATAGAAAAAAATTATTATGGAGTCTAATCAAGAAACTGTTCTCCATTATTTTTTCATTTTCTACAATCAGGACCACACCTCCTACATTGAGCCAAAAAAGTTTCAACCGTCCATAGCTTTTCTCAGATACTGAAATGTTTTTTTTTACGTTTTTGTCGATCTGTAGCTCAAAGCATACCCAATACACAAACCACCTTGCGTCACTGGCACATATATATATATATATACATATGGAAGTCGTTTCAACGTTTCTGTACTTCTATTTAAATTCCAACGATCATCCTTTTCAGGCCACTTGACAGGATCCACTCATCCCAAATAAAAATGATAACAGTTTATGGATGCGGTTATTTCAGCGGATCAACGTCATCAGTCTTTTAACGTCCGTCATGGACATAGACCTTCCCTCAGGATTCGCCAGAGTTCTCTATCATGGGCGTCGCAGAGCCAGTATTTCCAGAATTTGTCTAGTTCATCTCTCTATTTTGTGTTCTGCCGGCCTCTTATGTGATCTCTGGGTATCCATGTTGTGAATTGTGATGTCCATCGGTTGTCTTTCATTCTTGCAACATGGCCTGCCCATTATCATTTGAGTTTTTTAAAATAATTTCTATGATGTCATGGACACCCGTTTTCTTCCTCATACACTAACACAGGAGGAATGAAAGAAAGTGAAAGACGAGCTGAATATGCAAACTCTGCATGGAGACTGATACGTAACTGACGATAATGTCTAACGTTATTTACCTGTTGGGCCTGCCATGAAGACGCACACACACACGCACACACGCACACACAATACAATGGGCAGCCAACGCTTTTTTGGTGCGACGTTAAGAATGTGGTCCCGATTGTAAATTGTGAAGTTCCACACTCTCGCTCATTTGATCCTACAAACGTTGATCAAATCAAAAGAAATAAGTGAATTAACAAAAGAAAAAGTGAGAAATTGATTGGGCACAGTTATCTACTGAAAATAGTGTCTAATCCAAATTCTGTTTTCCGTTTATTCTCCAATGCCTCCAATCAGGACCACCTTCCCTACGTTGTACCAAAAAAAAAAAAAAAAAAAGCTTCAACTGTCCTTGGCTTTCACAGATACTGTAATACTATTATGTTTTTGTGGATCTGTAGCTCACAGCACACCCAAAATAAAAAAGCACCATGCGCTTATGATATATATATATATATATATATATATATATATATATATATATATAGAGAGAGAGAGAGAGAGAGAGAGAGAGAGAAAGAGAAAGAGAAAGAGTCTGTAAAGCTTCAGAACTAATGCTATAACTATTGTAAAATAAACCCACCTGTTCCTGTGTGCGTCTGCCATCGGAGCCGTCCAAATTTCTCCACTCCTTCTGTTCTGCTCTTTCCCTTTTTTAATGAAATTCTTTTGTCTAAGCCTCATCTATCCAACCACGTGTTCGAAGTTAGTCGTTTGAATTCAAAGAGATGAATAAAAAAAACGGAAAGGAAAACGTTTTTTCTAAGAAAAGAACAATTTTATAAAGGAGGAAAAAAAAGAAAAAAATCAGCATTGCTGCTAGTGAGTTATTTACACGCAAACTGCCACATTTAGTACTGAGACAGATTTTTTTTTCACAATTTAATGAGGGCTGAACTTGCATGACATCTCTCGTGATTCTTGAAAGTTAACAACCTGTCTACAACAGACACATAAGTAACCTAGGAGTTTAAAAAGTTCGCTTGATCTGCTTCTCAGTTTGATATTTTTCAAGAATACTTATCTGTTTGACAGAAATAAATGCTTGCATAAACCACTCTTCTTTCTGTATGGACTTCGCTAGCTCCAAATAGCAGAGTAGGAATAACCATAGTTTTCCCTAAATATAACGTCTGGAAAGAAGAAGATCCACTTGAAAACAGGCAATAGAGACGAAAATGATGTTTGAGAGGAGAAAATGAAAGAAAAGCGAACGACACGAGCGACCATTAACGATGTTATATACCATCAAAGATATTGACACAAATAGCTTTTGAACCAACCAAACCAATAGAGCGATGATATTGCGAGGAAGAGAATACATGTGAAGTAGGTATATTTATTCCCCGGGGATTCGGAACAATGATCGATTACAAAACCGAGACTGCGAAAATTAGTCCCTCTGATTGCAATATGTGAAACCTCGGGGTGAATCACGCGTGGTTTTCCTGGCGCGAGATCAAGATTCTTTTCTGTTTATTCAGCGTCATTTTTCCCCCCATTATTGACTGTTACGTTAAACGATCTAAGTGATATGTAGAAACACTTTAGTAACACTTTGAGGAGATTTACTTTTTTTTCTTTTTTGTTCAATTTGTGTATTCTTTCGATCTTCCCCTAGATTAGACACGAGAGGTAGGTAAATTTAGGAGTCACAGAAATACGAACTTGTTAAAGAAGCCATCAACTGTTTAAATTTGAGCCCTTTCCTGTCTTTTCAATATTCAATAATATAAAAAGGGAATATTTTAAGCTTTCAGTGTTTATTTCTTGTGTCATTATCTACACGTAGCAATAGTTATAAAATCTCATTTGGCATTTTCTTTCATTATCACAGTATTTCCGTATACATCTAAGAGGTGTTAAATTCATACTTTTATGTATGAATAAAGTATATTAGAAGACCAATACTTCTTGTCAGTGGGGCACTACTTAGGCATGGTAGGTTACAGGGCACTTCAGTCGGCCCAAAATACGCAGAACTTTAAATAGACAAATACAGCATTTACTCATCAAGGTCAGATTATGGCATGTAATCAGAACTGACGAGTTACTCAAACATAGAATGGTTAAATTAGTTGATATAACAACATATCTATTTATATGAATTTGAATATCGTGAGGATCAGCAACTTCTTTTCATAATGGCTCACTTTTGATTTTTTTAATCTTGTTGATTATATATTGTTCCATATCTTACATATAAATATTAATAAAACAGTAATAACAAAAATTGCATGGATTGTTTATATCTTTTTACAGTGAATAGTAACTGAAAACTTCATCTAAATCACCAAACAGTTTTTTGAAAAAATGAAATCAGTTACGCTTTATTAAAAGTCAGGGGTATAGTAAGCAATCTATACAATGTAATGCTTATGTGGGTAAAAATTGAAATCAGTTACGATTTATCGAAAGCCAGGCTTATTGCAAAACAATCATACGATGTAATGTTCATGTGAGTAGAAATTGAAATCTATTGCGATTTATCAAAAGTCATGCCTGAAGTAAACAACTTATACGATGTAATGCTTATGTGAGTAAAAATTGAAATCAAAAGTCATGCCTATTATAAACAATTCATACGATGTAATGTTTTCATAAGGGGGAAAAAATGACACAAAAGACACATCTAAAAGCCATCAACTTCTCAAAGGATTACCAACACATAAAAATTGAATTTTCTGAAGGAAGGGTACGAGGCCCAATGAGATCACCTCGATAACTCACCTGTTGACTGCAGCCAACCTGTTGCTGACCATCGATTTAGATGAATAAAGTCAATAATATATCCATCAGCATGCAAATTCAATCCCCACACATTTTATACATGTACAGACATGAAAAAACCCGATATATGAATAGTATTTGAAGATGCACATACGTGCATATGTGTGTGTGTTTGTGTGTGTGTGTGTGTCTATGATATACATATACTAGGTTGTTATACGTCGGTATATATACAAATTATACATGAACTACGCCAACTGCATGTATGTATAGTTTGTATATATATATATATATATATATATATATATATATATATATATATATATATATATATATATGAATAATGTATAATCACTCATACACATATATATCTTTGTGTATTATTCATGTACAGGGTTGTTATGTGTCTGTATATAAATAAATAATACTTAAGTATGATTCCTGTAGATCATACTCATTCATCAACAAGTGTCATTTTGTTCCGGTGAAGCAGTTAATCTCAATTTGCCGAAAACTATGGAACCGAACAGGCATTTGGATAATGCATATCCGGCAATATATGGTGATTTCATAACAAACATTCCCGGAATCTGGTGTGATCTAATTTGAAACAGGTCACTGCTCATTCTATGGAAACAATTCGGGGGATGTAAAATTCCAACAAATTTTCCGATCCAATGTACCACAGGAATTATCCATCACCTCATGCCTTAGCTTATCTTGCATTCAATCCCTGTATCTTTCCATTTTCCTCTTTATCCCCCCGAATCTTTAATGCAGACCTATGGTTTCATTTGAATGTTATACAAGCATGGAGTGCTCTGGTTTGCTTTACCAAATTTTAGCCCGTATGGTCAACAAATTTATATTTTGCAACATACCTAAAAAACCGTTATAGGTATCTGTTTCAGAGTCTTCAGGTTGTTTTATTCAAATTTCTGCATTCTGGAATTCTCTCTCGTGATTGGTTAGTTCTCTGACTAATGAGAATGTAACAATCGGATATCGTAACAAGGAGAGTTATAGAATAGAAAATAGACCAATGCTATTACTGACAGTTAACTTTTCCTTATTTCCAATGCAAACCATAAAGACTGAGTACCGAAAAATATTCAAAAAATTGTTTTTTGGAGTATCAAAAATTACATTTTTTGTAATTATATCAGATTTTATTGACAAAAAAAAAAAAAATAGGTTGGATGGCCGCTTGGTCCGAATAAACGGTGCATCTGTGATAATAATTAGGCGAAGTAGTGATGATTGCCTATGATGGAATCGGTTCAAGATTGGTCCTATTAAACGGAATCCATTGTTATTCTATAGGAAACATTTAGTTATTCGAATCGTGGTTATTCAACCTTTGGATTGACATGCAACTTTTTCAACAGAAAGGCTAAAAAGGTCAACGGGAAAATTTAGTCATTTGAGTCAAAGTTATCCAAGTTTCAAAGTGGAAAGTAACCTTTTCTCCCACCTTGTCGTAATGACAGCGGTAACTTAAAATGGCGTCTCAAGCGACGAAATTCTGGTGACTGCACAATCGTGTTTCGGTATCTTTGAATACATCATCTAAAACCTTACCTCTGGCCAAAACAGAATGCTGACATTCCTACGGAGCAATATTCGCTTATTCAGTGACTTTCTATTGTCTGGTTGGCACCAAATGCTTTGTGGCTTTCTTTCTTGAAATCGATGATTGCCTGCAGAAGTGGAAGCCGCATTATCCATGACGAGATCTCCCCGTCCGCATTCCTTTTGCAGCTTGCAGACTTCACGTAGGAGCGTGTCATTTTGTTGTCTTCTTTCACAGAAATATCTTTCTTCTATTCAAGACTCCTCGGTTGACGCCCTCCCGTCAACACACAATGTTCACATGGCAAGACATGACTTCTAATCATTATTATTATTATTATTATTATTATTATTATTATTATTATTATTATTATTATTATTATTATTATTATTGTTATTTTTCACCTTCTTCTTTCTTTCTTTTACTTCTTTTTTTCTTTTTCTCATTCTCATTCATCTTCCTCTTCTTTTCATTCCCATTCTTCTCATCATCATTATAATTTTCATTTTTCTTCTTTTTCTTCTTCTCCTTATTTATGTCATTTTCTCCTTATTCTTATCCTTCTTATTTTTCTTTTTGTCTTCTTCTTCTTTTCTCCTTATTCTTATCTTTCTTATTTTCTTCTTCTTCTTCTTCTTCTTCTTCTTCTTCTTCTTCTTCTTCTTCTTCTTCTCCTTCTTCTTCCTCTCTCCATTCTTCTCGTTATTATTTTCGTTTTTTTCTTATTTTTGTCCGTCTTAATTTCTTCCTTCCTTCTTTTTCACATACTCATTCTTCTACTCATCATCATCATCATCATCATCATCATCATCATCATCATCAGTATTATTATTATTATTATTATTTTTATTATTATTATTATTATTATTATTATTATTATTATTATTATTTGGAATCTCACACCAGTTGCCTGGTGGTTATTATATTATTATTATTATTATTATTATTATTATTATTATTATTATTATTATTATTATTATTATTATTATTATCGTCACTACTACTACCACAATTTTATCATTTCCTGCTCGTTCCAACTTCTTATCTTTTTATTTTTGTCCTCTTACACTTTGTGATCTTTCCCGTTGGTCTTTGTTCTCTTTTTCCCGTTACTCTTCTGTCCTCTCTTCCTCATCTTCCTTCATTCTCATTTAATTCTTCATCTTCCTCCTTTTCCATGCTCTCTTTCTTTCTTATCCTTTCATTCTCTACTTGCCTCGTTCTTGCTTCTCTAACTAGACACCTCCAACCGACTCTATCACCAAAACTTTCAACGCAAGGTTTTTTTTCTCCAGTTTTTGGCTATGCATGCGTCACGCGTACCAGCAGCATCATTGGAGCTAGACGGCTGAAAATTTGAACAGTCGTCACTCATTATGTCAAGAAAAAGGAACGTTTATTGTTTCTTTAACTTCCATTCCCTCCTGTGCCCAGAAATATAAGCTTTTAAGAGACAAATTCGCAAATTGAGAAACATACAACGTGCACATGGAGGAATAATGTACGGCCTAACATGGAGAGACCACAAGACTGCACAGTACATCCGGGAAAAGACAAAAGTTAGGGACATTATAGAATCCATCAAAAATCCTATATGGCAGCGGGCTGGCCATGTTGCAAAAATGGCAGACAACCGATGGACATCGCAACTCACAACAGGGATCCCCTGAGATCATATGCACAAGCAAGGCTGGTAGAATATTTGGTCGAGAGACGAGCTCGACAAGTTCAGGAAGTACTGGCTCTGCAACGTCCACGATAGAGAAGTGTGGTGAATCCTGTGGATTCGAAAGACTGATTATGATGAATGAAGGGTCCGATTTGAAATGTAATTTTATGCTGAATTGATCTCTTAGTTTGTGTCTTGTTGCGTTTAACGTTTTTTTTGTTTTTTTTTAGAAATTGGATATTTCTCGTGATGCACAAAAGACAAGACGAGTAACTCTATCTTTGATCACACCCTTTTCTGATTTGTTTCGTTGATCATCCCCAACATGGCATGCTGCAAAAAGACATTGGTCGAGCGGTGGTTTCTATTGAGTGACTAACCATATACATTCCTTCTTTTTTATTCTACATTTTTCCTACATTTTCTCCTGTTTCTTCTATTTTTTCTTTCTCTTTTCTTTTTTTAAATTTCTTTCCTTTTTTTCTATCCCCCCCCCTTTGGCTCATCAACTTTCTTCGCTTTTTTCATTCGTCACACCTCTTTGTCTTCATTATCCTCGTCTGTCTGTTGCACATGACAGCTAGAAAGAACTTAGTGAGCACACTGCCAACTTTCGGATATAGTGTGCTTCGTGGGTACATGGCTATGATACACGTGAGGGAAATACTTGGAACCATCCACAAATTTTACCCCTTCCCCTGTAGCAAATTGCACGCCCTTCATAGAAACTACCTTAGAACTCATTGGGAAATTTCGAACTTATTGTGTGCTGTGGATATGTAACTAAAATGCAAGGATGGTAACAATTTTCGAGGTACTGTGTGGGCAAACAGAGAGATAGACAGACGGACTCGCATGACTACATATACCTCTCCCAACTTTGGCCTTTACATCTGTCGTTGATCGCCGACCTTCCCAAGGTTCGCCAGACGGTGGGGTTGTAGACAACGCCGAGCTAATATATCCTGGACTCGTCTAAATCGTCATGCCACCTTATTTTCTGCCAGCCACAATTCTGCATATGATCTCTTGGGATCCAAGTTGTGATTAGCATTGTCCAGTGGTGGTTGGCACAGGTAAATTAATAACGTTCGTATTTTCTTAGTATCCCTTCAGTAATTCTGATTGTGATATTTATCTATTTCTTTGTCAGTCTCATCTTGATTTCTTTCTTTTTCTGTCATTCTTTGTTAAATATTAACATTTTTCTACACGCAAATCCTTTTAAATTATCTTTCACCAGTTCATTGTCTTATTCTCCGTCTAAGTTTTCATTAAAGTTTTATACACCTTCTTTTTGCCGTCATTGTCATTGTCTTTCTGAAACACATGACTGCTAGAAAACCACTCTGAGAGTGCCTATCCCTACCAACTCCTTTGTCACTAAAAACTGAATAAAATGAAACTGAATCTGCTAGGAGGAGGTAACTCCCGTGAAACCCACGACGTAGGGTTTTGACTCCATTTATAACACTTCGGTGGACTGTAAGATGCAAATCTTTGGTTTAAAGGGTGGGATCGACCCTACGCAATTCGTAATTCATTCTAAAACGATATTTAAAATTCATTTCCAACGATGTCCATTATAAAGTGATTCCTATCTTTTTCTCCATACCTGGCTTAAAAACCATCAACTGCACTGTCAACCATACTGTCACTCAAACCGTCAATTTGAGTGTCTTCGATTTCTATTTTTTAGTTGGTCCACCTGGTTAACTATGAATGTGCATGGAGCTCGAGGGATGAAAATTTCAACGATTACTCTTTATTATGCCTTAATTTTTTTTTTCCTTCAAGATTCCTATTTATGCTCTATAGGCTTGTAAGAGGTATCGATTTGCAATGTAAGAATATGC
Source organism: Thysanoteuthis rhombus (assembly GCA_963457665.1). Taxonomy (NCBI): domain Eukaryota; kingdom Metazoa; phylum Mollusca; class Cephalopoda; order Oegopsida; family Thysanoteuthidae; genus Thysanoteuthis; species Thysanoteuthis major. The sequence goes on from OY735218.1 coordinate 24,495,467, forward strand.
TAAATCGATCCCTTGGTTTGCATCTGGCATCATTCGCGTTTGCTTTTTTCGATAATAGAGACCTTCATCATGATCACTATCCAACACAATATGAGAAAAGTAAACACATCCATTGATCACCGTATAACCAATTTTTAATTTGATCACCCCCAACACAGCCAGACGGTTTCTATCGAGTGACAAACTAGACCTGTCCCCTATTTTTCATTCCTGTTCTTTTTTTCGTTTTGCATTGATAAATATTCATCCCCACTTTTTTTTACACACAAGTCCTCATACATACTTAAGCATAGACCATTGTCAACTTCGACGAAATTTCTCTCTTTTTCTCTTTATCCTGACATGTGCTTTCTCCCCCCCCCCCCGAGCCTTCCTTCCTCTCACCCACGCTCGTCGTAGTTTCCATCGCTTCTCCGGATCGGAATAATTACGACCTCTCGCCATTTGTGCGTATTTTGAATGGAAGGCAGACGGATTTAACAATGGCAGAAACACCAGTTCCAAAATGGCGGAGTACTTTATCGTTGGGCATTTATCGAACAAAGGATGAGAATTTTCATTCGAATATGCTTATCCACTTGTAGACATGTGAACACACAGACAATGTTATCGTGTACGTATAGATACACATTATATTACTGCGCAGAGCCACACAAGAGCATACTCACGAACACATGAAGTTCATGCATACATATGAGCCTGCCATATGTGAATATTGATTTTCACATTTGAATGCACGTACATCAAACGTTCAGATCTCTATATCATTCTTCCTTATTTCATTCTTCCTTATATACATTTACACACACACACACACACACACACACACACACACACATATATATATATATATATATATATATATATATATATATATATATCCGATATCATAGAATAGACTACTTGGATCATCATCATCGTCGTCGTCATCATCATCATCATCAGTCTTTTAACTTCTGTCATGGACATAGACCTTCCCCAGGATTCGCCACAATTCTCGATCATGGATGGGCGTCACGGAGCCAGTATTTCCAGAATTTGTCTAGTTCATCTCTCCATCTTGTGTTCTGTCGTCCTCGGTTTTTTATGTGATCTCTGGGGATCCATGTCGTGAGTCCATCGGTTGTATGCAATTCTTGCAACATGGCGAACCCACTGTCATTTGAGATTTCTAATGGATTGTATGATGTCCCTGACTCTTGCCTTTTCCCAGATGTACTGTGCTGTCTTGTGGTCTCTCCATGTGAGACCCAGCATAATTCTTTCATGTGCGCGTTGCATGGTTCTCAAATTGTGTATCTGTCTCTTGGTTAGGTTCAATTTTTCAGTTCCATAAGTGACTAATCGGAGGATACATTGGTTATACACCCTTCTTTTTTTGATTTATGGGATCTTCTTATTTTTGAACGTTGAGCTTGCTCTGCCAAAGCTGTCTCTGACCGTGTAGCTACCGTCACCATACAACTTTCAAAGCGATACTTTGAAAATAGTAGTGTTTAAATCGAGATTAATATTATGAATTTATTTTCTTGAATATGTACTACAGCATTGTTCCATCAAAGAAGAAAGTAATACGTTGACAAATCTGGAGGGTGGAACACGTACTTCTCTAATCCCTATTATCTCTCTCTCACCCTTTATATATATATATATATATATATATATATATATATATATATATATATATAAGTATGATGAAGCAAAGGTTACTCAGACACGTGTACATTTCTCCCCTGTCCAGGCTTCTTCAAGCAAATGATTTTTTTTAGATCCCTATTTAGGACATCTTTTGGCTGTTGTCAATTTTTCTGAATTCTAGGATCTTTCTTTTATTCTATTCATGTATTTCTTTGTTCAGCGATTATTGATTGCTGATCAAGATTTTTTTGTTTCATGTAGTGCCATACGTTGTTTGTTGATAGTTATAAATCATAAAGTAGGATGCTCTTCTGTAAGCATTTTCGTTATCAGTATGTTGTTAAACCATCAGCTCATTGTAGGATGCTTCCTCTCTGAGATTATCTCATTCTCACTCATATCTGTTTCTCAGTGGTAAGGTTCACTTTTACATGACCTTATTTTAATTTTTTGAATTTGGTCTTTTTATGCATGTGTAGGGATTATCATGGTGATAAAGTTGTTCTTTGAAGTGGCTGGAGGTATGAAATAATTATAATGTTCATAGTAGTCAGATAGCCATGGTTGTTAACGTTTAGTATACTTATATATAGGATGTTCAATTATAAATTATATTTTTTAGCATAGATGTTGAGTGGTATAAGCATTTTAATGCTACCTTTTTTATTCTGTTTCATAATCCTTTCCTTGTTTTGTTTTATCGGTAAAAGTGGGGATTTTGAATTTATCATTCAGGCATAAGTGACATAGGGTTTCAACATTCTGGCATGTGCGTGTTTGTTAAAACTTTCTTTATTTTACTATAGGTTTAAAGTTGCTATTGGTTAGTCTTCAAAAAATATGTCAACAGTACTGTACACTTCCTCTATTTTTGGTTTATAAATGATATATGGTTCGGAAATCTGAGTTTAAATGTTTTTTCGATATTGCTGTATACTATTTCACTTTCAATGGTTTCTCGATATAGATATGAAGATAGAATGAAAAGAAAAAAATGCTACAACGAATAAAAATAGACATCCCCCTAAAAATGCCTTAGATAGGAATCTAAAATACACTAAATCAATCTTCTAAAGAAGCCAAATAGGGCAGAAAACATAAACATGTTTGTGTAGCAAATAATTCCCTTCATTGTTTTTTTTAACCTTTACTCAATTCCAACTTAATGTTTGATGTTGAATACATCGAGCGCTTTATGAAATTGACCCGATACACAGAATATACTGCATTGTATTGTATTCCTGATTTGTATTGTGTTGTATTTAGATATATATGTATATATATAATAATAGATTGCATTGTATTATTTTGTATCACTCGCCCATTATCTGCGTAATGACGGGAAATCACCGCAAATCAGTTTTTTATATGATATAAGGCAATTCATTGATATCTATCTATCTATCTATCTATCTATCTATCTATCTATGTGTGTGTGTGTTCAAATATTTAATAAACATATATTTGAATTCATATGTTATGCTTTCTCTCTCACTCTCTCTCTCTCTCTCTCTCTCTCTCTCTCTCTATATATATATATATATATATATATATATATATGTACGCTATCTATATTTATACAACTGTATATTTGGCCTTTGCATTACTTGCAGTTATTTAGCTCAATGGTAAAAACATCGTTACGTTATGTGGCTACTCTATCGGTGGCAGGTTAGATTCCTGCGGCAGCCCCATTTTCTTTGATTGTATATTCTATCTAAATTGAGTGATATATTACCTGTGTAATGACGAGAAGGCATTTCGAATAAGTTACTATAAATTTCAACGCAATTTATAATTCATTCTGTCATAACGGAGATGTCCATTTGTCAATTCATAACCATCGCAAAGAATAAAAGGGATGAGAATTCGGGTTGAGAGCAGTGATTTTGGCCTTTGCATTACCAGCGGCTGTTTATTTCAATGGCCAAAGCATTGCTACCTTGAAGCGGCTATCCTCTCTGTGGTCGGTTCGATCCCAACAGCAACCCATTTTCTTTAATTGCTTATTCTACTTACGCTGTCCTAATTGAGTGATATATCAACCGTGTAATGACAGGAGATCATTTCAAATGAGTTCCGATATACTATAACGCAACTTTCCATTCATTCACACACACACACACACACACACACTTATATATATATATATATATATATATATATATATATATATATATATATATATATATATATAAATATATATATATATATAAAATGTTACCTATTATTTCTATACAACTATGTATTGACGCAGCTATACTGTCCTTATTGTTCAGGAAAGAGCCGGTAGCAGTCTATAGCCAGTTTTGGTATCTACGAAGTACGGAACGTTCACGTGTTACTATAGAGAAATTCCTGAAAAGGTGAGGCAGATTCCATGGCTAGCTCAGGAGACGGAGCATCCCGTAAAATGCTATGTTTTGTGCAACGTCCATGGATCGGCCATGCTCAAGACACACTTGATTCGGAAACTCCATGAAGGGAAGGTGGAGTAAAACCCTTTCGAAATTCTTCGTCCACCATCCATTCATTAATACACAGACAGAAAGACAAACAGACAGACACTCACACATATATATATATATATTATTGTGTCATCCACAGACAGCTGTTTCGTTGTATTGCAACTCTTCAGTGTGGCTATAGACTATCCATTATCCCATCCTACCTCGAGATAGGATCGAAACCTCAGCTTCAGACCCAAAGGCTGGTATCCTTCTCTACTCCACAGAGCTGGACGGTCAGTAAGGGTGAATTTAAGCGATATAACTATTTTAGGCATATGTATTGCCCCTCCACCAGTGTGCTCCATTCCATGTTGGAAGAGATATGCCCGTGTGTGTGTGTGTGTGTGTGTGTGTGTGTGTGTGTGTGCGCGCGCTTTAAATTTCAACCCACTTACAAGTACATATAAAAAAAAAAAAAACAACAGTGAAAAGTGTGGTTCCAAAACACAATAAGCGCCTTTTTTTTTTTTTTTTTTAGAGAAAATGTGTTTTATTAAATAGAAAAATCAAAATCCACAATTGAACTCCAATTCTTCTTACTGTCTAATAGTCTGCTTCAAGAGATTGTGAAAAGATGGGAAACAAATTCAAATCCTAAATCTAATATATTAATATAAGTATTTCTTTTTTATAATGGCGCTTGGTGCATTTTGGAAACTCAATACCTTACTAAAAGTATAGGGGGCACTACAGTGGAAAAAGAGTGGAAGAGTAGCCGGCCGCAAGGGCCGTGGCCAGTTAGGGATACTGGCGCCAAGGAGCATTGGGCCAGTGAGAAGGAGGGTGAGAGAATGGCCGGCCGCAGAGGCTGGTGCTAGAAGCGTACCCAGCCAGAGGTGCTGGGGCTAGTGAGCATTGGACCATGTGCGTCCAGGGGTTTTATTGGAGTCGTCAGAGGAAGTGACGTTTTGGATATTAGGCTAAAAGGAGTTTCGTATTAAATTCCTAACTAAAAGTATAGGGGACACTACATACACACACCCAACATATGCATAGAGAATAAAACGTATATTTAGGTACAACACTACGCATACAACTGTGACTCTTATAACCATGCATCCTAAACAATTGTATATGGATCTGTATATGGATTATTGTACAAGAATCCCTTTCATACCTTAACGCATATTATTCAAATAAATCTCGTTGATAATTTCCCAGTTCAATTATGCTTTTGATTTATCGTTCGTTTCCATGAATGTCTGTGTCATTGCGCCATACTGTGATAAATTTGTGTTTTTAATAAGATAAGGATTGTAGAAAACTTTCATCAAAAGTTATTGGTCATTTTTCAATTAGAATATACCGTACACTACTTTCTTTTTAGAAAAAAATATCTGTTGTAAATTTGCTAATAAGTTCCCCTAAAAATTCTATTGTTGAATAATATCCTCGGGTATTCAAATGAAGAAAAAAAAATCCACCAATTTTCTATAGTTTTACACGAATTACTAACAAATTAGTATTTAGCACTCATGATAATAGATCGGATAATCTGTGTTGAGACAGAAATTAATTATATGAACCTAAGAGATTTTTATCACTTTCTTGCTGTCATCCCCAGGGCTTTGAAAATGTGAAGAAAAAAAAGAAAGACTTATAAACACGTGAGGATTATTGAACAGACTGCACAGTACATAAATACAATGAAAAGAGGCACACTTTGAAAGGAAATTTAAATTTCGAAGAAAACGAAAAATTATTCAATAAAATAAAACAGAAACAATTTCAGAATGTAAATCTTGGACTGTATATCTGCTAAAAGACATGAAAAATCACAAGTTTGACGACGAAGCAGGGGGAGAGAAACGAACACTTAGAAAAGGCATTGAAAAAAATAACATTTGGGCCAAAAATTTGATATTCAAAATCTACAAACAAACAATGAATTACAGTGTCAAAGCCCCACAAGTGTGAGTGAGAAAAACATAAACGATAAATAACATGACGTCATGACACAGATATTCAAAGGATCGAACGATGAATATTTCATCGCAAATTTTCAATATAGCAGAACATGACAGATGAATTATTGTTCTTGAGTGAAATTGCATATGAAATGATGAATGATAACGAATAAAAATCAGAATTCAGCTGGAAGGTTAACAAAAACATCTACTTGAAAAATAACCGTTGAAGTAAGAAACAGATCGTAGTAGAACGATCCATATACAGACGAATAAATAATTAATCATTCATCTACTTTTATTTATTATATGCTTTATTCTTGTAAAATTGAGCGCTTTAAAGATAACACAAAAAACGAAAATATAACGGTAAATATATGTGTGTGTGTGTGTGTGTTCACCTGTAAGCATGTTAGAGCGTTGATGGTGTCGCATGTATATGACCATAAGTATATGAGTAAATAAATCAGATATTCAAAGATGACAGTACAGGAATTCACTTCCACTTCCAACAACAACAACAACAGCAACAACAACAACAATATATCAGCACAAGCCAGAGGCAGTTTTGGAGAATGACAACCACAAACTACTGTGGGACTTTGACATCCAAACTGACCACCTCATCCAGGCAAGAAGGCCGGACTTAGTAATAGTAGACAAAAAAAGGAAGGCCTGCCAAATAGTAGACGTTGCTGTGCCTGCAGACCATAGAGTAAAAAAGAAGGAGGGTGAAAAAAGGGAAAAATACCAGGACCTAGCAAGGGAGTTAAAGAAAATGTGGAACATGAAAACCAGGGTAGTACCGGTCATAGTGAGAGCACTAGGAACTGTCCCCAAAACGCTGAGGGAGAGACTGGAGGAGATCGGGATTAGGGGGAGGATAGAGACCGTACAGACCACAGCGCTACTTGGAACTGCACGGATACTGAGGAAGGTGCTAGAGATATAAGTACTGCAACGAATAGTAGCTCCCTCATGATATGCGAAAGAGGGAGGAGACGTTAGCTGAGGACCTGAGGAGACTTATTGTCACTCAGCCTTCAGCGATAACCACTGGGCAACCGGTGTGAAACTGTAAATCGTAGAATTACTGCGACCTATGAGTACTAGGAGGGGAGGGCTGGAGACTTGAGGAGACTTGCTGTCACTCAAACTCCAGCGGTTACCACCAGGCAACTGGTGTGAGATTCCAAATAATAATAATAATAATAATAATAATAATAATAATAATAATAATAATAATAATAATAATAATAATAAAGATCAACAACCCCAGCTGTTAGCAGTGGCCTAAAAGAGGAGGGACAAGAAACACCCAGATGACAGTGAAAGTACGAACCACAGCACTGCTGTGATAGGTGAGGATGAGGTGAGATGAGAAGAGGGCTGAAGACCTGAGGAGACTTACTGTCACTCAGCCTTTTTGCGAGGATCACCGGGCAACTGGTGTGAAACTGTGATAGCGGACTATTGCTGTGGACTATGAGAGTGTAGAGAGGTTGACTGGAGTCGTGGACAGACTTGCTGTCACTCAACCTCTAACAGTAACCACCAGGCAACTGGTGAGAAATTGCTAATAAATAATAATAATAATAATAATAATAATAATAATAATAATAATAATAATAATAATAATAATAATAATAATAATAATGATAATAATAATAATAATAGTAGTAGTAGTAGGAGTAAAAAAACATTAATACAGACGTTAATACACTTGAATAATTATATTTTGATGCAAAAGTGGCTTACATCCAATTTTATGCAGATAGATGGAAACGTAATTTGAAAAAAAAAATGGTTTTGAACAAAATACCGGCATACTACAAGAAAAAAAAGCAAGCTTGTAAAGGTTATTTACAACAGTTCCACAAATACATCAATATATTTGGTGTTTGAAGCTGTAAAGCGTTCTGGACTACGCACACACACACACACACACACACACACACACACACGCACACACACATATATATATATATATATATATATATATATATATATATATATACGTATGCATGTGTGCGTGTGTGACTTTACATCCAATATAGCTATATATATATATATATATATATATATATATATATAGCTATACACAACAACCACTTAAAATTTAAATGTATTAATTTTAACTCACGAAATTATCAATATATCCTTGGGCACACACAAACTAACGCATTCACGCACGAGGATATTCAAAGCCAGTTTCCCATTTCTACAAAATGAATATCGACAATTTTGCACAGAGAAGGGAACAGATTTCTTCAATACTTTGAAACCTGCATTGAATCGCAATAAATTTTGTAATTTGGAGTTAGAGCCTTCGCTCTGATTTTCTCGGAGAACATAGCTTCCTTTCCATTTTTTTCAAAATTCTGAAGTTGACCCTCCACCCCGCTCAAAAAAATCATGTGGGCCCCCTTTGATAAATTTCTCCTCCCCGCTACACCCATCAATACTTCGTATCTCTCATACACATTCATATTACCACCTACTAAGAAAATCAGCAATCATACCCCAAAGACAATTTGAACCATGCTGTGAACACATGCATTCACATACGTTGATATTTTGCCCCTCTATATCTCCTCTTAAAAGGACCTCCAGCATCACCTCCTTCCGTCTCAAAAAACTCAACAATAACTGGAATTTTATAATACCCGTAGGATTTGAATTTAAATCAAGAATAATGTGAAAATTACTTGGATTCAACACCCCCACCCACTGATCAATTGGAAAAAATAACCAAAAGCAGAATCAGATCAGCTTTCTGAAGACATGCGCGGAACCAGTTGAGGTTTATTAAGAATTTTCATACCTCAAGCCATAACTAAAAAGTTTTGCTTTCTTTTTCACACACACACACACACACACACACATATACATACACACACACACACACACACACATATATATATATATATAGTGTCAACCACTGACAGATGTTTCGCTATTTTTTACAACTCTTCAGTGTAACTATAGACTATCCAGTACCACAAGGTTGGATCGAAACCTCAGCTTCAGACCCAGAGACTGGTATCCTCCTCTACTCCACAGAACTGGACGGTCAGTAAGGTTGAATTCAAGCAATATATCTATTTTACGCATATATATTCCCCGTCTACCAGAGTGCTCCATTCCATATTGGAAGAGCATTGCATAAGCTTACAATGATCGAATTACCTTACTTAAAGAGTGCTCATATATATATATATATATATATATATATATATATATATATATCCGACGAAGAATGATGCCCTATACTAGACATAGGATTTGTATTACGCATACAGACAATATTACACCTTTCAGAATTGCTAACACTTATAAGAATAACATACATAGCCCCACAAAGACTAACACTAGTTAGAGAAACAAAAATACATATGCATACTGATAAAATAACAAGAATAACTCATCAATTCAGACAGCAAAAATACTAATATTAGACATCACGGGGACCATCCCTTTACCACTCCTCAAGGTCCGATAAACAACGGCTACCAGAAAAAAATCCCCCCATTATCCTTACATAAGGACCTGTCCGACACATTCAACGAATACAGCCCAACATCCTGACCTTAGAGCAACTCTTCCATCATCTACCAGACACACAATATCAAAAAAACAATGAAGACCCAACCACTACACATGGAGGGCGGGGGACAAAAAATTATACTTCTGATGAATTTTATTTTTTAGGAGACTTAAACAACAGTTACACCTTATCAATGGAATCGAAGACGACAGAGAAGATAAAGAGATCAATTTTGATAAATTTGTATTCACTGCAGATACTTTTATACTCCTGAATAAAGGCCTACAATTATGCCCCACCATCACTTCTATAAGAATATCCGACATGAAGACTTTGATGACTCCTTTAAAAGAATTCAGCTGAGAGCCTGCTTTGGCAACATTTTAGACAGACAAATGAATCCCTCATCCTCAAAAAGATTAACATCCCAATCCAAATACTTGAATTAGCAGTTAGAGAAGAAAAAACACGCATTACCAATCACAATAATAATCAGCTCCAATCACACGATAGGTTTAATCACTGAGAAATAAGAGTCCCTTAAAATTGAAACCGATTCAGAATTAATAATCACTAGAGTAGTTAAGAGAGGAGCTGAAGTCGTTCGGGGTCTTGATGGATATTTCTTAGAAGCTAAAACTCAACTAAACTACACCAAAATTTACAAAGAACTCTCAGATAAACCCTTCACTGAATACCAAAAACATAATAACTCAATCGCTTACAGAGATATACATTAATAATATTAGAACTTAAATAACACTAAACATACCCACTTCTGTGAAATCTGCTGTGTTCTACCTTCTACAGGAAATCCATTAATCGATCTACCCCAGTAGACCAGTTATTTCTTCCACCTACTGCCAAAGAGCCTAACTGTCAGAAAATGTAGACCAATGCACCTAACACATGTCGAATGAAGTCAAATCCTACATATGACACACCACTGAGGTCGTAAACGAAATCAACCACATCAAAATTATTGAAAACAAACAAACAAACAGACAAACAAAAAACAGCACTTCAAGTCACTATGGACGTCAAATCCCTATATTGTAATACTAAACATGGATAACATATTCTAGCCCCCAAAGAAGCCTTTAACAATAGAACTACTAAAAAAAAAAAAACCCAGAAAACAGAAATGATAACCACAGCTATGCTACCCATTCTAGCACTCAACTTTACTTATAGACACTTCTTCAAGACGAAAGTCTGTACTATGGGTACAGTAGCAGCCCCCACCTATGCCAACATCTTAATTCAGAGAGACCTACATTTACCAAGAGATAGATTTTATCTCATGTATTGATGATATTCTTTTTATATACACAGGAGTTGAAGCCGAAGTAGAGAAACTCTTCTCACGACTTTATTGAGTTTGACTATTAAAAATCCACTGACTCCAAAGCCTTCTTAGATACTTGCATGTATAGATAGTAATAGAAACCTCCAGATAACCCTCTTTATTAAAGCTAAAGACATTCGCTACTAATTTCACTCTGGATATGCTCACCGAAAGCACTTTTATAATTTGGAGAATTTGCTCTATGGATAGTGAACTCAACAAACATAACTACAACCTACTACAAGCTTTCAGTAAACGAAGATTTCCTCTAGAAAAGACAAATTATCAAATACAGAAGGATATTACAGTAGTCAGAGAAGAAATCCTTATACTCTCCAACAGAAATAAACTTGACTGCATACCACTCATAACCACCTTCCACAACATACTCCAACCTCTTTCACACATAACTAATAAAGAGGTGGAATGTACTTACATTCGAAACAGAACTCAAAGAAATATTCTTAGAACTATGCGTCATCGGCTACTGCTGACCCAAAACATCAAAGACATGATTAGCAGTAACATAATAATTAACAACAGTCTCGCACGGCAGCACACCTAATACCATTAAATTTTTCCAACCCTGCAACAAAAGAAATAAAACATAATGCAACCACCTCAAGCGCACAAACACTTTTGATAATTTTTCCACTAACGAGATAATCTACATCTACCATTATTCTAACCGTAGAAGCAAAAATGTCATATACTCCTTAAAATGAGAAAGATGAAAATTGCAACGCATAGGTATGTCTGAGTGGCAATTCAGCATTAAAGTGAATAACTATAGGCATATAATTAAATCACCCAATCATCCTAATCTACTACCAGTAAGACTACACTTCTGCATCCCAAAAATTGGAAGAAACGCAAGATAAACAATCATCGAAAAAAAACCATACCTCTTCCCTTACAATAATTGCACATCTGTACCCAGACTCCTCATGTATATTCAACGTTTGGAACGTCGCACTGTCACACAGACTCCTACCTGTAGAAACCCAAGTATGGTATTTCATTTGTACAACTGAAAGCCATCAAGACATCGACAATGACCATTAAGGATACAGAACATACATTTCCTAAAAGGTATTCGATCATACAGAACAAAGATTGACTAACCCCGATAACTGGATATACACTTTGAATAGCCTCATCCCTAACTTGCCAAGTATCAAATCAGTCAAACACAATACTATCCAACTCCATGATAAATGATGCTAAAGATTACCCTGCGTCTGACCAGCAGGATCAATAAAATACCTATAATTGCTGCTACTGCTTCCCTACAGAATATCCTACCATACCACTGCTTTATCCACGGACAGAATACAGTCAGGACTCACGATTATGACCCACAAGGACTCGAATTTTTGATTTCTGTTGCTGCATCTGATGTTAAATTTGTTTTTCACGGAAGCTTTTTAACCACTGAAAGGTACAAACTTGCTACTGAAGATTTGCCCCCCAAAACATATGTAGCATACTAATCAATTCATTTATGAATCGATTGATACACAAAAAGTCTCTATATACTTTAATTCCAAAGTTTGTCTCATTCCCTTTTGTTCACTTATATACATATAGTCTCCTAACATTTCACAAATAAAATCACACACGAACTGCAATGCACAGTGCATTATCGTACATATCGCTGTAGCATTTATAGATTTCAAGAAGGCATTCAACTCTGTAGAAATCATGAAGGCCATAACCCTACAAGGTATAGACCCTGTAAACGTCACAGTACTGTGACATATACATAATCGCAGCAACTCCTTCATCTGGCTACGTAAGGACTCTGAACCCCTCCAGCTCCCAAAAGGAGTAAGGCAAGGTGATACCAGCTCACCCAAACTCTTTACAGCCGGCCTTGAGATGATCTTTCGGAACATGGATTGGGAAAATAGAGGAATCAAAATAGACGGCGAATATCTGAGCAACCTTAGATTTGCAGAAAACATCGTCCATTTTGCAGAGAACTTACATGACCTCCAACTAATGCTAGATGAATTAAGCAAAGAAAGCAAAAAGGTTGGCCTACAAATGAACTTCAGTGAAACGAAAATCATGTGCAACAATCATATTGAGAAAAAGAACATAACTGTCAAGATAGAAAATGCAAAACTCAGTAAGGTAGACTACGACATGTACATCATAGAAACTATTAAATACTCAAATGGAAATGGACGGACAATGTTGCAAGAATGAAATTCAACCCATGGACATCATGAATTGCAACATGGATCTCTAAAAATCACACGAGTAACCGAGGTCGACACAACACAGGATTGAGAGATAGACTTGACAAATTCAGAAAATGCTGGCTCTGCAACGCGCATGATAGAAAATTGTGGTGAATCCTGGGGAAGGTCTATGCCAAACAACAAACGTTAAAAGACTGATGATGATTATATATATATATATATATATATAAATATATATATATATATATAAATATATATATATATATATATATATATATATATATATATATATATATATAAATTTGTAATATATATGAACTGATATAGATTAACTGTCCCATTTTCTGTATTCATCCTTAGACATTTTTTTGCATTCCGATGATTACAGGCAATTTTATCCCTTTCGCCCGCCTTGTTTTCAATCGACAATCGTCACTTATTGTGAATTCTGGAGATACCTTCTGAATAAGGAGAATGAACATTTGCAATTCATTCATTTTTTATGAAGCAGTCCGGACGGAATATGTTTTCGTGTTCCTCTCGATATTCTTGACGTGTCTGGAACTTCATAAGTGATTGAGTCTTCACTATGAATGCTGCAAATTCGTCTTAGACAACTGCACAATAGACAGGAAAAAACGGGATATTATTGACATTCCATCAGCCAACTTTTTGATGGTGAAACACTACGTTATCCATATGACCATTGGTATAATGTAGGTTCGAATAAAGAAATCGGAAAAAAAATCTCCAACCGAATAATATATATATAGTAATTTTATGTAAATTATAAACGTATGTGAATTATATATATATACATATTCATATTATATATACATATAAATTATATAAATATACACGTATAAATATTGCATATATATACATATATATATATATATATATATATATATATATATATACATATATATATATATATATATATATATATATATATATATATATATATATATATATATAATACATTGAATATATACTTATAAGTTATATATATATACACATATAGATATTGCATATATATATATATATGTATATGTATAATACATATTATATGTATAAAAATGATATTTATCATATATATCATATACATATTAGATATATCTATATTATATTATTTTACATATACTATAAATAACATGTATATATGATATATATCCGGTGTATATTATACATAAAATACACACACACACACACATATATATATTATATGCATATTTATATTAAATGTGAGTATGATATATAAATGTATATATATGATATATAAATATATGTTATATATATATGCACATATATATTCTATATACTATACATATATTATACATAAATATAATATATATAGATATATATTATATGAATTATGTATATAGAATACACTATACATATATACATATATATTATATGAATTATGTATATACAATACATTATATATATATATATATATATATATATATATATATATATATATATATATATATATATAAGTATGTATATATATATATATATACGTATGTATGTGTGTTATATATACGTATTAATCATATATATATATACACTTTTAGATCTTGTATATCATACGTATAAAATCATATTCATTTTATGTATTATTTCCTATATAGAGTATATTGATATTATATTATGATTTTAAATATATTGCACATGTATAATATCTACATAATATTTATAAAATGAAGATGTATAATATATATAAAGTATGTATCTAAATCATGTATATATCTACTACAGATATTAACTATATTCTTATTTATACTTCATTATATATATATATATATATATATATATTATACATATATATTAGATATTATATACATATTTTATTATATATCATATATGATATATTATAAATATCATATATAATATGATATATATTATATATCAAATGATATATATATATATTATACATTATCCATATCTTATATTGTATTTTATAAATGCATATTACATACATATATTAAGTCAAAACCATCTATATACATAAATTACATATATATCATGTATCACTATATGTATGATATATATGATATGACATGGTTTCTAGGTCGGTCGGCTTCAATCATGAGATTCAAGAGAATAAGGAAGGAAGAAGTGTGATGTCGTTTAAGTGAGAGACTTTATTAAAAGAGGATATCTTCCGAACGATTTTTCTCACCAGATGATATGATGTTATAATAAATTTTTAGAGACCCAAATTTTTCTATTCAAGAAAAAAAAATGGTCGAATATTTTCAAAAAACTTCAAAAATGTCCATTCCTGATTTCTTAATGAAAATAATACTCGTGGGATATTTTGTTTTTTCAATATTCAGTATTCCCACTTGATCTAGAAATGTGGTGGGTTCGATTCTTTTTTTGACTCTCAGTTCTCCTGATTCTTTCTACAAAACCTTCAAGATTATTACTGATTCTCCACACATTTAGAAACTATTGGATTACACAAGAGACAAAATGGCAGCAAGCTTTCTCAATATTCAAGCACCCTCTTTAGTATCATAGCTGCTATCAGCAATGGTGCCGATTAAGTGGTCGCAACTTTTTTTTTGCTAAAGTTTGTTTTACACAATTTATCAACTGCGGTGTCCAGAGTTTGTGTGAGAGTAAAAGTAAAATGTGGAATAATAAAGCAAGAAAAATTGCTTATTCTATATATTTACACCTTACTTTTAATATCTTGAGAAGCACAATAATCAATTATTTTAAATCTCCGGACACCAGAGTTAGCTATCTATTCCAGTAGACTCGCTGTTGTTGTATCCAAGAAAAGCACATCTTTCTAGAATAATGTGGGTTGGCGAGAACTGACCTCCGGGAGCTTGTCGGTTAATTTTCGGGAAGGACTGTGAATGTTTTAGTTAGCATACAAATGCTAATTTAAAGGTACGATAATTATTTGATTTAAGAGGGTTGACGGCGTCCAACAAGACTTACTTCTGTAAAGTCGAGTGTACACTTGTTTATAGAATAATGTTGTTTTCCGAATAGTATGTACTGCCGGAATGGTCACTTCGATTTTTTTTTTTGCTGAGACAGACATTAGGAAATCAGTTTCAAATATTGATCATATACTATCTTTAGCTCAGACAATGCACTTCTTAAACTGAGTTAAAAAAAAATTACGTGGGTAGAGGACGGTGGCAACAAAGGCAGGTTGTAACAATTCTTACTCCTTCGATCAGAAACATGCTAGCGTTATAACACTCAAATGTGAACTTCATACCCTTTACCCACCAGGAATTTAGGAGGCACACCTGCTGCTGCATTTATTGGAAAAAAGGAGTGTTTTTCCCGTGATCCCTATTTTTGCCAAACTGTCCTGACCACTTGTATTGATTGATCAAAACTTAATTTCATCATCGTTTTGTTGACTTCTAAATGACATTGTTAGCAAGTCTCAAAATCAATGTCTACTTAGGACATGGTGGTCTTTCACGGCGGATAGGGTTCGGTACGGTTCTAACAAGTTGTTAAAATTGGTTTTTAGAACAATTTAGAAAATTTCACTAGCAGTTTCATATTTGGACGTCTGTGTTTTAAAAATGGGTTATTAAAAAGAAGTTTCCAAAAGCCTTTCAAGAAACCCAAGGTTAGAAGAGTATATAATGGAAATCACTTCCTAGATCAGTTGCAGTTTTGTACAATAAATGGATTTTTGATTAAAGTTTGTTGTTCTGCGACTTGCTCCATTCTTCCTGCTCAACACTGATAAATGGTTAAATTGAAAAAATCTGTAAAATCGGCACATTGACTCAAGGTAAGCCTATGATCGATAAATAAACAAATAAAAAATAACTGTCACTTGGTAAATTAATGATACTACAACATTAGTATGAAAGAAGACATATCTTCTGGAGACTGCGCTCACTGCAACAAAAATCAATAGGTAATCGATGAAATAATATATTGCAACCGTTCCTGATGTTTCAACTGTTCCCTAAGGTGCAGACAGGTGTGACATCTAACTTTTTCCATTCAAATAAATATTGTGATCGATATGTCATGTGTAATAATCTTTGAATGGTTTGCATAGAAAGATGTACGTTTAATATATATTCGGTTGGTTTATTACAAATAGTCCCTGAGTAAATGAGAGAAATGCAAAAAGCATTGCAGCCGCCCCGAATTTCCCTTACGTTGATCTTAATCATACTTTTTCAAAAAACTCTCTTTGTGCTCAAGTGGGGGATTTCTCTCAATTATTGATTGAAAAGAAGTTCAACAAAAAAACTGCATTTCAAATAAGGCTCCTAAATTCATTTATCTGCAATACAACACACTGATACCTGATGTGCTCCAGAGCTACCCTGACTTGAGATACGTAATCCTTGGATAGCCGATGCGTGGCTCGTTTTCACATTTGAACCTGTAGACCTATATTTAGTTCAAGCTAAAAGAAATGCCATAGAAAACATGCGAGTAATCATATCTAATTACATATGAGCACTCTCAAGCTCCTAAGGTACATGCTCTCATTTTTTAAAGAAATAAATTTACATTAGAACTCTAATATATTTTCATTTGCCCAACATCTCTTATTATACCAAGATCTGACTTGAGGCATAAATGGGCCAAAACCGTTTAGAATATACTATACTAGATGACTTTCTGGCTACGCTTGGGTATTATTCCACTATAATGGTCCGATATCAACGTTTTATACTGCATAAATGACCCGCTTTGTTAGATTCATCTCTTAACGTAAAAACAGTCTTTTAAATATCAATCTAATATATATATATATATATATATATATATATATATATATATATATATATATATATATATATATATATATATATATGTGTGTATACTTTTCCTGATATAATGCTCTGCTAAAAAAGGTTTGTTTCAGCTCAAAGGTTATTAACCCTTTTTTGTGTCATCACATACTTTCACATGGAAAATACTTCCACCGACCCACCTGTATAATAAATACTAAAAAAGATTTTAAAAAAATCAGAAATAGATTCAACTTTCACAAAACAATAAAAATGATAGCTTTTTGCGTTACAAGATTCTTTCATAAATACAAAGTAATAACATCGTATATCTGAGAAACACCTACTGTTTATAGATATCATCAATGCAATCACTGTACCTGGTAAGACGCCGCTCGTGCAAAAGTATTGGGTTTTTTAATCAGTCATGTTCAAATTCAAGTCACTTCTTAAGGTTGCATCCAGCCTACTACTTTCAGATTGCAATGTACCAACATGTATAAAATGAACTCTTCTCAAATAGGACATCAGGAAGGAGGCAAGTAAAATTATTTTAATGCTTCTATAGATTGGGCTAAAAATTCAATATACTTTGATGATATCACAAGCTGATACAAAATTATGGCGTCAATTTCAAACTGTAATCAATTCTTTCTGTACCTCGTCTTCACAATCGACTACTTGGACTTCAAACGTGATTGCTATGCCAAAATGGAACAGACAATGCGATATCTTTGAATTGCTGAGCCATGTCATCATGTGATGATTAAAAACAGTCTCGATGAGTACTTATATCCCCATTAAACACTTTATCTTTCAAGCTATCTGATCGTTGAAATCAGTGGAGTCGGAGTATGGAATTGTCCATCTTATACAGCGACGATTTAAAAATGAACGTAGTAATAGACGCTTCACAGTCAACTAGTATTTGTTGCTTTCTTTGTAATAACATATTAAGATAATTGAGTTTTGTGGCTATGTCGCCAAAGAAAGAAGATATCAGCTTTTAAAGCAATCAGCGAAGTTGATAAAGAACTCCTTCGAAAAGTTTCAATGGTCGTATCAAACTGAACCTTTGACAGGCATCGTACTTTAGTATGTTACAAAAGACTCACAAAGTCATCATCATTTCCAAGGGACAGCTGACGGAAAATTTGATCAGATAGAGCATTCGATTTTGGTTTGTTCTCCATCTTGATAACTAATTGCGGCACATCATTGAGCCCACCGTTGATATTTTTACCACCGAAAGCTGTCGGTAATTCATGCAGTGAACTATTTGAATGATATGCAAGATATCAAGTTTTAGGAGAGAAGAGAAACCCCTCATCTTCTCATATAGCATATATATATATAGCAAATGCATCAGGTGCACAGGCAATGACTCTGTAAATTATGCTCACTCAAAAATAGCTTCAGTAATTCTTGTGTCAAACAACAATTGAGTTATAAATAGAACCTGAAGCAGAATGCTCGCAACACAACTATGTATTTGGGCAAGGGGACAATCAACAAACGCGCAGCTCAACATTTGCCCCCCCCCCTAAAAAAAAAACAAACAAACAAAACAAATTGAAACGGAGAAGAGAACCTTCAAGATGAGGACGTTTTTTTGGACAATACCGAGGTGAAATCATGCACGCAGGAAGTAGATTTAACCATTCGCCAGTTGTTTGACATTTGCACCGAATTGTAAAAGCCAAAAGGTTCATCAAATGTATGTCGGAGGAGGTGAACAAATAAAATCGCCGTTACCGATTCTGCTCAGATATTCTTTTCTGGAAAATGGATTCTTTACAACAATTGATACCATTCCATGCAGTGGCTGGGTAATGGAGATTCACAAAAAAAAAAAAAAAAAATTCAAATCAAACCTGCACCAAAAAGAACGTTATGATTACTGTTTGGTGGTAAGAAAGTGGAATCATCCAATACAACTTCTTGATTCCAGGTAAAACCATCACAGTAAAGAATCTATGCCAGGAAAATGATAGAATGCACCTAAAACTGCTGTGCTTCTTCTCCATTATAAATCCTGACCTATGTTGTGTGAATGACCCTGCAGGAATTGAACGAACTGGGCCATTAACTCTAGATCACCTAGCTTACGAATCAGACATCTTTCCGATCGGCTACCACTTTTTTAAGCTTCTCAACTACTTTGAGCCACGAAAGGTCTCCAGCAGCTCAAAAGGTCTTCGGAGAATCCATTGGTACCAGGATCCCTATGCTTCAGGGACAAATGGGTTCGTTCCTCGTTGACAAAATGTGTTGATTTTGTAGGTTCCTATTTCAATTTGTAAATTTTGTTCTAGACTGACGTATACCGAATTAAAGTTGACGCTGGGAAAAATGCATTTTTGGACCTACCTAATACTTTTCGAAATATCCACACCAATATTTTCTTCTTTTTGAAAGAGGCTTCAAATTACAAGACATATGGTGAAGATCTGTCCTTCTGGTCAACAACCTTACAATGTTAATGATACTTGAAGCGTGAAGGTTTCATGGCTTCTTTGTGGCATAAAGTTGAGTTGAGGAGGCGCATGCGTAATTGACAGTTCTGAGGAGAAACAATAGATGCATAAGATGAATAAACAATGTTGTATTGGCCACAAATTTTCTTACCTGCCAGCATTGAGATATCTAAAAATAGTACAACAATCAATGGAAATAGCAGGAACAAAACATAACTCATTTTTTAAATTAATTATCTGCACATTCAACAAACAATAAGAATATATAATTCATGAGAGATTTGCATATTGTAAAAACACAAGATATAAGCATCTGTTCACGTTCACCAAGTGATATAGTTACTCACAGCTCGTCTTCAATAATCAACAAATATGCAAAAACAAGAGTGTTGCAATCATTTAGCGACTCAGAGAACTAAAATTTAAGTATGCATATTGTAACTGCGAAAAATAAAAATATCCCATTAATCCTAAAGAGAAAGGTGTATAACCAATGCATCCATTCAATAGTCACTTATGGAGCTGAAACATGGAACCTAACCAAGAGACGGATCCACAAATTGAGAACCATGCAACGTTCTCATGAAAGAATTATGCTGGGCCTTACATGGAGAGACCACAAGACAGCACAGTACATTAGGGAAAAGACAGGTATCAGGGACATCGAAGAATCCATTGAATATCTCAAATGGCAGTGGGTTGGCCATGTTGCAAGAATGGCGGACAACCGATGGACATTGTGACTCATGACATGGATCCCCCGAGATCACATGTGCAACCGAGGCCAGTAAATTATTAGATGGAGTGACGAACTAGACAAATTCAGGAAGTACTGGCTCTGCGACGCCCATGACAGGGAAGTGTGGCGAATCCTGGGATGGTCTATGTCCAAAGACGGACATTGAAAGACTGATGATAATGATGCTGCTGCTGCTGCTGCTGCTGCTGATGATGATGATGATTGTAACAGTGAACAGGGATGATAACTTTCCTGATTGCTAATACAGAGATTTTTTTATGTACATCTATGTAATCTTGTTTGCATCTAAGGGTCTGATATTGCTAGTTGGATGATTTTTTTATCGAATAAATGATATATCTATTTGATTTATCGCAATGGAACATGTAATATTTAAAATAAAGCAAGTAATATTTAAAAAGAAACAATTGTTGACGCACTGATAAAAGTCATATGTAATTTGATAACAATATGTTAGATATTACAAAAAATTTAATATACTTGGAGTATGTACATACTTGTAGGTGTTGAAGATGATTTTGGCATAATGTAAAAATGGAAATGAAGTTGGCAGCACTAGATTCGTGTAAATATATATATATATATAATATCATTGCCCATCTACCGAGAGTGAAATACACATGTATGGATATTTACGCAAATATTGACACATTTTTCTACTCACTTCATAACATGCAATATCAGGGTGCTGCATGATAAATCATAAATGTCGCTGTTGACCCATTGTTTATTTTCAATCACAAAAATTAATACACTGAAACATATACTGCCAGCCAAATTTTCAAAATGCCTATTATTTTCTACATAGTTGCTCGCCCCTCCCCAAGTTGCATTCAGTCTTTGGTGCGTGATATCGCCCAAGTTGAGAAACCCTGCTTCAGCTTATATAAAAATGTATGCCTCATTCTTGTTTATGATATATATATATATATGTATATATATATATATATATATATATATATATATATATATATATATATATATATATATATGTGTGTGTGTGTGTGTGTGTGTGTGTGTGTGCGTGTTTACACACATATGTATTTGTATATATTGGAAAACAAGAAATATGTCAAAAGATAGTTTTCCCATATATATATATATATATATATATATATATATATATATATATATATATATATATATATTGGAAAATCATTTTTTGATACGTCTCTTGTTTTCTTCCTATAAAGATTAGCACCATTACAAATATTTAATTATTAGTTGATTGATCACGGACAAATAATCATTTGGCGCAGATATGTTACAAGTCTAAAAAGAAAACCTCGTCTCTACGCGAGATCAGATGGTATGAATAAGGGTGATCTACACTGTCAAGTTAAAGCACACAAGAATTATTGCTTGTGTAAAAATTTGTAGTTGTCACGAAAGGTAAACTTGACTTGTCAATATTTTACTTCTAAAAGTGGCCCATATGTAACGAGCCAATCGTGGAATCCAAACAGTATTACCGGAATTTATTTGTTTACATGTGTATCTAGGAAAGCCGGCGTCCCAACTTGGCTTTTCACCGAAGTCACAGCCCGCTAATAACAATCATACGTTGTCATTTCGAATTGAGGTATTGGTAACTTGCCACTGAGAAGGACGTAAAATAAATTTGTTTGTCATAACAGAAATGGCCTGGAAACTATGGTCGGAGGGAGTATACTGTAAGAGAGGGAGAGCAAGCGAAAGATCGAGGAATAAATTAGCCAATGTTCTGACTGTCACCATAAACAATGAGCAAAGACGTCTGTGTAGTCTCAGTGCAGAATTGGGAACATCCACGCACATAAATGTGTAACACGGCCTCACCCTGTCTGTCCTTACAGTATTCGTTACCTTTTATTTATGAGCACTACAATCAACTGCCGGATATTTTCCTTGCCAAAACAAAGTCTCATTTCTATTCGTAAAAGTGCATTGTCAAACTGTATTACCAATAGATTTCTCTAGTTATAAAAAAAGAGTTTTACAATGTTGTCCATAAAATATGAGAAAGGGAAAAAGTACGAAAAATCTATGGAGATCTGGATGCTGTTCAAAATGGGAATAACGAGTTTATCTCTGGTCTATAGTTCAGAGGGAAGAGTGAGTATTGAACTGCACGTGCTTACCACACGATGAAACATTCGAAATATGAGGATAGGCCTGGTACGATTCTAAGCTCACTGGTTTGCTGAATGTTGTCTCGAGTAAATTGATCAGTATCAAATAGAATCAAAATAGACCTTGAATAATAAATTATGAAAATAAATCATTTGAAATGTACCTCGAAACAATTAGATAAAAAAAACATATTTAAAAAAGATTAAATTAAAATATCAGAGAGAATAAAATAGAGGATAATCGAAAGAAAAAGGATAAGAGGCAGATAAAGATAGCAAAATTTAGATTTGTAAGTTTTAAAGGGGTAAATTCCAATATTCATATCTCTTAAGCTTTACTTTTGCTTTTCACAAATAGTCATTTGGATGCGTACAATATAGATATGGCTTGAAGACTTGTCTCACAGACAAATTTGCTGATGTCAGGTGTGAAACTAAGGTAAGCTCAACAAATAACCGAATGTGGATTTTATGCATCGCTCAGCAAACATCTGCTTAGAGCTCTTGCAGTAATTGAGTTATAAGTCTTCTGTTATATCAAATAACAGAAAGAAATATCAATCCTATTCGAAAGC
Source organism: Thysanoteuthis rhombus (assembly GCA_963457665.1). Lineage (NCBI taxonomy): Eukaryota > Metazoa > Mollusca > Cephalopoda > Oegopsida > Thysanoteuthidae > Thysanoteuthis > Thysanoteuthis major. The sequence goes on from OY735218.1 coordinate 24,519,298, forward strand.
GAAAATCAAGTCAACAATATTACTAAAACTTATGCTATGACAAATCGACAGACTGACGTTTATAACTAAAGGACGGCTAGAGCTAAAGGCATAATATATGTGGCCACTTACGAGACTCCGTTGCATTTTTAGCATATTAAGATTCCAAAAGGTTTCTGGCAAGTTTTGTTTTCCTTTTTTTAGCAAAGGATTTAATTTACAATGTAAGTATAATATTAAACTGGATCCTTATTGTGTGTCCGTCAGAATAGCTAAAATGGATTTCTATCTTTTTGCTAAACTTTGTAAAGTTCACATTTATCCGAAACTTCTTCCAGTAAAGCTTATTTTCAGCGAGTGTCTACAATCTGGCAGAGCAGGTCTGTTTGTTTCGAATGATTACGCAATGCAGATCAAATTAACGTTCCTCTCTTACTAAAAATATTTCACTGTGTTCTAACACAGATATTTACAAGCTACGCTCATTATGGCAAAGAAAACAAAGGAAAAAAAACCTTATTGTCCTCAATATGCTGTCATCACTGATTGGCAGATCTGCATTGAACAAAATCCCAGAAAAGCCTAGACCGGAATAGCATATTGTAAGTTCAATGCCTGAGCATCCAAGTCTTATGACAAAATATTTGCAACCCTGATCCATTACGGTAAACGATCTGGCTGTAGTCATTATGTTGTCATTATTGATTAGTAAATATGCATTGAACTAAGTCGTCTCTGACAGAGGGGCTCAATCGTTGATCACCAGTTGAGAAGGGAACTCAAAAAACACAGAGTTAGGAGATAAATACGAAAGCCATCAATATCCATGAAACGTTTTGTCAGGTTTACTATTAATCTTGCAATTTTTACGTGTATGTGTTTTAGAATTGAGCCGGTGTATCTTCAAACTGAGAAGTATGCAACGTGCACATGAGAGAATCATACTCAACCTTACATGGAAAGATCATAAGACAGCACAGTATGTGAGGAAGAAAACGGGTGTCCGTGTCATCATAGAAACTATTAAAAAACTTAAGTGGCAGTGGGCAAGCTATGTTCCAAGAATGAATGACAACCGATGGACATCACGTCTCACAACATGGATCCCCAGAGATCACATGAGAAACTGAGGCCGACAGAAGACAAGACAGAGAGATACATTAGACAAAATCAGGAAATACTGGCTCTGCAACGCCTATACTGAAGAATTGTGGCGAATCCTGGGGAAGGTCTATGTCCAACGACGGACGTTAAAAGACTGTTGATGATGATGATGATGATGATGATGATGATGTTTCACTATCTTTGTTTGAATATTGATTCTTTGTTGCTTACAGCAGGACCAGTCAGGGAGGAGGGCTTGCCTTATTGAGCGTTGTGTAGAGATCGGTTTCTTCCTTAAGAAGATTGACAGGATCGTCAAAGGAGGCTCTCTAAATAATCCTCAGCTGCTTACGGCACATATTATTCTCAGGTGGTCTTCTATCTAATTCGACACAGTTCAGCTGATTTCTATCATCTGCGTCACATCAAGAATATATAGAAACAAAAAAAAAGCAATATTTGTTGGATGAATTGAATTTAAACCGAAAGTCATTCATTGTGCCCACTGGCAAAGCTTTCCAAGATTAACTGGCTAACTTATGGTCTGTGTTAAGTGCTGAATAAAGAAAGATTGTCTACAACCAAATTATGGTTACTTGCACAGTGACACGAGATAGATGGATTTTTCCTTTGATGATTCTTTACCATTAAAAAGAACAGTCTTAACAATTAGCAGCGTTAAATGAAAAATTAGTTCTTTCGATCAATCTAAATCAGGGTAAACGAAAGAATTTCAATTAAGATGCAATATGATATCTCCGTCTCTGACATAATGGGAGTTTACTTTGTCCGTGCTGGAAAGCAGTAATGATAATTTCATTATTTCCTAATGTACATTTAAAAATCAATCTTTTCAAAGTGATGCTAATAAAAAAAGAGCAAGAACCATAATGTTTTCAAAATATCAATTTAAAGGAGAGTTTATTTCTCTCCATGTCCCTTCCTTATAATGTGACGGTGATAACCGGTACACCTTGCAGCGGGTAGAAATGTCGTAAGAATAAAAGGACTAGGCCCTTATTACCTTCTGACAAAATGAGTAATTTTTGTTTCATCCATTTGTATCCATACATCTATTTTATTTTATCTATATATCTATGAGTTACTTATAGGATCGTTAAAAAAACCCACAACACACTTACATTTGAGGTAAATTTATATCAAAGTTGCAATAGAATTAATTCCTCAAATCAGTTATTTCATCGATCATTAATCATCAGCTTTTTTGGAGAACTTCCACTATGTACACATAAACTCATTTTTATTTATTTACTATCTCAAGCTTACTATTGCAGTGGGCAACCCAAGAGGGTAGAGTGAGATTTTATAGCGCCAATCTACTAAATGAAGACGGCAATCAACCGAGAGAATCGATGGTCATGTCTGCACACGCATGCGCATATATTTCACCATAAATCTGATTGAAGAAACTCAGTGAAATAAAAGATTGCAAGAAATCAAGTTCGATGACAGAAACAATTATTTCCATAAAAAAGCCTATCAACTATTTTGAGGAATAAACTTAGCTTCTTCTTTTCTTGATAACCAACATTGATGCCAGACAATGAAAAGCAAACACTGTTCATAACTTTGAAAAGAATCATAAACATTCATTTTGTCTAGAGAATCAAATGATTTTTTCCAATTACTGATATTGTCAGCTCAAGGTTCCAGCAGATGAATTCATCAGCCCTCGTCAGGTGTATAATTCAATAAAAGAAAAAGGTTGTAGAGTTTCTTCGCTGGAGCAAAAAGATTTGACTTGTTTTCTTGAATTATAAACCTGTCAAGGACCGGAGGCTGAATCAACCGGAACGTTGTGTTGGCTACATAAAAAAATGGGAAAAAGAGATCTGATTGTCCGTACTAAAGTCCGAGAAGCAAACACTGTTTTCAAATTTTGACCTCTTGGTAATATTTTCTATTATATTATAATCAAACGCCAGTCCAAGATGGAGTTGACTCAGATCCCCCCCCCCCCGTAACATGAAGTAGGGAAAGAACAAAAACTTAACTTCACCTAATTCAGGGGAGTAAACTCTTTAAATCATTTCTCTCACATCACCTGAAAGCAAACCAATCTATTATATTGATATGCACCGTGATTTGGAATCACGACAATATAATTTGTAGGCTCGTCTTGTTTTCTCAACTGAGCTAAAGCAACAAGTTTTATATATTCATGAATCACATTATTATACGTACAACTTGAATATACCCATCAAAGATGACGGTTTTAATCATGTATAGACTAGCAGTAAGGTGATATCTTATTAGATAATTCATTTTTGATAATCCAACTGATTTTCCTAATCTTAATTTCTTTCAAAGTTTCAACTTAACTCAAGCTGTTGATCATGAATCTTTTTTCTTTTGCATTGTCATATCATCATAGGAAGGCAAATCAACCAATGAGGTCATCCTATTTTAGCATCAATAAAACCAAATAAATATATAAAACGATTTCTATAGAAGCTCATTATATGCTTGGATACACATGTTACAGTATTCACCTTCAGTCGGAATAGCAGAAAGAGTTTAGTTCGACCTTGCAGTAGCTAGGCATGTCTTCATATTTAGTCATTGGAGAAACTAAGACATATCACTAAGACTAAGTGAGATGAAGTTATATCATGATTGCCAAGAAATAGTAAGATTATTTCACCAAATGTTTATTAGAAAAGAAATGAAAGAATGTTTTACAGATTAATTAAGAAATGTCCAGACAACTAATCCCATTGTTTATGTCACTGATGTTACCGGAAGGTTTTTTCGGTGCACTAATTATTGCGTTGTTTGGGATGAACCAAGCAAGTCATTAATTAACGAGTATCATTAAGCCATGTTATTCCATGCAAAAGAGTCTGGTCTCTTCCCTTACAAATTACATGCATGAAGAAGGCGGTTGAATGGATCTACCAGAACGTTGTAAGCAACACAATGAATGAGTCTGAGCAGATCTTAGGATATTTGTGATACCGTTTTCAGCTATTGTCAAACTGTAGAGTAAGTTTCAGTTGACTTTATTCCCTCAACCACAACAAGAACAAACTTCACCAAATTTAGGGAATTAAACTCTTCACTGTTTTCCTAGACAGCCATCTTAAGACATATAGATATATGGAATAAAAATTTCCCTGTCACTATTTGATATCTTTTTGATTTACCAACTAACTCAACAAAATAGATCAAAGTATATACTATAACCTGCTAAGGGTTAAAAATCTGCGACGTTGTTAACAAAATCTTCCCTAGAATCTGGCAATATCTGTTTTATGTGATAAAATAATTTATTTCTAATTGATTAAAAAAATAATTCTGTACAGATGTCGGAAGATTGAAAAAAGATTCACTAATACAGTTAATAATTCTGATGTGTTAAGAATACGTCTTAATTTCTTTCCGCTACGTCTTAAAACATTTAGATTTCCAGATTTGATTGAAGACAAAACGGAACTAGCTGACATAGTGTAGCGTAGGAGAGATAAAGGAGATCCATGCCGCTCTTTCTTTGCCTGCTCTCTCTACCCTTTTTTTCATGAACGCAATCAACCTATTCAAATTTAGTTGGAGTGGAGAATCTTTGGCATTCATAGAACTATCGACTTTAGCCGCAGTTAAAAAAAAAGACAGAGAAAACCTTGCTGGTAATAAGACATTAACACAACTGAAACTGTCCTTTATCTGAATTTGAATCCGGTCGGCCAATTCTCTTCTCTGATTTACCAACACACGTACCTAATCTTGGCCATCACCATCCCCGCCTAAGTATTTCGGTGGTTAGAAGCAAAAGGTTACCACCGATTCCAACAACCCCAGCTCCGAATATTTGAGAAACTGCCAGTCAGCCGTTCGAATTGCCGACTCTTTCCCTGAATGGAATCCCCGATGTTTGCATATTGCACCAAAACGGACTATCCATCACGGAGGAATTTAACGAGCAACTGCCAAGCCGACACTTGTCCCCCATCCATCAATAATTACTCCACGCTTCAAGACCTTCAACTTCCATTTATCTAAGAGGAAGAGAGAGAAAGACAGAGAAAGAGACTGAGAGACAGAGAGGGGGAGTTTCTGTGGAACAGTGGGTGTTGTATCTGACTGCACACTGCATTTGAATCTTGATGTAGTTTTTTTTTTCAAATTTAAAAACCTGTTAAACTGTGAAAAATTCTCGGATATATTTGAATTTTATATTAGATGATTATTCATAAAAGAAGTTACTGAACTTGATTCAGTGGGAGAGTCAGGGACTATTCTCTCTCTCTTAGCTTCCTCGTTTGGCCTTATAGCCTAAATACGCACACACACACACACACACACACACACACACATATATATATTTTTGTACATACACACATCTATACACAGGGATACACGTGCATTTCCAAATGGAGCTAGTGTTCACTGTTCTAGTGTACATGAAAGCCGAAATTTTGTCTGATGATATTTTATGAGAAAAATTGTTACCTTCCAGTGGAAGAGTCCATTGTTACAGTGTGAGAAACACACTGCTCAATATATGAATAAATTCATCCTGCATTTGTTGATGTAAATAAGTGCCACAGAAATTCTTCGCTACCCTTATTGTACATAAGCTGTGTGGTATCATTCACTTTGAATATGACATTTACTTTTCAGCTGTACAATTGCAATAATCACAAAGGAGGTATGAGATCATGCAGCGCCAGTTTTGTAAGCAAATTCAATTGATTTCAAAATATAGCATCTGTTGAAATCACCTACAATCTCTTTTCTTTTGACTTGTAAATTGAGTACATTACCATATTAACGCAATCAAAACATTTAATTTTCATGTTATAATAATAGTCAAAGCTAAAATTTGATTTATCTAATTAAGAAACAAGATCATACATTTATAGAACTCCGAAAGAGAAATGATCTCACTGGCAATGGTTTGTGAAATAAATTTGATTCTCTACGGCAGGTGTTGTTGACTCTGAGATTACTCATTTAACTATAGCTCTACGGAAGGTACTTACTACAGTGTGCTTAGAATTGAAGAAAGATCTATTTGTGTGCGCGCATGTATACTCAACAGATGGCCATTGTGCAAAATTAACGATTGACAGAAATAACAGTCAGCACGAACGGCAATACGGTGTCGATTTTTAAGTTACAGATTATATATCTTTTATTTAAATTTATAGATCTAGATTTAGGTATAAAATATCTAAATTGGTAATAGATCATACTGAAGATACGAAATACCCAAGTTATCAATCGATCTAAATCTAAATTCAACATATTTGAATTAACAACACTGGAAAGAAGTAATCGAAATACTTCAATACTGTAGTTCCATACAAAAAAGCTGACCTGCACATGAACTTCAGTAAAACGAAAGTCATGTGTAACAATCACATTGAGAAGAAGGACATAACTGTCCAAATCAGAGATGGAAAACTTGGGGAAGTAGACCACTGCACCTACCCACGACAACAAATCTCTAAGAAACCCACAAAAGAAGGAAAAATCAAACAATAAAAAAATCACCCTAGGATGACAAATCTTTGGTAGTGGAAGCTCAACATCCAGATACAAAACGACCCCAATAATCCTAAAAAGAAGAGTATACAACCGCTGCATACTCCCAATAGTCACTTATGGAGCTGAAACATGGAACCTAAATGAGAGACAAACCTGCTAAGTGAGAAGCATGCAGTGTGCACATGAGAAAAATATGCTCAACCTCTCATGGAGAGATCACAAGATCGCACAGTATATCAGGAAGATAGCAGTAGTCAGAGACATCATATAAACTATAAATAAAAAAAACTGAATGGCAAAGGGCAGGCCATGTTGCGAAAATGGCAGACAACCGATGGACGACTCACAACATGGGTCCCCAGAGACCACTTGTGAAATCGACGCCGACAGAATACAAGATGGAGAGATGAACTAATCAAATTCAGAAAAAAAGAGAATTGTGGCGATTCCTTGGGAAGGTCTATGTCCAACGATGGACAATAACTGACTGATGATGATGATGATGATGATGATGATGATGATGATATGCTGTACTACACACTGTGAAGTCAGGTCCATTTAAAACTTAAACATCTGGGAGTGACACTACCCAAGTTATAGCAAATAAAATGAAACAAGAATAAAATTACACCTTATATCAGACTAGACTGGGGCGCCAAAAATACATTTAAGGATAGGATTGAGAATAATGTCATTGCTGAAATTTAATGATTCTTTTGAAAGTTTATTTCGCGCATGTTCTTTATTCACTGAGAAACTTGAAGAGAGTTTAAAAAGTCAGAATCGAAGAGAGTCACAAAAAGAGAAGGATAGAAAAATGAGGGGACGAAAGAGATAAAAAAAAGGAAAGAGAAAGAAGAGTTTGACAAGAGAGTGAAATGTGAGTTAAAGGCAGAGAGGCTGAATGGAACGGGAGGGAGAAACAAACCAGCTTGGGAAATGAGAGAGGATGAAGTGAAAATTCAGGTAGATAACAATCACCGAAAGGAAAATAAAACGCATCTAAGTTTTTAAAACGGAAGAGTCTATGAAAAAGAAAAGGAATAAAAGGAAAAGGACAAATAAAATGAAGAAGAGAAAGAAATTGGAGTAAATTTAACAGAATAAAAGAAAGAAAAGAAATCTGTTCGAAAGAGAGAAAATAAATATGACTTGCCATTGCAGTCCATAATTGAGCAACCGTATTGTCAAAATTTGAAGTTATTTAAAGAAAACCCGTCGAAGACTAAATATGGTCAGAACAAAACCTATTTACAACACTTGGAAACATCTGAAATAGAGTAAGAGGATATCTCTAAAAATCTTAATTCTAGAGAATCCCGTTGGTATAATTCATTTTGTCGGAATAAAACACCCGAAAGGTCATAAAGGTTTATCATCTTCTCCAAAAATGAAAAAAATTAATTCTCTTTCAGAGGGATTGCGTACAGATCCCAATTTTTAAATCTGCTGAAGCATTGGTATGACCAGGACCACGTAAACATATGAAAAAACAAAGGCATATATATATATATATATATATATATATATATATATATAGATAGATAGATAGATAGATAGATAGATAGATAGAGAGAGAGAGAGAGAGAGAGAGAGAGAGAGAGAGAGAGAATTGATGGCTACGCATTTTTGAATAATGGAAAAGAAGAGAGAAAAGGGGAAGAAGTTACGAATCAGAGATTGAGAAATAACAATATGAAGAATCGGAATATCAAGAGGAAGAGTTGAATATTCAAACATGTCTGGTTATTCACTTTATAGAAACTACCACGTGGCTTTTGGCATCATGCTGTGTCAGGGTGATCAATTAGAGTGGATCAATAGAAGATTCGGGGAAAAGGGTGATCAATGAATTAGTTACTTTCTCGAATTTTATTGGGTGGCTATCACGAAAGAAAAAAGTCGAGATTTCTAACAAACAATGATGAATGCTTATAGGCAGACAATAAGGCACCAGTCGTACATACTCTCACAAAATTCAGTAAATATCCATTTACGAGGTATTCAAAAGAAAAAAAACAAACAAACAAACAAACAAAACAATTTCAGCCCTTAGACTCCTTTGGTGCTGCTACTATGCAGTATTTCGATGCACAAATAGCGAGTGAGCAAGCCCAATATAACAACTGAAAAAGCCTACGTGAAAATGAAGATGGAGACTACAAAGGAAATAATACAGAGAAAATCAGGATGAATATATTATTTGAAAAATGCAAGGAAGAAGAAAATAGAAGAGGATGAATAAAAGCTGTTACTACAACTGCAACAATGGAGATTTCTTGTGCAGCTCAGTGTTATATGGTATCTAATGAAAAGAATGGTTCGTTTATCAGTCATAACAGCGAAGATACTCGAATGTCAAGCTGCAGTGTAATGATTAGCAAGCTAGCATAGTTGACCATTACTGTGTTTGGTTCAATTCTCAATGGGTACCCTACATATTTTGTCATTTTTTTGTAAGGCTTGAGCCAGGTATGAACCTACATTTTTTAAACTTGGTCGCCATACCGTAGTAATTATCATATAATATGATATGCAATTACTAGGTCATCTTATGGAGTGATCAAGGATTTAAACTATATATATATATATATATATATATATATATATATATATATGTTAGTTGGAAATATGATCATTATTGGTGTAAGCACAAAAAAACGACAATATCTCTTATCAATCTTCGATAACTAATATCCTAAGACATGCTTAGGTATTCTTTTAGTAACTTCGTGTGGGTACATTGTGTTTCCTGATTTACGTTGTTACAAGAAGACGGATAGACATTTGTTGAATCATAGTAGGATATAGAGAAGACGATCCTCACAAGGCGTACCGTAGGTGCATCTTTGGTCGTATGCTTGATGAGTTCCAATAATTACAAAGCCTAACTAAGTCAGATATAAGACTTCAAGAGATGAAGTCTCATTAGGATTGAACACGCTGGCAATGACCAGCAAAACGACATTGATAACCATCACACTACTGTTTGCGCTACATCACTAGTGCAGTACAATATCAATATGCATCTATATATTTACTCAGATTTGCTAGGGCTGGCTCCTGGCAACTTCAAAATGGGCAGTCACTTTGAATTGCAATACCTTTTGTTGGTTTGCTAAGATATGATACTATTACTTTGAAGAGTTTTGATTTTATATAACAGCAAATGAAATGTTTGGGGTTATTTTTGGTGGTTCAATTTAGTTGAAACAGTTTTAGTGGGAGAAAAAAAAGGAGATAAAATCATTTTCGAAACTTCTGAGCAAAAAGATTTTCTCAATTTGGTAGTTCGTATTGCTGTTGAAATGATCTGAAGCCGACCCGAGAACAATGAAAATAAGAAAAAAAATGAGTGATTTATAAATAATACACTTTAGAAAGCAAATATAAATATTGATGATCATTGCCCAGTCATATTTTAGAAAATATTCTAAACCGCTTGTAGGTATCTTCAAAAGAATATGATACATGTGAAACCTCTTATAACAGCAAGTTTGTAACCAGGCTATTGCCGGACTACAGAAAATGCTAGACTACGAATAGCAGACTACAGAAATTGACATTTATGATATATTTGAAAAAATAAAAATATGCTCCTTTTGTCTCTCACACGGTAGACATTCAGACTCCATAGTACTTACACACAAAAGTTCCTTCGTTTAATTTTGTTCTCTAACTTTTCGTAATTCGGTGCCTTAGTGCAGCTAGCAACGCCACCCTAACGGTAAACTCAGAAACTAATGCTAGCATATCCAAAACGTACTTGACTACAAAATGTCGGAATAAAGATGTCCAACCAGTAGATTTTCATCTTTTCAATACGTTTGATTTTGACTGATATTTTTTCAACCATTTACCAGGGGATGCATTGAAAAACTTCCTTCTCAAACCCTATAGAAAGTGGAGGAAAAATACGTTTATTAGTCAAATTTCTGGGTGAGTCAATAGTTATCTGCACTTTCTGTATAATAGATTATTAGAACAATAGACAGGACTTATAAACACATTATAGCACTCGGTTTAAATTTCAACGGGTTCGGATATGCCCTCAGATATGTATTTTGGTCGGCTCTTCAGCCATGTATGCACAGCGTTTTCCACATTTTGGTCCATGTCAAATCGATGAAGTCTTACTTTGTCCCTAAGAGGACTAAACAGATAGTAAGCCGAACGAGTAAAGTCCGGACTAAAAAGATTCTCTGAAGCATTTGGACGATTTGCTTGTGATTTAGAGGCCTACTTTGCACAGACTCTATGTAAGCCAAGCCAGTTATGGATGATTTCAGATGTTGAACCATGATTAATTTGCATACGATTTGCCACATCATCAATCGTTAATTGTCGGTTGGTCAGAATCACAGTGCAGACTTGCTCATTATTGTCGTCAATATTAAATGTTGGGGTGTCAAAATTTTGGTCTTACCTAACCGATGTCCACTCATTTTTGGACCTCTCAATCCATTCATACACATTCAGCGGTTGTAAAAACGCTGTATCCTCATATTGTGTCAGAAACCTTTGATATATTACAGCTCTTTCAGTTCATGAGAAAAAACAAAAAACAAAAAACGGGTCATTGCTCATCGATCTTCCTCCATGTAAACTGAAAATGGGAAAACCATGGTTATTCTGTGGTAGCTCAAAGGTGACTGAGTCATTAATATTCGCTGTTGCAAATACAGACATACCACATACGCGTGCAGAACAAAGTTCACTAAACCCAAAGAAAGATACGACAAAAGTTCGACAAAAATTATTGTCTCACTCTCGCATATTCGTAAATATGGCTCAACAAGATTTCACCGGAAAATTCTGTTCGAAGTAGCAGTTTAGGACCATCAAAATCAAGATAGGATTTCCAATCCATCAGCGTTAAATAGTGCAGTTTGTTCTTTGAAAAAGAATATACATTCGAACTTGAATGGTTTAAACATTAGCAGTGAAAAAAGTCATACTCGAAAATATTTCTTCTGAAATCGTTCAAAGTATTTTTGATCGCAATGAAATTTCATCATGTTTCATTCTTTGGTCTATCTGAACTTACCTATGAGGCTACAAGAACCTCCCCCACCCATCTTCCAGGAGTATCACCAAAACTGTCAACATAGGTCTATTCAAGTCAGTCTAGCTAGTTATGCATGTATCGCGCTTACAGGCCGCATCAGTGGAGTTAGAGGGCTGAAAATTTTGATATTTACTCCTCATAAATTTTGGCTATCTGAAATCCCCACCCTGCTAATATGTTAAATATTCGGAGGGGGTATATACGTTTATGCTAAATTAGTTTCTTAGTTTATGTCTGACAACATCCATGCTTGGTTTTTTTTATTTTTTTATTCTTGGAAATTCAATCATTTTTCTTAGTGATCACCTCCCGATAAAAGGCGGGAGAAGTGACTTATTTATTTTTGTAATCGTTCATTCCGAGGTGACATGCTGCCAAAAGATGTTACTCACATGATGGTTTCTTTTGAATGACTATCCAGACCTATTTACAGATTTTTACAGATTGAAAGATCCTTCTGTTGCGTGTGATTGTATACGTGATATTTTCTGAACAAAAACAATTCATATGTATACAATGAAACAGCAGTTGTTTCTTGCCAGTTCCAAAGGGTGTGCTACAGGGCCAACAGAAGGAAGCGTGATTTTGTCCTTAGAAACAATGTTCAAGATACTTTGTTTAGTAACCTATGATTTTCCGATAAAGCGGACACTTCCAACGCACATGCGTGCAAAAAATCGCTTCTAGCGTTGGTAACAGATATTTTATACCTAAATTTAGATATTTCTATTGTTTTTGGATATTGGATATCAGTGTAGATTTTTGAAAAATGAGGGTCAGATGTATTTAGATTATTTTTTGCAAACCCTTCATATTTGTAGATATTTGAAGTTCAGACCCTGACTAACGAGTAGATATACTTTGAGACAAACTAATAAATTTAGGTGTAACAGATTATAGTATTTTTTAAAAAGTAAGTCCAGAAAAAAAAGACAATGTACATCGGCCTCGAAAAATATTAAGTAGACCAATGTAAAAACCCCGCATTACTTCATTTTCTGTCTTAAAGAATTTTTACTCGTAAATAACTTCGAAACAAAATAATAATGGTAAGTGAAACAAATTGAAGTGATTTTTAAAGTTGGTGAACGTAACATTTTTTCAAGTGTAAGGTTAAAACTTTTGGTCAATATTCGTTTCTTCGAATCTCATAATTCTTGAAGGAGATTTTTTCTCTCTCAGCTCTAAGTGCTTTGAATTAGATCCTAGAACTTTCAAGATATTTGTTAGTTTTAGAAAAAAAAAACTTAAACAAAAACGCAAAAACAGTTTTTCTAAAGGCTTTACGAAAGGGCCCATTTACAATGTAATTATAACAAGTCTATACTAGACACTTAATTCACGCCATTTTACGAAGGTTCGGCTTATATAGATTATCTTTACTTTTATCAAAAAAAAAAACGTGTTTCGAAATCAATTCAAAACTCTACATTTCTTAAAAATGAAAGCTTCCCAATAAAATTAAGGTTAAAATTATTCAAAATTTCACCCCCCCCCCCAAAAAAAACAAAGTGTTTATATTTTTTTAAGGATGCAGTCACAGAGGGCATCAGACAAAACTTCACCCTTCGAAGTTCCGAACGGGACTGGAAGTCCTTGGTTAGTTCAAGACATGGCATGACTTATTGTACTTCGTGACCGTAAATAATTCTTAACAGGTTCTTACGTTCATTGAAAAAATTAGAAGAATAAACCATATGGTTTCGAATGTATTTCAGGCCTCATACTCTAATCACATATTTTCAAAGCTAAAATTTTTGGCAAAAGTGAAAAAAAAAAAAAAAAAAAATCTGAACAGTTTTAAATTCAATTTTTGGCTAGGAAAATCCATTAGACTTAGTGATGAATTACTGAAAAAAGAAAAGAAGAAAAAAAGAGAAACAGATGAAGAAAATTAAAACTATTTCGTTTAGAAAAAAAAAGTATGTGACTTGTTTTGAAAATCATTTGTACTGTAAACAATATAAAGTTTTAAAAAGTGATCAATGACTTTCCCCTGCTTGGCACATTAAGGGCGGTGGGAAATTTGTTTGGTGAAATTTTATCTGGGGATTTACGTCCGGTCCCCTTTCCGTCTTACGCTCATTTTCACTAAACAGGACTTGATTTTTTGCGTCAATTTTCATATTTTGATCTAGGATATAGTCAATGAAGTCTGAAGTCATAATGTCGTGTATTTCCAGATATCGTTTAGATTATTCCTGTTTGGATATTTTTTTGTCTCATTTCTGGATAATCTCTTAGACAATTTTTGGGAACAACTTAATACTTTGGGATTTCTCTTGACTTGGTTATCCGAATCATCTACGATTCATGGATGCTTACTTTTATTCATCGTATAATTTCGCAATCCTCACAACTCAAAATGGTATCATATAATAAAAAAAATTGAAAGAAAGTGTGCAAACTTGGATGTGGCACGGAAATTGAAATTAATTGAAAAATTGTCACGTGAACATTTTCGGCAGTTCAGAACTAAAGCTGGGCGATTTTTTATTGCAAATTTCACCGACTTGTACGGTATTGTTTTGTAATATAATTCATTGTTTTTGTAATATAATTCATTGTTTTAATGCTACTTTTGTATTAGATCTGTATTGGGATTCGAAAAGAGGTGAATAAAAGACGGAAAAAATGACCCCTCTTTAGATAATATTCAACTTAATAGACATTTGCACTCAACGTACAACAGTTAGCCCCTATTAGTCCGTTGAATCGAGGATTAACGGCATAGACACAGAGACATGTTAGACTACAAGGTTATCTGCGTTGTCTTTAATATTGCTGACATATTGAAGTCAAATGAAAACAATCACTCATTCTTTTATTCTTCTCTTTCTCTAATGAACATATTTTAACCCATGCGCTGTGGTCTACTATCCTTATAGTGTCAATCCGCATGTTTTTCTCTTTCACAAGAAAATATTCACTGGGCTTTTATGCTTTCTCTCCTAAAGGGCAGTCTATAAACCTCATGTGTTATTCAAGGTATCTTCAGAGGTCAAAATTATTAGAAGCCTTAAATCAAAACTGTCAATATGTGTTTCTTTAGTTTAAAGTTGGTCTGGCTGGCTATCGAACATACATAATGCACCAATCGATCTAGAGGACTGTAAATTCAAGCAATTACTCCAAATCATGTCTAGAATTTTTTTTGTTTTCTTTTTAAGCTCCTACCCTCTATTAGAAATAGGATTCTAGGAGGTTCGATTTGCAACGTAAATTCATGTAAACTCGGCCATTTATCTAGTGGTCAAGAGCATTCAAACTCGTATTTTGAAACTCCGGGATCTTCAGTCATCCCTTTCCAACAAGAGGCGAGCAAAGTCATTCATTTATTGATCACCATTTTTTTCCAAATTTTTAGTGACAAAAGAAGTTGGTCACATGACAGTTTCTATTGAGTGACTAACCAGAACCGTTTCTTACTTCCATTTTCTTTAACATAACCCCCACCCCATATCTATCTACTAATACTTCAGATCGGGAGATCCTTTGTTGCACGGCATTGTATGCACGAGGTTTTGTGGAACATTCCTCATACAAATTGCCAAATCGATCAGCACGGGGATGGAACTTTTACGCTGATACGGCTATCACTAAAATCCTATATACTCCATACATACATATATATATATATATATATATATATATATATATATATATATATATATATATATATATATATATATATATATATATATATATATGAATCTGTACATACTATAAAAACAGAACCAACAGAAAGAAGCACGAAATTGTCTTCAGAACATAATATTTATGTTGCTTTATATCATAAATATGTCCAAATCGATTTTAGACCACAAGCAATTCTTCTGCGTAGTCTCTAATATCGTAGAAAATATTTGAAGCAATATTGAAAAAAAACCTTAAACACCCATACATAAGGCATATTCTATTTGTTCGTCTTTTTCTCTCATGCAAACATTTTAACCTATGCTTCGAAAATAAAATGTATTACATTTGCTGGGTTTTGTGCTTTCTTCTTTCAATTGTAGTCTGCAGACCTCCGGTGAGACCCAAGGCCTCTTCAGAAAATCTGCGCAGCTACAATCATTTCCATAATTCTTTCTATGGAGGGCTTTTTTGAATTTTTATGAATATTCAGAATATCCTGAAATTCCAGGTACAATAAATATCAATGAAAAAATGAATCTAAACGAAAGCTCCTCGGAGGCTACCAATAATTCTGTGACGTGCTGATTTGTTACGAGTAATCATCTTAGAAGTGATATTCAAAACTTTTTGACAGTAAAAGTCTGGAGTGGACTATGTTTTTCTACCCTTACAAAAGCAATAAGAACAATCTGCCAGAGAATTGGGATGTACACTAACATGTAAAATCCGCATTCTTTTATCGTGATTTGAACCCATGACCAAATGATAGCCACAAGACCGTCTCACCGATTGAGCTTAATTGTTAATTCTTCGTTATAAACAATAAATAATCTTACTGATACACACAGGCTCATTCTATTCTAATAATCAAGTACTTTTATAATGAAAATTATCTGAAATTTTCTCTCATGTATGTTCAATACAAAAGATGAAATGATCATCTTCATTCGAAATAGAAGTTTAAATGTAGTTTGACCATGATGCAACAGTGAGTCTTGTCTATAGTGCAATACTTGCGTGTGAAGCTCATATGGTCATTAAACTGGCACCCGTTTCTTTCCCCTGTCCTTACTGAATTGTTTACTCTCAGTGGCAGAACGTGTCGGATTCTACGCATGATGAGAAACAGTAACACCCACCGATATTTATCATCATCATCAGCAGCAGCAGTTGTAGCAGCAGCAGCAGCAGCAGCAGCAGCAGCAGCAGCATTTTAGCATCCATCATTTGACTTAGACCGACCTCAACATTTGCCAGATCTCTTTATCGTCGGTCTAGATCGACTCGTCATATCAACTTTGGACAAGGAATATCATTGAAATCTTTGAAAGGAGATAAAATCAAACGAAGAATCACCCTAGGATGGCAAGACACCGATAAAGCAAGCTCTACCTCCAAGAACAAGAGGGCCTACGACCAATGCATCATCCAAATATTCATCAATTGAGCTGAAACCTGACACCGAACCAAAATTTTGCCCCTCAGACAGAGAACCCAGCATCTTGCAAAGAAAAAAAAACCATGCTCAACTTCACTGGGAGAGATCACAAGACAGTACAGAATATAAGGGAAAAAACAAGATTCAGCGATATGGAATTCATTCAAAAGCGAAAATGGCGACGGGCTGATCATTTAGCAAGAATTTCAGACAATTGCTGGATATCACAACTCATAACGTGGAACCTTAGAGATTACCTTGGCCCGCAGAATTGAAGAGATTTGACATACTTATTTGATGAAATTCGTATGTGTTGGCGCAGCAAGTTTGTTTGTAGAATAAGTTAATAGTTTTGAGTTCACAAATACATATTCTCCTATTTTCTATCCACGTGATGTATAATTCTATCGTTCTGCATTCAAGACATATACAACCTGGATGTATTTTTCTTTCTCCGGCACCTTTTCATTAATTGGTGCTGACATGTTTCACGTACTAAGCAATGGTAGGCGCCTCTCATTAATTATTACTTCTACTGAGAGGCTGCTTTCAATAATATATACCATATACTGTACACATCATCATCTAAGTTAGGACTACAACCGAACCAATGCCTTTCCTGAATTCCCCCATGACGATTCCATGGTTTCATTGGTTTTGCAAAGATAGTGGTTAATTGAGCTCATCCGTTGATACTATTTTCTGATGTTCTGATTTTGAATTTGGGGTTGTCCTCTTCCTGGAGCGGTTGCCCCCAAAGGCTTGATACCCCAGTCTCCGTAATCATTTCATCTATACATCGTAGGGGAGATAGATTCATACCTTTCCTAAGACTTATGTATATATCACGGTGGTTGTTATCGATTGTTGGCACATGTGTCGCTTGAGACTTGTTGATGGTTTTCCTATCTATCCCCAACTTCGATCTCCGTTTCGAGTGCGCCACATGTTTTCTCAGTCACATTGGCATGGCTTCTTAGATCATTTGATGTTGCTCTTTTTAGAAGACGAAGAGATCACCAAATGTATTATCTATTATAACATCATTAAGCTATATATCGTAATTTAAAACCCTATTAAACAAGAGATGGAAATATCCAATTTTCGTGACGCTTACATATGTTCGTATGGAAGAGAGAAAAAAATCGCTTCAACTCTTTGAACACGGATGGCTGCTCTACCAATCGCCCTTTGAATGTCCGTAAACACGAACGGCCACTAAAACGTGCGTTTCATTCACCAACATTAATACGTTCCGACGCCCCGGGAATCATGACCAACTGATCCTAATCTGACCTTGAGACATTGATCAGACACATCGCACGAAATATTTGCCGTTTTACTCCCCACGTGAGCTTTCATACTCCTTGGAAGGGTGTATCTCCACCCGTCATCTCGCCCGGAGATACTGATCGGACAAAGGGCACTTCATATACGGGTGTCAGCGTCAAAGATGTCGTGCGAATGTAACGAAGTAAAATAAAGAATGTCCTGAAGAAAATCACTCTACTTTTCTTTCAGAAAAAATGACTCAGAAACATGCAATAGCTGTCATCATAAAATTCTTATAACTTGCCACAATGAGATCTGATTGGATTAAAAGTCTAACATCTTCAGTGCCTGCCATGAAGCAACGGTTTAAGTCTCAGTAAGTACCCTTATATAGTGGCACTGTGCCAGACTAAACTCATCTTGGGAAATATCTAAAAACCTTGGGTCTCTGGAATTAATCAAGATTCATTTCCTTAACATGGGTCATTATAGTGTCCAGCCCTGGAATTAGAGAAAAATCACAAGGTGATTATTATCAGAACAGCAGAACCCTTCAAAATATATTTAATCTTGAAATGTAGGATTTGGGTACCCATCATTGATACCAAACCAATGGAAATATTTTAATGTATCTATGTTAAGAAAAAGAGAAAGTAATTTTCAAACGCAGTTTAATATGGTATAATACAATAAAAGATGGCAACTCAAAAAGTTAGGCACGGAGAAAAATCTTTTAATGGAATAATCTATAAAATAAATATTCTCAAGGTATCTAAAAAGATCTCAACCTTTCTTGCGACTATTGTTTTTGTGACCTTACATCGATCAAAGATATTGTGACACAAACTTGGTCTAAGTCCAATCAAATGCCTAAGAATCGAATTCAGTTTTCAAAACTAAACGAATAGAAAAAAAAAAACGAACAAAAAAGACAAACAACCCTCACCCCCCCCACAAAAAAAAAACTTCAATATACCCTGGAATTCCGGACTGCATATTTCCTTCCAAATGTCTACGGATAATTTAATAAAAAGGTTTGGATCAAGAAGGTTAATAGTTATTGAGTAAGCTTGCCACTCATTCAGGAGATATTCATCACTTTACTTCTTTTTCTGCCAATGTATTCAATAATTTTGACAAACCAGGGTGAACCATTCGTAAGTAAAAGCAGAAAATGAAAGAAAGACATAAAGAGAACTGGAAGATTACCAATAAGATAGAGAATGATCTCAAGATACAGATAACAGGAATCAATAATTCGTGGACTTGGCGGAGGTAGGTAAAACATAGCTTACTTGTTTTGATTTTTACCACATAAATATTTCCTAACAAATACGTAGGAGACAAAGACACAAAAATACAAACCGAAAATGCAGAGCTGAAAAGAGTAGACCACTACATTTATCTAAGACAATGGATCCCTCAAAATTAGAGGGAAATCAAGTGGAAGAACACTGTAGGTTGACAAGCTTTCGGTAGAGCCAACTCAACCTTCAAGAACAAGGAAACCCTGTTTGACTGGAAAAGAAAGACTACGACCAATGCATCCTCCTGATAGTCACTGAAGGAACCCAACTGAATGTTTGATCCTCACATTAATAACCCAGCGACGTGCACATGAGAGAATCATAATCAGCTTCATATCGAGGGATCACAAATCAACACAGTATATAAGACAAAAAAATATGTATCAAAGAATTCATTAGATTGGCAGTGGGCTGGTAATGTTGCAAGAATGTCAAATAACAAATGGACATCATCATTCACAACGTGGATCCCTGGAGATCATATGTGAAGCTGGGGACAGCAGAATGTGGGATAGAATGACGAAATAGACACTTCATAAAGTATTGGCCCCGCAAAGCCCATGATAGAGAGGTCTGGCAACGGACATTAAGATGCTGACAATGATTAGGATGATCGAATGGAATGATATGGAGTAACGATGCTGACCAAGGAACTTGCTGTTCTTTGCACATGACTTGTTGTAAAATAATTACTTGTACTTTTTTGGATAACAATACTTGTGTTACAGAAAGGAGTGTATCTACTTGATATTTTGGATGAGACAGGCCCTGCGTTTTCTCTGATTAAAAGAGTTGAATATATATACATATATATATATATATATATATATATATATATATATATATATATATGTGTGTGTGTGTGTGTGTGTCAGTGTTATAGAGTTTTCATGCATCTATGCGAGACCAAGGTTCATCATATCTATGAATCATCCACAGTTTTAGTTGGTTTAAACAATTTGTCTTTCTTCTTCTTCATTCTTTGTTTCTTATCTAGTTGTCTTTGTGTGGTACAAGATTCCTGAAATGAATATTGACAAATGGTACGTGCGTCAAGTCGAGGATGGCAAGCATCCAGTTCTCCCAAGGTTACTTTAATCCATCATATCGGGTCTAGTGGACAAGAGGGTCACTATGAGTTATACTTGGGTAAGACTTCGAAAACACTATGATTAAAGTTTCTGGTGGATGGCATTGGTTGTGAGTGCAAGTATGAATTGGCGTCTTACTCTCTCACGACTTAATGAATACATTTTCTATACTAGCATTTTGAACAGGATTCGTCGATGATTTCTGGACGTAACAATCAGTAAAAAGAAGAGACTTGCTTACCAAATAGTGGGATATAGAAGGGCAGTAAAACAAACCTTAAATATGACTCATGAAATCATCTTTTTAGAGAAGACGCAACTAATTATATGGAAATCAAAAATGGCGAAGCATGGAATCACTAAAAGCATAAAGATAATGTTAATATATATATATATATATATATATATATATATATATATATATATATATATATATATATATATACAAAATAGGATTATTAATGATGATAATTTTGTTATTCTGTAGAAGCTTAAATTAAGTCTTTTGGTTTGTTTATTTGTTCTGTCGCTGGGAACTAAAAGAATCATCTTATCAATTCGTGAATCATATTTTGTGAAATCCAACAGAAAGAGGAAACAATGAAGGAAAAAAAAACGACTAACACAGCTGCCTTCTGATATCCTCCATTCAATACTCAACTGTCTGGGTCCAAGTCCCAGCAGACACTACGCAAGCTGCGTAGGCACACAGTTTTATATAAACATGAAAATGGAAGAAAAATCTTAATCTATTTCACTCGATTGCTTGATCTATATTCACTGATTTTCACTCTTGTTAAATAATCATTTTTTGATCAAGTTTAAATGATAAATAGATACAATACATAGTTATTGATTTGTACTTCTACTTACTTACAGCTTAACTTTTTATCGGAACTTTACTCAGGTTGGGAATTATGGACTTGAATAAAGAATACGTTTCAGGCAAGAATCGAACTTGCAGGTTCATTTTAGACAGACGCTTACCACAAAGTTCGAATTGAGTGCTAAGAACAGTCATTCGTTAAGCGAGCCAACACTTTGTATTGAGGGACGTGATATCGATTCAAGGTAGCACTGGAGTTTTCAACTGGAAAATCTCAAACAAAGTGTGTAAATAAAGTGCTATTTATCTAAAACAGTTATCCGCTCACATGTCCATCATATTAAACATTGATCTTGACCATTATACGCACATACATAAGCATACTCACACACACACACACACACACACAAACATATATATATATATATATATATATATATATATATATATATATATATATATATATATAGTCTGCTACATGGACTTTCTTTAAAACTTGAAAACTGAAAAGAGATATTGATAGAAAATGAGGTTCTTCCCATTGTCTTCATAAAAATTCTTTTATAGAGGTTGCAGGATCAGATACAGGCTTCATTTTTGATTTAAAATAGTTCATGGATATGGTTCTGTACACTCACGAATATGTAGTTATCAAATGATAAAATATCGGGAGAATAAGGAGACTGTTTAATTTTTTCCATATCTTGTACCTGTTCAAATGTGATCATTGCTAAATATCAGTATGAAATCATAATAGGATACCATGCGTTTGCTTCGATTAAACCGAGACAATTTAAATTCAGTCCAGTGTTTAATATCTATAGATGGTGGCAATAGATGCCTGCTATAAACATGAGGTAGCTATTCGGTGTTGACCACACCAACAAACCAAATACTTGCTTTTGTCTGAACTATATAGTTTGGAAAGACATTGTTAAATTCAATAAGAAGACCTGTTTGTTCCACATTACTTGAGCTGAAGTAACTGTCTGTTGATATTCATATTCACCAGTCATTTTTGACGATTTCTTTTGTTTAAATAATTCATTCTATATACACCATTTACATTTTAAGTTCTATCTGCACATCACTATCTTTATGTGCCCCGTAGACACGACCATCTTCAGGAGGTTCATGTCAATAACTGATGTAATTGTCAAGAGACCCTCAAAAGAAAAAAAATCAAACGAAGAATCACACTAGGAGGACAAGCCTTTGGCAAAGCAAGCTCAACTTCCTAAAACACGATCCAATTATTCAAAAAAAAAAAAAAAAAAGAGTGTACAACAACACATCCTCCCAATAGTCACTTATGGAGCTGAAACATGGGAACTAACCAAGAGACAGACTCCCAAATTGAGAACCATGCAGCGTGCGCATGAACAAATTATACTAGGCTTCAAATGGCGAGATTATAAGACAGCACATACATCGGGGAAAGGCCAGAGTCAGGGACATCATAGAATCATTAAAAAGCTATGAAAAGTGTCAGACAGCCGATGGACATCGCAATTTACAGCCTGGATCCCCCAAGATCACATGCAGAACAGAGGCTGGCAGAATATTAGATGGAGAGACCAGGTTAGACAAATTTAGAAAGTACAGGCTCCACGACGCCCATGATAGAGAAGTGTAGCGAATCCTAGGGAAGATCCATGCCCAACAACGGACGTTGAATGACTAATGATGATGATAGTTTTAAAATTCATAAGTTTTAGAATAGAGAAAATCAATCACATGGTCATCGGATTTTGAAAAACCACAAATGGCATGCCCTGATAGAAAATTCTGATTTCGTCCATGAACCAGATATGATAATTTTCTACCGATAAAATGCTCTTGCATTTCAGTCGCTACTTCAATTTCCAATTTGCTGGAATATAATAAGTGCAAAAGAAGACATGTTTGCAAATAACCTAGTGAGGTTTAAACCTATAATTAATTTTCTCTAGTACCCACATAATTTTCACTGTGCTGTGGAGCAGGTGTGCCTTGAAAAGATTTTAATTGTTTCATTCGCTGAAGGCAGCAAGAATTCTTTCCAATCCAATATTGATATTGTCATATTTTGTACTCAGGTCTCTTCATCCTTCAATTCTTACTGATTCATTTCCGTTTGTTGATACAAACAATGCCTTGCGGCTTTGTTACATTGAAATAAAATTGGATAATAAACAGGTGTCTTGAAGAATACAAAGTGATAATTCTACGCCATACCAAGCAAAAAAAAAAACAAACCCAAAACTGGAAAAAGTATTGACATCTATTGGCAACGTCGAAGTTTGACTTATTATACGTTCATGATTTCCATAGTTTCTGGTGAATATATTCTCCGAAAACAATGTTGCGTGGGTTGACTGACTTTAAAAGTTGCATGTTAGACAAGTCGCTACTGCAAGCATTAACTGACAAACTGTAGCAACAAAATTTGAAAATGTCCATTGAAGACTAAATATGATTAGAATTGATATGATTCAGGAGATCCCTGGCGTTTTCAACTGCAACAAAAGCAAAAAACAAAAAAAAAAAACACAACAAAAAAAAAACAAAAAACAATAACAAACACACACAAAAAAAATCTAGAAATATTTAGATACTGGAAAGTCTAGATGCCGTTATTGAATTGCCAAATGAGGCTCCCAGAAAATCAAAAATGCTTTTTTCTTCCAAAATCTGAAAAATATTTTCAGAACATGTACGTAGGAGAATTGCAACATACATACTGTCACAGCAGTTCCTTTCCAGGCTACTTAAAAACTCAGAGCCCCTCAAGCCCCAAAACCAGGGTGACGCAAACTGATACCAGCTCACCCGAGTTCCCCACAGCTTGCCTTGAGATAATTTTCTGAACAGATTAGGAAAACAAAAGAATCAAAATAGTGAACACTTAAGTAACCTCAGATTCGCAGACGACAACTTTTTGTTGACAACCTCAAGGGTCTCCAACTAGACGAATAGAATGAAGAAAACAAGGAAGTTGGCCTTTGCATGAACTTCAGTAAAAACAAAGGTACCACTAACATGTCAGAAATAAACACACTGCGATCAAAATCATACTTGAAAAGCCAGAGAAAGTAGACCACTAAATCTACCAAGAACAAAAATTTCCATGGAATTCTCAAAAGGAGAAATTTTGAAGAATTATACAACCCCGTTTTTCAACAACAACTACAAAAAAGAGTGTACAATCAATGTATTCTCCAGATAGTTACATATGGAGCTGAAACATAGAACCTTGCCAAGGGACTGACCTTTGAACCTAAAACCATGCAGCATGCACGTGAGAAAATCATGCTCAACATCACTTAGAGAAGCCACAAGACAAGCACAGAGTAATGGGGGAAAAACAGGAGTCTGAGACATCATAAATATCATTAGAAAACTCAAAAGGCAATGGGTTGGCCGTATTGCAAGAATAGCAGACAGCCAATGGATATCACTACTCACACCACGGTTCCCAAAAGATCAAAGGCAGAACCGAAGACTAGTAGAAAATGAGATAACGAGACAAACTGGATGGTTCTGAAAATATAGGTCCCACGACGCCAACAAAACAGAGGCATGGCAAATCCTGGGGAAGGACTATGTCCACCAACGGACGATAAAAGACAGCTGATGAATTGAAGTACTGATGCGAGATTCAAAGTTGGTAGACGAAACGGCATGGTCCGGAGCGCCATACAAAAACATGCTGATTAAAAAGAGAAAGAACCTTTTGTCACCTTTGGTGTCTAAGGTTGTTCAATGAATTTGTTTCAGCAGGGAATAAATTTTGAGGAGTTCAGACTGATGCTTTGGGGTAATTATATTTTGTCAATAAAATGAAAGGTTCATTGAAACTTCTAAACAAAAGCAATTATAATATCTGATGTCGCCTTATTACCTGTCATAATAAAGCAATACTAAACACAGACAAGTATTTTTGAGGTCGTGCCAATTCAACCATTTGCTGAAATTAGCTTGACTTGTGTAGTGCCCGTACCCCAAGGCGCATCTTGGAAAGGGGTTTGACTTCGTGGGTGTGTTGGATAAGCTGCGATAATAGTAATGTAAAATAATTTTCCATCCATCGTACAAAACTACAACTCTGAAGTATTTCGGTTACTTATCTTCAGTGTGGCCAATTTAGATAATGTATGTCTAAATTTAGGTCTATAATTTCAGATAACTTATGTATATTCAGTAGTTCTCATTTTTCTTATTGAATTTTCCATGAACCACAGATCCTAAGAACTTCCAACTCGTTACTACAAAGCCTTATGAACCAACTGAAATACCTCATGATTATCAACTTTGCACAATGACAAGTTATCGAATAATCGTGGTGGTTACGTACAAATGTACACACAGACAGACAGAAATTTTTTCGACTGTGGTCAGCTTCTATGATTGAAATCACTTAAAAATATCAATTGATATCTATAATCATAGTTTTTCTACCAGAACACTTAGGTTCAGGATATTGGTAACGACAAAAGCCGAGAGTATTCAATAAATACCATTTTTGGCTTTCCTCACAAGCTGGAACCACCGACTTGATCCACATCCATTCGTACTAAAGAAAAAAATATTGAAGAAATATTGAACGCGAACATTTCTCAGCATATTTGTCCAGAAAACCCTATATCCTTTTGAAAATTAATGCATTTCTGTCAAATCATTTTACGGGCCCCTACTCAGAGCAATTGACGATACAAACATTTTCTGTGTGGCTCTCATCCGAACTTGTATGTATATAAGTATGTATATATGTATGCATGCTTACATGTGTCTATCTCACTCTCTCTCTCTCTCCCCCCTCTCTCTCTCTCTCTCTCTCTATATATATATATATATATATATATATATGTGTGTGTGTGTGTGTGTGTGTGTGTGTGGTACAAATGAGGCTAGCAGTAAAACATAGTATAATAATGAATATATTTTAATAATATAAAGCCACTTCTGATATGGAATAGATTTAATTCATAGAGTGCTCGATAAATACACCCTTTTAAGATTGATGTTACATTGTTTTAGAGTAGAGCTGGAAATAAATAGTAGAATGTGCATTCGCTACACAAACTAGCTCATGTTTCTGTTTTCTGATGAGGTCCGGAGAGTGCAGAAACATGAGGTTTTTTGTTGCAAATCCACATCGTATTATATATATATATATATATATATATATATATATATATATATATATATATATATGTATGTATGTATATATATATATATATATATATATATATATATATATATATATATATATATGTGTGTGTGTGTGTGTGTATGCGTGTGTGTGTGTATTAAATGAGGGATTCATGAGTAAAATAGTTGCAACCATCATGTTTGATAACGTCATTTCCCTTCCAAAGTAAAGAGCAAGAGTTAATATCAAAAATAGCGTAGTAATTTTAAACATATCTACTTCTTTATGCCATAAGCATTACTAACAAAGGTCTGTGGCGTATTCATGCTTCCCAACTGATAGCCCAGAATGTATTGACAAGTAGAGAATAGAGAATTCTTTACAAACGTACAATTCTTTTCATATTAATCGAACCGGTTTCTTTGTAAGATGTTTGAAAGAAAGCTTTCGAAGACGAGAGAAGAAAGAAGTTGATATTTTTACCGAAAAAAAAAATAGGATCTGCTGAGGAACATCTAGAAGAAAATGAAAAATAAAAATCCTGTGAGACAAACAAAACAAAATCCTTCATGTATGAAATCCCAAACAAGATTTGAAATCGAAAAAAATAATAATTTTATAAAAGATGAGAAATGTACTGAAAAGAAAAAAAAAATCAAAAGTTATATTTTCTTAAGTTGGTTTTAAAATTGTTTTTTTTTGGTGCTTGGAATGCGTGCAAAGATGAAGTAATTTTTTTGTAAAATCCATATCTTGTGATGTTTACAATGATAAAAAAAAAACGACAAGAGAAAAATGCTGTCGTGTAAAAGCTGAAAATGTTTTTTCAAGAGTAAACAAGATCGTAAAGAATCATAAGAATAGAAGAAAATGATAGAAAAAACAAAACTAATCAGTTTACATCTCCCAAAAAAGTATCTCATAGATACAACACAGTGTCGAAGTTTTTGGTGCTGGGCAGTCAAGCTTTGTTAACCGAAAAATACTATGTCGCTATGACCTAAAACTGGCTACACATTGGCAACAAATATACAAATCTCTAACACCAAATATATCATATATTAATCTACCTACGCCGTCCAAAATGACAGCAAATATTAAATCTAAGGATGCACATATATGTGGATGATAGAAAAAATATGCAAGCGACGAACTCTTCTAAATCTTAATAAAGTAAGTTATGCCCCTTTATTAAATTTTTTTTTTTTTAATTGAACTGTTATGTTATAGAAGAGGAAAAACATACAAGTACACGTTGCCTATCATTACTTTGAATGCTTTACTGGAACTATTTCAGTAGGCTTAGAAGTATAACAGACTTACCGAATATGTTTACACCTTTCCTGGAATGATTTTCCATTCCTATATTCTACAAGCGCTCTCATCGATTTACCAACATAGGAAGCTATATCAGTAGGTTTATCAAGTGTTTATAGACTCAGGTGTATGAATGTATTTCACATAATGGGCTGATAAAATGAAAAATCTCGTTCATTGATGCAAAGAAGACTAGAATGAGGTGTTGGTTTTAACTCAATCAATGATAATTACAATGCGGTTGAATATATGCACGTTAACGATAACCTTATTTTTCAAGTTCAGATTCAAAGAACATAGTAATTAGATATGTGAAAAGAGTAGAGAGAGATACTTACGTCCGTAGTTGTTGCTTATTTCCTCCATACCGTTTGTCTGACTTTTAGAAACCGTAATACAAAGCTGTCAACATATGTTTCTTTTAAGTAGGTCTTGCTGGTTGGTTGAATACAGATCGCGTGTAAAGGCTCCAAAAGTTGAGCAAAAGATCAGAAAATGTAAACATTTACGCATAACCTGTAGAAAATGTTTTCGATTTTTTTGGAAAATGTTCGATTTGCGAATTAAGTTTATACTTAATTGGTCCCCGAGTTGGTGCCCGGCATTATTTAATGATTACAACCCTATAGAAGGTAAAAAAAAAGATATTCATTGATCATCCTATTTTGCACTGTTTCAACAGATACCGTGTTGAGGGTGATCAATTAAAATTGGGAAAAAGTTTGAATCAATAGGTCACAAAGTCGCTTTTTGTATGGCTGTGATTAAAGTCTTCGTCTTGAAAAATAAAACACAACAAAAAAAATAATCAACAAAAAAAAAACACAATCTTAAAGGCCAATTCAGAATAAACTTACTTGAATCTTGCCCCCCCCCCGCCCCCCAAATAAACTTTATATGAAAGGTATTTAAAGATAACATTTTTTTAAGACATAGGGAGTAAATGTTTACATTTTCAACCTTCTAGGTCCGCACAGCCCGTAAAGGTGACTCATCCACCCATCCATACATTGCAACAGAACCATAACCAACTGAAGAAATCAAAGTTTACAGTTTTCTTTGACGGTTTCAAATATAACATTCCCTATGACAATCATAAAATTGAGAAATTTCCATTGAAAGGTAAGGAAGTTTGAGGGATACATTTCAGTCAAAGAGAATTCGGAAATGAATCGAAAAGGCGGAAGCTCTGTCTGCTAGAAACGCCATCCTCGAAATAATTAGAGAAGATATGTATGTGCCTTCGTGTCTATCTTTTGTCTTTGTCTGACATCAGAATGGTCCACACCCAGAGGTATGGCTCTTTGAAAAAGATTCTGATCAGGAAATTAATACTGGTTCTTACGTCATCAGAAAGTATTTAACAAAACATCTTAGAGGCGGCTTATTCATCCCTCAAAATACGTAAATAATTAGAAATTCCCTATTGTTGTATTAATTAAAATGTAATATATATATATATATATATATATATATATATATATATATATATATATATATATATATATATATGTATATATATATATATATATATATATATATATATATATATATATATATTGCTTTGTTTTGTTTTGTTTCAAATTCACAGCGAAAAACAATGAAAAATTTCAGTTCTAATCTTGCCGATATCTTCAGGTGGGCGAGAGAGATGAACAGATAGATAGATAGATAGATGGAGAGAGAGAGAGAGAGAGAGAGAGAGAGAGAGAGAGAGAGAGAGAGAGAGAGAGAGAGAGAGAGAGAGAGAGAGATATCTTTACCCATGGAATCTAGTGCTAAATTCTAGCAATTTATAGTGAAATATAATTTGAAAATAGGACCTGAAATCAAATAGTGGTTATCTGCGTCAGACTAG
>OY735218.1:24553841-24626341 GCA_963457665.1 Thysanoteuthis rhombus
CTGATGAATTTACTTAGCGCACATATCTTGACGAATTTTCCTAATCATCATCATCATCATCATCATCATCATCATCATCATCATCATCAGAATCAGAATCAGAATCAGAATCAGCAGAAGCCTTTCAGTGTCTATCGTTGGACCTTCCCTAGGATTCAACTGACCTCAAGTTGGAGAGCCAGTTTATTCCTAACTTGTATTGATTCACTTATCACAATTCTGCATAAGATTTCTGGATATCCACTCTGTGAGTTGTAATGTCGAGCGGTTGTCTGACATTCTTGCAGCATTACCAGCCCATTGCTTATTTGTTTTTTTCATGTTTCCCATATGTCTGACCCCCATTTTTCTAATTCTTTTATTCTTATATACTATGCTGTCTTGCAATATCTCCCTGAGAACTAAACATGATTTTATCCTGTGCAAATTGCATAGTTCTCAGATGGAAGACTAATATTTTGGTTTATTTCTTTTCCCCCCCTTGCTAAACAATCAGAATCGAACATGTTTCCTTTTTCGGATCAGGTTACTACTTAACACGTACGATATTTACTAAGCTTACTGCAAAAACCCAATGTGGGAAGAAGGAAAATTGTGTTACGCCAACATTTCAAGTGGGTCTCAGCATGCGTAGAAAATCAGTATTTGATATCTTCTTTCTTTCATCGGAGCTTCAAACACCAAACTCGTGCACGGTGGGGGAGGGGATACATAACTTGTTCAGCTTTCAAGTTTCGGCATTTAATATAAGTGTAATGCATTGAAGTTTTGAAAAAAAAGGATTATCAGTGGTCAGGATAAAAGAGAGTCTCACTGAGTCAAATGGACAATTATATGTATGGCCGTAAGTTGAATTTGAACACCAATTGCTCTCGTGGGAAGTAATCAAAAAAACTGATTTTCGTTTTAGTTCTCGTTGTAGATTCAGAAACTAGATGCACGAATAAAATCTGAAATTCAAAAAATGGTGTCTGGCAGAAATGAAACCCTATTCGATATTGATGGCGAAACGCCCTACAGATATTTTCAATGCACACTTGATAAATCATTTCCACTTCTTTATTCATACAAAAAATATTCTGACTATTTTTAAAGCCCAGTATACCGCCAGATTTATTTGTATGACTGATTACTGATATAGATTTTTTTCTACAGTTCCTTTTTTTCGTTTGCTTGGATAATTATCAATCGTGAGATTTTTATCTTCAAGTTGAAGTGTCATTTAATTTTCAGAAGTTCCAAAAGAAAAGGATGAAAAAACAAAAAACAAAAACAAACAAACAGAAAAAAGAAACTAGCATAGGAAAAAGTATTCCTTAAGGGCACTTTTTATAACTTTTTCCTTACAAGAAAGATTTTCGATATGTAGCTAAAATCAGAATATTTCAAGTGACATGGTCCGACTTTTATCGATCACTACCGAACAACGTAGGTGTAATGTGCCCTATCGGATGGTTTTTCGGCCGAAAGGTGTGGCTCTGATGGTAAAAACCTTCTCCGTTACAAGGTTTCAATCTTATCATCATCAGCATCAGCAACAGCAGCAACCTCTTAACGTCCGTCGTTGGACATGGACCTTCCCCAGGATTCGCCAGGGCTCTCTAACATGGGGGCCACGAAGCCAATACTTTCTCAAGTCGTCTATTTTGCTGTACTAGCTTATACTTAACCGGTCACATTTTTCCATATGATCTCTCTGGACCTGAGTTGTGAGTCGTGATGTCCATAGGGTTATATGACATTATTGCAATATAACCAGTCCATTGCCATTTGCGTTTTCTAATGGAATCTATGGTATCCCTGACTCCTGTTCTCTTCTCTAGTATATTGCACTGTTTTGTGATGTTGTGCATGATTCTATCACTACCGGATGGCAAGATTTCAGTAGAGTCAGCTCAACCGTTAAGAAAAGAAAATATCATTAGTTTTGTTTCCAGAGTAGTTTTACCATGATTAATGTTTAGAAACAGAGCGATATTACATATGCCAAAACATACACGTGAAATAACATTCGTTATATATAGATGTTAACCTTGTCACTCTCACATTGAAAGCTGAACGTTTTATGAAATATCCCAATAACCAGATGAGGCAAATACTTTTTCTCTGTAATCATTCGCATTCTCTAGCTTCAGATGTTATTTCAGTTTACAATGTTAAAAGTCAAGTCCCCCGACTGAACTGCAGAAATACAGAGGAAAAAAAAAAAAAATAAAAAAATAAAGAAAAAAAAAAACCTCAACTCGAATTCATTGGACTGATTTTGACGGGTCTTTTATGAGTTTCTGTCGGGCTTCATGGCAGCTGACCCGAGGAAAGAACTCTGAGAACAAGCGTCCGTACTTGGTTGCCTTCAAGTCTCTTGTAGTTATGGTGGAAGCCAAACTTAGTCTGGCACTGGACCAAACCGGGAGGAATAAATATTGTGATGCTCTAATCCAGTGCTTCTTGAACTATTTCAGTCTTGTCCACCTTCGAGTCAATCATAAAATTTTATTCGCTCTCGCCCAAACTTCCTCATGTTTTTGGGATAACACTGCCCGACACGTTCTTCCTAGATAGTTACTATTACTTCCTGAATGTGTATGTATAAACAGTACAGAAAATTGCTCTTATTCCTTTCAAACTTTGCTTTTGTGAACAGGATAGATGTTCTTGATTAAACATGTGCATGTTGTCCAAAAGAAAGTATGTAGAATTTCAAATTATTCCCGTCTTTGTCTCAGAAGCAAATTCCTAAGAGATTAATTGACAATATCTCATTAACTTATCCGATTATGTAATAACATTTATCATTCAGGTACGAAGAATGGTAAAAAGAACGTTGTACACTGTAATGTCTCCTATCTTCCAATGATTTTTTATTCATATTGTATCATAACAAAAATATTATTCACTTTATTTCTGAAAAGTTTATTTCACTCGGTTTTTGAACGTCCTAATAATATGGTAAATACCAATTAGAGTTTCAAAAGAATTCACGCAGAAAACAAATTAGAGTTTTCAAGTCTACCTAAAGAAGCCTCTGTAAGCGGCGATCTTATAATTAGATTTTCTCAAACCGTATTTCATATTGTGTGCATTTACCGTTAAAAGTACTTTTTCGACTCCACTTCACACTTCATCTACTCTATATTCAACCTCAAAATAATTTCACTGACCCTAAGTTGAACCATTCACCGGTTCAAGAAGCAGCACTCCGATGTCTCAATCAGAAAAATCTCTTTTGCTTTGGGGAGCAGCGTGAAGAATCATCCTGGTTCAAATATCGACCACGAGCGCCAGTGAGAAATACACAACACATGATCTTATGTAGATAGATTCAATTCAAACTTCAACAGTTTGTGACGATTACATTATTTTCTGATAATATAAGACAGGGGTGTTGCTGATGAAAGGGGCCCTTTACGAATTGTAGTTCCTTTACTGCATTTTTACTGACTTTACATTAATGAATACCGCTTAATGACGGGGGTAGGGACGGGTCTGTCAAGGGAGCGAGCACCCCCTTCCAGGGCCCTGAAATCTCCAACTATTCCCTGGTTAAAGGAACCACACAATGAGAAGGATCACATACGAAAGAATGTTTCTTATTCAACATCAGGTAGTGTCCACAACAAAGATGTGAGTCAGAAATTGATTCATTTTATAATATCAGAAGTAAAGTAGCCGCCTGAATCGTGGAAATATAAAACCAACCAACAAGAAAATCTTACAGTTCATCTGACTCTTATTAGTATCCGTCAATCTTTGTGGATTCTGACCAATTGAAAAAGAAAAAGAAAGAAAAAAAAAGGAATGATTGCATGTAAATAAAAGTTTTAACTCTCTTTTCAACGTATTTTAATCCAAATTTACCCTGACGTCGGGTCAAAAATATCTGCCTGGGAAAGCTGCATTAGGAATCATCTGAGTTTGAACATTGAGCAAAAGCGTCAAAGAGAAAAACAACTAGTTTTCATTTGTATATAAATCATATTTAGGTTTTAGCTGTCTGTGCTGATTACATTATTTTTTGATAGTTG
Source organism: Thysanoteuthis rhombus (assembly GCA_963457665.1). NCBI lineage: Eukaryota > Metazoa > Mollusca > Cephalopoda > Oegopsida > Thysanoteuthidae > Thysanoteuthis > Thysanoteuthis major. Next base: position 24,557,867 of record OY735218.1, read on the forward strand.
AAAGGACAACGAATCATGAAAATTTGGGAACAAAAGAACGTTCTTATTAAACATTGAATAATTTGCATTAGAAAAATGTGTGTCAGGAACTGATTTGTTTAAAAATGATATTTTTGGGTTTTGCACTTTTCTTCTGAATGAATGAATGAGACAATTGTTGCCTAACGATTTAGGAAAGTCGCTGCTGAACTTTGTTCACCTTTTGCTGAAAAGAATAAACGACCATAAAATTACGGGTCAATAGAAGCTGTAATATTTTCACTTGGAATAGTGCACTTCGCCATTACTCATAAGAATTATTCCTTAGAAAAAAGATTTCGACTATTGATTCACAAAAAAACATATTCCTGAGTGCTAAATAAATATGAACCGTAAAATCCTAGCAAAAAAAGATAAATTTTTATAAAGGAAATGTTTCTACAATAATGCCTGTATGAGCACACACACTCAAACATATACACACATATATACATATACATATACAACCACACACACACACACACACACACACATATATATATATATATATATATATATATATATATATATAGAGAGAGAGAGAGAGGGAGAGAGACAGAGGGAAAAGAGAGAATGAGATAGATAGAAACACGCACGAATACATTTGCATCCAAGTATATGTATACAGATGAATAAAAGGCTAAATTTTGTGAACAATATTTGAGGGTGAATACACCATATGCTTGTTAATAAGAATAAATTTTTGAAATCTCCCCCCGAAAGTTAGCGGGTGAACAACTGATGATCCCACCCGGAAATACAATGTCACAATATTTAGTTACGTGTGTATAATAAAAATATTAATAAAATTTTATAACAAAACTGGATCAACCCCCCTCTGCTTAAATTATATTAACAGTTATTGGGAGATAGTTCAATGAAATAACATATCTATGTACGCACACATACACACGCACATACATACACCCAAACATACATATGTACACGCAAACATGACTACAAAAACATACATATATATACTCAAACACATCTGTGAGTATATATATATATATATATATATATATATATATATATATATATATATATATATGTGCACACACACACACACACACGCACACACACACACTCACATATATGTATATATATATATATATATATATATATGTACATATATATATACACACATTTATACTCACACACACACATATATACACACAGGCATATCAGCAAATATACACACACATATATATATATATATATATATATATATATGTGTGTGTGTGTGTGTGTGTGTGTGTATATATATACACATATACATATATATATATATACACACACTGATAGATAGATCTATATACATACACATATATATGTATACGTACTTATACATATATACACACGCACATATAAGTGCACCCACATATGTACGCATACATTCATTTATACATATATACATACGCACACATATATATATATATATATATATATATATATATATATATATATATATATATATATATATATATGTATATATATATACGCACGAATATGTGCAAATATATGCAAATATGTATACACACATCAATACATATATATATATATGTATATATTTATATATACATGTATACACATATTTACACATGTACACAAATAAACACAAACAAAATGATTTCCTGCTAAATAACCAATTGGTTTTCCATGTGTCTGCTCAAAGCACTCATCCGATTAGATATGGACCCTACAGGATCTCCACGGATCGCCTCCGAACAACAGTCCCTCCAACTGCTGTAAGTTGAGTGATGATGGTTCTGCAGGGCAAATTAGTTGGTCCTACATATCCAAGAGTGTTCAATGGAATTAACATCTTGGATTTTAGTTTCTAGAGCAATACAGTTGACTAATATATTTTTGAACCCGTTCACGTACAACTCATGCCGTGCAACAGAGTGCATTGTCCTGAAGAGCGTAGTAATTTCTTTTTGTGAATCGGTCCAACCAATGAAACTCTTGTCAATAGGTCTCTAATCTTGATTTATTATAATGCAGCAGTCGGAACCTCATACTTTAATTGCCGATGTTAAGCTCTATCCAATCAGCAGTATCAATAAGTGTAAATATATTCAAGAAAATTCGATGAAAATATCCTTTTGATTGATTTTGATAATAATCATGTCGATGTGCGTCGAAAATAAGCTTTCAGAAAGCAACCCATTCTTATTATTCAATAAAGTATCTTAAACTCTCCCCTGATAAAACTCAGCAATTCATTTTCTGTGAGCTTACTCAATTTCCTTAAATCAATAAGACTTCGGTCAGCGTCCACTGAAACGGATTAAGTTTGATTTGATCAAGTATATATAAGTAATGTGGTGCAAAAATTATTAGATAAATGAATAGATATATAAATGTTGATTAAATTACATCTATTTCTTTCTTCTAAATCAATATCATATCAGAAGCTTGCAGTACAATTTCGATAACTTCGGTATTTCTTAGTGTGCTTGTCCACTCTAAACTTCATAAATGTACGTCCTATAATTACTCAATTCCTTTAAAATCTACTCATTGAAGACCGAATATCTTGTTAAATTCAAATTATGGAATATCCCTGTCGGTAAAATATTGGAATATACAGTATAAACAACCATAACGATTACAACAAACAAATGTAGATACTATCTGTACATAACATACGCTCCTTACTCTTCTGGATCATACCAAGCAGTGGGAAGGAGATTGGAAATTAAGTACGAATCTACCCAACCAATGAGGATAATTGGTACAATCCGATGGGCTAAGTTATTTCTCTGGTTAGTTGGTATAGACGTGATGAACATTTTGTTATAATTGAGAATCATAAGATTCTGAGCCAGACAAGCGTTAACAGTAATAGAAAATGTATTCGAGTAAAAGGTCTGGTTTTAGGAGAATAATGACCATGTGATAGGATAAGTGGGATCGTATGTGCGTTGGGAAATGAAAGAAAGAAGAAAAAAATGGCTGGACCAAACGGAGTTTTATTGCTGCCCCTCTCACAATAAATTGAAAAGCAATATTAAAACATCATCAGTATCACACCTCAGCCATCAAAGAGCAAATTTGCATTTGATTCTTCATAGTCGACAAGTAATAATCAGATTTGCATGGCTGACAAGTAATAGTCATATCTACAGGGTCGACAAGTAATAATCAGATCTGCAGGGTCGACAAGTAATAGTCAGATTTGCATTGCTGATAAGTAATAGTCATATTTACAGGGTCGACAAGTAATAGTCAAATTTGGAATCATTAGGTTTTGTAGTTTTGAAAAAAAAATCCCTGTTGTTTTCTGAAACACGCTCAACGCGTCCACACATTTGGCGAAATAATTACTTTATTTCTATTATCACAAGGGCGTTTAATTGAAATGAGGCTCTACACACACCAAACAAAAGATTTCAACACTTGGGGATTCATCGGTGTTAATGATTTTTCCTTTTCCCTTGTTTGTGGCCTCATTTCCACTTCCCATCCCCGATCAGTTTTTTTACTCGTTCCAATGATTGTTGTGTTTTTTTGCAGGCTTTTTTTTTTCAAATTCAATCGCTTACAATTCCAGCGTACAGAGTAACCCCACTTAGAACGTACCAACCAGCCCCAAATCCATGGATTGGTCAACATTCCAAGAGTTTTGTCAAGAGCTGCTCAAAATTATGTATACTGTTCATTGCCACTTCTCTTAAACATAAACTGAATTATCAACTGCACATCGCAGCATCAACTTGGTGCAAATTTGTCTAAATGAAAAATAGTACTTAGCAAGGTGTATAAGAAAATCTTTTTCAAGCAAAGCTTATGTTTACAGCAAATGGTGCTCGGGCTAAGAGTAAAAATGGCAGATATTTTTTGCTCGAAATGAAGATAACAGCGGATCCATCAAGAGGTGGGAACAAAAATCAACTAAGTATGCCTTAAATGCATAATAACCCTGGTCAACTGAATATACACACACACACACACACATATATATATATATATATATATATATATATATATATATATATATATATATATATATATATATATATATATATATACCAACTCTCGATTCGCGATCTTTGGTGGTTGGGGAATTGTGCGTAAATAAATATAACGCTTAAATTCAACCTTACTGACCGTCCTTTCTGTGTAGGGCAGAGGTTAAATGCCAGCCACTGGGTTTGAAGCGACGGTTTCGATTTTACCTGGTGGTACTGGATGGTATAATGGACAGTATATAGCCACACTGAAGAGTTGTAATACAACAAAACTGCTGTCTACTGATGACTCAATTTTTCAATCATTATATACATATGCATGTGTGTATCAACAAATGGACATATGCTGTCGGACAGAATCATTATGAAGTGTTTTGTATTATACAGGAATATATCACTCATCCTTGACAACATAAATACAATAAACAATTAATGCTTTCATACTAATTTCTCACCTCGTTTATAAATGACTCTTGCATTGAAAAAGACGAATCGACTGAGAATAAACGGGTTGAGGATTTGGCGTGAAATTAATTTAACGGCAAATTGCAAGAGCATCGCTACATTGAAGCGGTTACCCTATCGATTCCAGCAGCAGCCCAATTTCTTTGAATGATTATTCTATTCATGTTGTCTAAGACAAGTGATATATTAACTATATGGCGGGAGATCATTTCTAATTAGTCTCTATATAATATAACACAATTTATAATCATATAATTTCCCAAGATTTTATTCAATGAATATTTTGTGCGGTGTAAGGAAAAAAAACCTCATAAATAAAGTATAGATAGTGTCTTGTGAATTATGATAAATTCTTGAAATTTAAAACGTTCATCATGTGGACAACCAAGAGTATTCAGAAGCACAAATTGAAAATATCGTGCATTTTTGTTGATGTTTCAAGAGTGCTATTTTATGTCTGGGTAATTGAAAAGATATCGTGAGTACCTGAATAATCATTGAAAGCAGGATCGTATTTATTTTTTTCCATTTAGGTGGACAGCTTTATTACATGCAATGAAGCAATTATATGTGTTTTAAAACGGACAACTTTTCATTAATTTCAATAATCAAATTTAGGAAACTTTATTTATAATTCGATTTCGCCCGTCAATTGTAATAACTTTCGTGTGTAATTTTGTAGACGACCGTGAAAGCTGTTATTAAATTCATCACTGTTAGTTTCATCGGAACAAATATTTGAAATAAAACCTTCATAGAGAGCTGATAAGAAGGCTAATATCGTAAGCATTTTATTTGTGGGTTCGCTCTCATCGCTAGGGACCAAAGTTATTATTGAGACAGGTCTGGTTAAGCATCCATTAGAATCTGTCCCTTGACCATTGTTTTTATTTTATTGTTTTCCGAATCCAGAGTGATCAGTGAATAAGTTTGAATTTGGGAAAAAAATGAATAAATAAATAAAATAACGTGAATGCTGCCAGTCGAAACAAATGGAACCACAACAGAAAAAAAAGAATATATATATATATATATATATATATATATATATATATATATATATATATTCCGTGGGGTTGGATTTTGAAAAATAACTAATAAACGAAAAACATCTTGTAAACATAATTGAGAGAGAAATTTAAAATATCGAGCTTTTTAACTCTTATGTGAACGTTATACTTAGATAGCCAGCCAGCCAGCACGTCGGAGGGCTGCGGCAGGTGCCCGTCTCGGACGACCCAGCCAGCCAGCTGGCCAGCCGGCCAGCCCAATTTAAAACTGAAGATACCTATATTGACAATTAGAGTGACAATTTTACTTGACGTCTCCGAATGAGACACTGCACCATAGAACAGTTCCTGGTTCGCTATAGTCTCTCATCATGTTTATGAGCTCCTTTCTCAATGAGTAACCTACAAAGCCGCTAAGAGTTGTAATTTATAAAGACTAAAACAACTGAAACAGAATATTGTGTTCGATCTGCTCCATTGTTGCTTAAAGCATATATGCAAAATCTAAATCTTCAATTACTTACACTCAACTCATTTGCCTATACAGTGCGAGGAAACTGTCTAATTTTTCAATTGTTTGCTCTGACAGATACAGGACTGTATAATACAAGTAAGTCCGGAAGGTATTTAACCGTATTGAATGAATCGAGTAACGGTTCTCCGGTCTAGATATAACTGTAAAGAGTCAAAGGAGATCTTTTAACTCATGCAACAGCAGACTCTCCCGATGGGTTACTCAATCGGCAGTGGAACGCTCCTGCATGACCTTGTGTATTGTGCTAGAGTTGCATTCACCATTGAGCCCATCTATTCATCACATCTTGTACATAGTTTTTATTTCGGCAAAATATCACATCATCAAGGTTTGATGGTCTTATTCATTCCAGATTTGGATTCCTAAGCCTTCTAGTGTTTACCCCAAATATTTCAGATCGGGAACGAGATTAAATAGAACACAATGAGGCAGCTGAAGATAATCCTGGAAGAGGACTTTGCAGACAGTCTTTAAGATGAGTGTGTGAGATCTTAAAAGGTTGCAATGAAGGAGAAGAAGGTGAAATTGCCGGAGGTAAGCTATGTTTTGGTCAATTATAAATTGCTGGATACTATCTGGCCAAATCTTGTATAGACCAATAAGTCAAAACACCATGACCAGTTACAAGTGGCAAGAATTACATCTTGTGTCTGTGAATGTCTGATTCAGAGGTGTGAGTAGATAAACCGGTTTTGAGAGCTTCATTGTGATCTGTTGGTTGTCGCAGTTACGAAAAAGAAATACATGATTTTAATAAAGCCTGAATTGTTATGGCGAAAAGACAAGGAGAGAACATTTCTGAAATAGCACAGCTTGTTGAGTTCTCACCTCCACTTATGATGAGTACCTATCAGTAATAGCCCGAAGAGAGAAAAACTAGGCATTACGCGACCAATAATTAGCGACGCTTCAACTCAAATCTTCATCCAGCAGAAATACTACGGCGAAACAAATTGCAGATAGTTTCAATCGCAGTGAGGATAGGTTTATGTCGATTACTATACAGCATCCATGGGTAAATATACGGTAAAAAACTTAATCTAGCCAAGAAAATGAGTCAGTGTGTTAACCTATACTTCTTGAGTTGGTTACAGCAATAGGGACGGTAAAAATAGACGTGTTGCTTCGTAGATGACCTAGAATGCAATATTTCGTTGTAAGAGAATAGAAATCCGTTTTTTCTGTCAGAATTTGTTTAACTAAAAGTATCATGGAAGAAACTACATGAAGCAGTCGGCTCGAAGATCAGGTGAAATGCAACGTTTAGCTCTAAAGGAACTGAAGGCTGATTTACTTACTTTACCAATAGGCAATCTTGGGAATCTGATCATGTATTCTGAGTGTAACTTTCCCAATTTATGTAATCGAAAGAATCGTAAAAGGAACTTTGCGAAGAATCTAATTTCTCCATGAAACTAACTACATTCTCTTGAGGGCTTACCTTGATGATTAAACGAAGTGGAATTCTTAATTAAATTTCAAATTTCAAAGTTATTAATGACTTTCAGCAAATGCGCCGTGAGGCCAGGTGACGCGAGCCTTTTGTGGTTTTCATATAATTGAATTGCTCGGGAATTCCTCAGATGAAATTTTACATCAAGCCGATTCACAGTACAATTAAATTTATTTCTCTATCTCCCCTAATGAAATGACTGTATAGAATGCATTTCATAGAGATCCATATGCAACAGTCATCTGGAATTCAAAAAAAAAAAAAAGAAAAGAAAAAAAAAGACGGGTCAAGTTAGTCAATCGATACAAAACTGTCACGTGACCAACGTCTTTTGGGATGATCAATCAAGAAATGAATATATAAAAAAATGGGTGATCAATAAATAAGTCACTTCCCTCGCATTTTCTTGGGCAGTATTATTAGAAAAGTCTGAATGAAAAAAAAACAAAAAAAAAAACAAACAAACAAAAAAAAAACAAAAAAAACGAACAAACAAAAAAAAAAAACACAAAAATAAACAGACAAAAGCTCATGGATAAGTTCAGCGTAAAACTTCCTTGTAAACAGATTCCCCACTAAAAATCTATTTAGCAGGGGTATCCAACCCCCTCCCTAAAAAAATTAACCGTTTTAAATGTTTGAATTCTTAGTCATCCGTTCGGCCTTTACACGATAAATACATACATAGCCCGCCAGCTAGCCAACACGCTAACAGGCGAGCAAGTCAGCCAGAATAATGTAAATACTGAAGATACCGATGTTGACAGTTTTGGTATAGTATTGATCGTTAGTTTTTAAGTTACTAATCGTTAAGAGAGAGAGAGAGAGAGAGAGAGAGAGAGAGAGAGAGAGAGAGAGTTTGCTTTGCTCCTGTTCAAAATCCCTTGGTTCGTTCGTCATGAAACATGTATGATTTGTTGAATTGGGACCAGTATCCGATTAACTATGAGGTTAAAGTAGCATATTTTATTGGCCCTAGGGCCCCTAACTGAATGCTTGCAAGTTACCAGTTCCAATCCAGTGATTTTGCACTATTACACTAGTACTACATTGCCCTCGATTTCCATCAACAATTGGGTGTTTGAGATCTGTGGTTTTACCCAGGTATCCCCTAAAATTCGAGTAATTGTTTTTATGCAGTAACAAATAGGAGTGTGATATCTATGTGGATCATATACGACACGTGAATACGAAGGTATAAAACACTGAAGTCATAGCTACTGTACAAAGATGAAAGCGAAAAAGTAGTACTATTCCTGAAATGTCAGACATATTCGGCCACATAGCAAATAGAGATAGATTAGTTACCCTACTTCATAAGTAAGAGTAACTGTAAGTGTTTTGATATTTATGTATATGTTCATGATTTGGTGTTCTCGAATAAAATATGGTACATATCTGCACTAGCTTGATCCGATCCTGATTGAAACCTAACTGGCCCTCTCTAGCCGGTTGTGTTGTGATTTGAACAGTACAAGACTGATAACAAATTTCATGCTTCCAAGAAAAAAAAAGGTTACGTAAGAACAAAGTAAATCTAAAAAAAAAACAAAACAAAAAAAACAACAAAAAAACCCCAAAACAACAAAACAAAAAACCCCCAAACAACTTGAATATTAGAAATGCAAATTACAGAATGCTATAGTGGGCCGTATTCTTTCCAAATTAGTCGAGATACCAATCAAGTGCAAATGATTGCTTCATGCTGAACTAATCTGTAACCACATTCGAAAACCACTTCAATGTTTACAAGCTGATAATGATGTGTTTCGAGAGAGGTTCTTGTCTGGTGCAAAAATATTCGTACCGTCTGTCATCTGATTTCGTTTGGTTTCTGAGTCATAATGAAGTGTAGCCGGTGTAGACAAAAAACAATAAATTGTGTAATATGAACGAAAATGCTATGGCATAGAAATCAAAAACAATGAGGGAAAATTACAGTTTTTAAAAATGTTTAGACAGTCTCCTATTGGTGAGGAAAATAGTGTTTCTGGGTAAAAAACAATAACACCGTGCAACACGATTTTTGTTCCTGGGTAGACAGTGTTATTTTCTTATTGCTTAGGTGGATAAGACGTAGAAAATGTCTGTTACTATCCCCAAACCTTGCTTTCGTGGCTTGGATGGCAATATTCAACGTTGGAATGTTGATAATTACCCGTAGTCCAATCGGATTTAAGTACATTGGATTCTGGATGTCATTTCTACTGGAAAACATCTAAAATAGACTTGAAGATATCTATAAATTTAATTATAATCTTGTCAAAATGAGGCCCCAAAAGGCCGAAAAACATTTTTTGTAGTTGTGTAGTGGAGTACTGGTGCCAATTTCCAAGTCTGTACACGAAACAATATGACCAGAAGCACTGAAACTCACAAACAAACAAATAAATAAGCAAAACATTTTCAAAAAACATACACGCGGATAGAATTCTCTTCGTTTGGGGGCTACGGTCGTTCATTTACAAAAGATCACTCCCGGTCTCAAAAGCAAATTTGAAGGTAATAACTCAAATTTTAATACTTTTTCGACATAATCAATCAGAATATTGAACTTTTTGAAACCAAACAACAAAAGCATTTAAAATGTTGCCAAGTATCACGTCTGATTTGGCTGCATGACCAGCATAATGTCTGATTTAGCTGCATGACGTGAATAAAATCCTATCTGGTTAATGGCCTCCCTCTTATTCTCTTTGAGCACCATATTTCACCGAATAACCCTGACTATTCATTCTAAGATATCCATGGCAATACAAAAGCCATGGCAGGCATATAAAAAATGATTAGTCATCATTCAAAATAACCCTGAAAGTCAAACCATAAGAGATTTGAAGTCATGCAAAAGAGAAAACATTCATAGGGACGTTGAATTCATCATCGACCATATAAAAATTTGATAATACTTCACGCTTAAGAAGAAGGTTTCAGCATTTCCAAATTCAAACACAATGTAACCCAAATCAAAAGCCTACCAAGTTTTGCTTCGTTCTGCAAGCCTAACGTATATCTTCAAGATCGCAACATGACACAATAATATCTTTTTAGACTCAGGTACATTAGATTTTCTACATGCTTCGTGCATTGATCTGCGTTCCACGCAAGATAACACATTTCCGAAAGACTCTCTCGAGATCCCCTTACATTTCATTACCTAAAGGTCAGAAGTGTCGTGTCTGAAGATGCAAAATTTTGTCAATTTTGTGGAATTTTGCACCGAAAATTTGATAAGAATATTCATATTCGAATATAATTTCAATTTGGTTAAGATGAGTTATTGTAACACTCTTTTTTCATTGAATGGCCTTCGCATGACTAAAGTTTTCATTGTTCCTAAACTTGCTCTTCTTGAACATATTCCTATATGACAAACAGCTGCATGTGCTTAAGTCTACTGCCTCTGTTTGCTTGGTCTCAAAATTTAAATTTCGGCAAAAAAAAAAAAAAAGTTCCAGGTAAGTACATTAATCATATAACAAGTTTTTAAAGTTTCAACGCCCAGTAAAAACAAACAATGAATTATGTATGTTTTGGTCTGCAACATCACTGAAAGAAGAAGATACGGGTTTAAAGATAAAAAGAAAAAAAAGGGAAATAAATTGAACCACAAGAACTCGTAATTACTATGTTGGCATTGAGCTTCATCTCCGTTGTTATAGCCGTTGCTGTGGATGTGTCGTAATAAAACATGATTTCGTCATTGTTTTCTTGTTGTGAGAAGTAACTGAGCAAGATTCAACAATCATTCACAGACGCAAGTTTTTTTTCTTCCTTCTACGTGGTGCTTCTTCGGTGGCTTGATAGGTGATTAATTATTGGCCGTTTCTGTGACGGGGTTTTTGAATTCACCAGACATTTTGGTTTAACCCGATAACTATTTTCATGATTTTGTTCCTATCTACAGGCTTAACAAATGAGAATTATTTACCCCCTTACCCAACGAAAAAAAGCAAATAAACCCAATTCGGTTATGCACTCAATAGAAACATTTGCCATCGAATCCTCTTGACTGCATGCCTTGTTGGGTTGGGGATCAATTTAAAAAAATGATTAAAGAGATGCTCAAAGAATAAGCTACTTTTCATACCTTTTGATTTGCAGTGGTCACAAAAAGTCCAAATTTTCAAAAACAAAGCCCGAATGTTAGCGGACACAAACAAGAACATAAATATAGCAACTTGAACTCACGTATAAAAACTCTTAAGGGGTCAGAAAACGGAGAGTAATAGTTTTATAAACATAGTGAGGAGTAAATGTTTAAATTTCTTCTCCCTAGCCCGATTGGCCCGGCCTGAATACATGATGTATACATACATAGCCAACCAGCCGGACTATATCAAAAAGTTATGACACCTATTTTTTTTGTTGATTTCTGATAGATAAAATGAGAAAAGATATTTCACATGACTGAATTTAAGATGTTGAATCTTTTGGGGCGGTCTATAGAGAAGACAATATGGTCATATTTTTTTAAAAGTTTGATCTGCATATGTAATTTTCACATTACATGCGAAACAACCACCTGTCATTCTTTGTGAAATGATCTACATTCCGTCTTGTAATTTTTTCTTGTTTTTCAACATATATGTAAATTTAGCTAAGAGTGTAATACAGTACAGTACTTCCATAGTCTATATTCTGAAGAGAACAGACTATGGAAGCTCCGCAGGAAAAAATCATTCAGGCGTGTGCTGTCCGGTACTGAAGAGATTGTTGAAACCAGCAATGTATTTTAAGCATTGAGTAAATACCTCTAAACAAATCACACTTGAGGTTTTTCTCTGTAAGACCTGGCGCCGTATTATAATGGTTGTAGACAATGTGTTACAAATAAAATACCAAGACGACAAAAAACATGTATATACTTTGCTGTTTACATACATACAGTCATAGACGTATGCATCGATGTATATATATATATATATATATATATATATATATATATATATATATATATATATATGTATGTATATATATATATATATCACTGCATACGTATTTGACTATATATATATATATATATATATATATATATATATATATATATATATATATATATATATATATATATATATATATATCGATACATACCTATATACTGAATCGTGGTCTGCATATAACCTACCCATCATACACAAATGTATACAGGTATAGATATTTCAAAATGAGGTATAAGAATAAACACATACACACTCATATATATGTATGTGATATCTGCATATATATGTATGTGTGTATGTGTAATATACGTTTATATATATATATATACATATACATATATATATATATATATATATATATATATATATATATATATATATATACATATATATATATATGATAAATATACATGTGATACATATATGTGTGAGTGATATATGTATATATACATGTGATATACATATACGTAGGTGATATATAGATATGTGTGTGATATATGTATATATATAACACATGTATATGTACTTATATATAATTATATATATATATATATATATATATATATATATATATATATATATATATATATTCATATGTATGTATTTACACTCACACATCTCTTTTTTGTTTTTTTATTCCATATTTTGAAGGAGGATGATATACATGCATCTACATATGCATCTCATCGGTGTTCGTTGGATTGGAAACGACTTGAGTTTTTTTATTCCATTTTTTGATACCGGGTTCTGAAGCCTACGACGTAGTCACCATCTGGTGCCCGCTATTGTGTTTTTTCAAGACCGACTTCTCCAAACTTTAAGGTCATTTTGAAACGTTCATTCCTTTCTGAAGGTTACAGAATTATTTGCTTTTGCTTATTGCAGGTGCAAATAACACTGGCACAGATGCTTTAAAAGATTAAGTGAACTTTCAACGTGACTTTATACCTTTTCCACACATGAAGTTGTATTAAAGTTTCATTACATTTTTTCGTATCTGTCCACTGCTTTTATTGTGGTTAGCACCGTCGACACTTTTGCAGTTTTCATTGAGATTCCCCATTTGATCCATGAACTGCCAATGATGTTGAAGAGTAATAACAATATATTGCAACGAAAAGAACCCTGGCCATTGTAAGTTATCCATAGAAATATAGAAGCGCTGGCTAATAAATAGAACAGAAGTTTTATCAACTAAGACAACCTGAAAGTCAGTACCTTGATGTATAAAACGTTTTTTTGAAGCCTTTTCATTTAAAGCCCATTTCTTTTAAAGCCTCCGCCTTTATATGTGCTGGATAATGGTAAATTGGGTTTTCACATGATCCTAATAGAATATTGAGTCGATAGCAATCTGCTTTAGTACACACATGCGCATGTGTATATGTATGTTTGTATGGGTGTTTACTCATTTAAATGGGTAACGCTGGGTTATGTGACAGGGGATTATGTGCTATCATACCCACAGGTGCTGTGTTAGCATTAGACATTCAGCAGAACAGACACAAGGTCATTCTTCCGCCTGGTTAGTAGAGTAACTACAGTGGTTTTGAAGAAGATAAGATGTTTTTATGTGTCCAGAATTTTAGACAGAAGGCTCTATCTGAATTTTTACAGAAATAATTGGTCATATATCTAAATTTGTGCAATTGAAATTAAGGATGTGACTGGTCAGTTTGAAAAAGTTTATAAATGTTTAGATGGAAAAAAAGAATTCGAGGAGTCCAGTCGCCCCTTTTGGCGGCTCCCGTGGCGTGCTGGCTTGGCTGTCAGCCAAATATACTTTAGTTGAAGTTAATGACCTTTAAACAATAGAACGAGAGAGAAAGAGTGTAGGAGAATATAGATATCTATCATGAATATATTTTAAGAAGTCGCCTCTAGAATTTATAAGTAAGAGAGCACAGCATGATTATTATATCAAGTAAATAGAATTTTTATTTACCCAAAACAATCTCTTTAGGATATATATTTGCAAGAGTCTGTGCATACAAAATGACTTTTCTCTCCACAGCTGAAGGCATCTTATAAAAAGGTACGCATTCTTCTCTATCAGGACCTTTTCTCTTGTTCTTTTAGACTTTTTGTTTTTCAGTTTTCCAAATCAACCTATTTTGGATTTCATGTTGCACTTTATTACTCTCACCCTCTGTTTTTCGTGACCCATCTGAATTGCAACGAAAAATATGTATGTGTTATTAAGAAATGGACATACAATCCAACAAAATTATTACATTGTATTATATCTTATTGAAACCCTTGTTTGGAATGATCTCCTGCTTTCACACGGAGAACCTATCCTTTAGCCTAGACAACGTATATGGAATAAACAATCAAAGAATATACAACTGCTGCAGGAATCAAATCGGCGACCGATAGCCAGCTTCTTCAACGTACCGATGTTCTTACCATTGAGCTAATTAGCAGCTGGTAGTTCAAAGGCAAAATAAAACAAAACTTCTTTTAACTCTAATTTCTCATTTTTGATTATCCACAGTCTATATATACTCTATTTGTTTCTTTCAACACTGACAATGATGTTATGATGGAATGAATGTATGATACTTATCGCTGAATATGAAGCTATTTCGTTTCGAAATATATTCGCAATATTCACAATAACTCTATGTAAATAGACAACTTTCTATGTAGAACGCATTCCAGCTCCTTCTCCACCTTTGGACAGTACAACTCTCTCTTCTAGCTCTCTGTCTGTCTGTATGTATGTACAAATACATTATATCTATATATCTATATATATAATTATATATCTAAATATTGAACTTCCATTTGAAATGATCCCCCGTTATTACACGGTGTATGTATCATTTAGTCTAGACAACCTATGTAGAATAAACAATCAAAGAAAATTGGACTGCAGCAGGAATCAAACATGCAACTGATTGATCAGCTGCTACAACATATATGTATCATCACTAGGCTTCCAGACGCAGTTGTTGGATATAAATCCTCCCAAGTATTCATCAGTCTTTTCTATCATGGCCGCTGCAGGGCTGATGTTTTCTGGACTTGTCCAGTTTGTGACGGCATCATATATTTCTAATACCAAGTGCATTTTCTTATAAGACTATTCACTTTATAAGGAAACAGTTTTTTAAAATCAGGATTCTCAATTATTAGCCAAACCTCATATCTTATCGCACATTTTCTCTCCTTTTACTGAAGTTTCCATAGCAACAAGTCTCTTGGAAACCTGACCTCATGATGGCCCCTAATCACACGAACCAGTAATCAATTCTCAAGACAGTCATTACTATCATCAATCTAATTAGCTGCTCCACATAAACAAAGTGAATTTAAGATGAAATATTTCCTTTTTTTGTTTTTACATAATCATATCTATTGTTCTACCAACGGCGCAGATGTCGAAACTTATCGCTGGATATGAAGCTGTTTCGTTTCGAAATATATTCGGAATATTCACAATGACTCTATGTAAATAGACAACTCTATATCTAGAACGCATTCCAGCTATGTCTGTCTGTCTGTCTGTCTGTCTGTCTGTCTCTCTCTCTCTCTCTCTCTCTCTCTCTATATATATATATATATTCTATTTGACATCTACACATGGTATATCTGTCAGCTGTACTTTTATGGAAGCCTGCATCAGAAGACACTAATACGTAGGGCGACCTAAAGGCGTATTGCAAATATTCCCTAGCGAACCTTTGGAATGGAACAATTGAACTATTGACCCACTTCTCTTTAGATGGAGCTATGGGGACAAAGCCAGCGCGAAGTGTGTCTCAAGAGGTTCTTTCATTCAACCCTTGAGAATGTCCACCTACCAAGATTTGGATGTGGTCACTAATCCCAAATTAATTTATTACAGAGGCAAACTGGACTGAAATCACACTTCATCCTGTTTTCAAAGGTTCAACATTTGATATGGAGACTTCCAATTTGATCAATGAATATCAGGCTTCCACTCAGCCAAGACTTTCTCATGACATATTCTTTTGTTAAAACAAGCTCGAATTCAAGATAGTCACCTCTGTAACTTAATCATAGACCGTAACCGAAAGATTAGCCTTAAAATTGAAAACTATGCAACGTGCACAGGAGAGAACCGGCACCATTCCAAGAGATCACAGGACAATAAAAAACATAAGAAAAGAAACAGGATTCAGAAAATCATGGATATACTAGAAAATTTACATGACGATGGGCTGGTCATGCCAGGCAGCTGCTAGACATCACGACTCACAACCTAGATCTGTAGAGATTGAATACGAAACTAGCAAAAATACGATAGCCAGAGGAACTAAACATGATCAGAATAGATTGGTTCCACGATGCTGATGATGAAGATGTCTGTTGAATCTTGAGGGAGCTCTATGCTCAACACAGAGACTGAAACGATGCCAATGATGCTGATAATCAATGTTTGAGTTACAAAGAACTTTTGCGGGTTTTCATTGTTTTTAATAAGCCATCAACTTGAAAATAACAGGGTTAATATTTACATATGACAGATGTTATCACACAAGTAAACGTTTAACATAAGTAATATTGCTTCGTTTTCTATACATTATTCATAGGGTAACTGCTCTATAAACAAACATTGTAATACAGAGGCATCTTACTATCGAGCGAAAACAGTTCGATAGGGCACATTATGTCTACGTTGTTCAGAAGTAATCGATTAAACACAACGCATAGGACTCTTGGATTATTCTGTTTTAGCTGCATATCGAAAAGCCATTTTTGGAAAAAAAAAGATATAAAAAACACTCGAGGAATATTTCTTTTTATGTTAGTTTTCTTACTTGTTATTTTTCTCTTAGAACCTCCAAAATTGGAATTTCAAATTCCTCATTATCTGGTGGAATGATTTGCAGCAGGTCTGTTGAGACACAGGAAACCGTGGGTAGCTAGGTATAAAAACAGCTCAACCTGATCGTTCAAATTTCATTTCATAAAAGATAACAGATCACGCATTGTATATATGTTATACTTATATGTATATACATACACTATCTGTCCGTATGTCTGTCTTTTGATTTTCAAACCCTACACAGTAGGAAATCAAACCATTCATCGAGGGAACGGTTTTTGTAATGGGCTGGCCATGTTGCACCAATGTCAGACAAACGTAGACATCGCAACTCTAGGTTGACCCAGAGATCATACGCAAAACTATAGCCAACAAAAAAATGGATGACAAACAAAAAATATCCATAAACTATTGGTTCAACTACACTCATAGTAAAGAGGTGTGTCACATTTTCGAAAGGCGTATGTCCAGCAACGGAAAATGAATGCTGATGATGATACTAAAAACTGTGGCTACAAAAACAAAAGAAGTTTTGGGGTATTTCATTGTTTTTAATAAAGCAAACAGCTGTCAACTTGAAGCTAACAAGGTTAACATGACGAATGTTATTTCACAAGTTAACGTTTGACATGAGCAATATTTCTTCGTTTCTACACATTGATCATAGGGAAACTGCTCTGAAAACAACGTTGTAACAAAAATGAGTGTCACTATCTTGGCCGCACCTTTCAAGTAGAAAATGTTCGTTAGAGCTTATCAGGTCTACATTGTTCAGTCGCAATTGACGAACACTGATCACAAAGCCATTGAATTATTTCTATTTTAGCAACATATAAAAAAACATTCTTGTATATAAAAAAAAAAGGTTCAAAAACACTCCCACGTCTTTCTGTTAGTATCTTCGTTTTCTTATCCTCTAGAACTTCTGCAAAATGGGATTCTTCATTATTTGGTGGAATAATTTCGTTAGATATGTACTATGTCCGATGAGTCACGGTGAATGCATAGTAGCTTGACGGATGAGCAGTCTGATCAAACTGTTCGAAATCTTCCCTCTCTGGGTTGCAACTCGTATCATGGCACACTTACATGAATAAATATATACATGATATCTCTCTGTCTGTTTGTCTGTCTGTATGTCTCTCACTGAACACACTCAAATCATCTGTCAGGGAAACTTCGAAAATTAATGGGTTTTTTTTCCATCAATGTACGTATGTTACCGAATCCCTCACATAGACACCATTTGGTTTACTTTGATCTTGATCCGCAAATTGAGAACCATGCAACGTGCACATGAGAAAATTATGCTAGGCATCACATGAAGAGACCGCAAGACAGCACAGTAAATCTGGGAAAAGACAAAAGTCAGGGACATCATAGAATCCATTAAAAAGCTCAAATGGCAGTGGGCTGGCCATATTTTACGAATGGCAGACAACCGATGGACATCGCGACGAACGACATGGATCACCCGCGATCACATGCAGAACTGAGGTCGGCAGAATATTACCTGCAGAGACGAGCTAGACAAATTTAGAAAGTACTGGCTCTGCGAAGACCATGATAGAGAGGTGTGGTAAATCCTCGGGAAGGTCTATGTCCAACGATGGACGTTGAAAGACTGATGATGATGATTACAGAATCATTTTGTGAGAGTTGCGTCAGCATGTTGGCTTTTGAACTTGACGTTTTTGGCATTATCATATATGAGTGGCCGTACTAGATAATTGCCCAGCGGTTTTGACCAACGGTGGAAATTTACGTTATTTTGAATGCTTCGTACTTCTTTCTCAAAACTTTATTTCGTAAACTCGAACACTCTACGATTCATAATCCAGAGTGTTCAAACTCCAAAATGAGACGAACTGAGATTCATAGGTCTAAGAGTGACTAAAATATCACTTTTCATACATTGTTTTTTTGAGCGTTACCGTCCGTGACCATTCGTATGAAGTTTGGCGTCTACAAGACATTGTCTAGCAGGTATGCATGGTATGTCCGGAAATATCAAGCCATTTTGAATATCTCCATAACCGGTTGCAAAACTTTCATATAACTAGACTGTCAATCAGAAAGGAATTGACTGTGCATGTGTAATTTGGAAACTCACTTTTGATCTCTCTCTCCCTCGGTGATGAGATGCCATTAAGGGTGCTTATAAACGATGTGACTCTTGCATTCACAAAAAAAAAAAAAGGGCTAGACATTCCACATGACTTTTTACAGATTCCCTTGGCAAAACCTCACATCCACTAGGTTGGCAAACCCCACCTCCGCAGTCCCGATTTTGTTCTTTGCAAATTCTTTTTCCCTTAAAGTAATATTAAGCCTTGGGCGAGATTAAGGAGAACAAGATTTGGCAATTTTCTTTTAATAGGTTTTTACCGGTAGGGTCAACTTGTTATATAAGTGTATGCTTCTATGGTCTCTTCTTCTGTCTGGCAACATTAGCACTTTTTGATGAGAATTTGGCCTTTTTTGAAAATGATCACTACCAAGCAAAAACGAGAGGAATCACTTATTCATTGATCACTATCTCTGAATTTATTCAATTGATCGCCCTAAACAAGGTATGCTGCCAAAATATGTTGCTCATGTAAAATTTTCTTTTGTCTAACTAATTACACCTGTACTTTAGATCATTGAACCGAACTCTTTACTAGCTGCCTTCAATACTTCTGTACACACACACACACACACCGTTTTTTGTTCACAAAGCAAAGCTCCTGATAGTTGACTCATGTTCCACATTAAACTTATAACCTCTAAAAGAAAGTATACACACGCCCACGCACACACAGCACACCACTGAAGATAGGAATACCTTTCGAATCATATCTAGACCATTAATGAAAACATTTACTGATAAATAAACCTAAGTTCCATACAGTTTACTCCCGAGTCCGTCTCACTCTCTATAGGTCAAATTATATATATATATATATATATATATATATATATATATATATATATATATATATATATATATATATATATATATATATATATATATATATATAACATGCACACATATAGATTTTGTAAATTTTCCTGTTTCACTTCTTCTCTTTTATGGTAAACATGTAAGTACAATCAAAGGGTCTGACTCAATCTTTGTCTTGCTTCAACCCCGGCATCGGTATTCCTTCTGCGCTTCATTACCGTTCCCATAATTCCAGAGCCTTACATTCTCATTGTATACAGTCTTTCATGAATCCTATTCATTTCTATACATTATTTCATACTCTCCATTTGATACGTTCCTTTTTTGGCATTACTTGGTAATATTCATAAACGCTTCCCAGAAACGCATCCATCCACTTACTCTCCCTCAAGTCTTGATATAAAATACAAATTCTCTCATTATCATATGTATCTACACTTTTCTCCCAGAACAATACCTCCTTAAGTAAGTTTTCGTCTAGTGAGAGAAAAAATAAAACATTAAGAATGTTCACCGGAGGGTTTAAACTATAATTTTGTCTTTTACTGAATTTCTCTGTTGAGTTATCTACTGAGAAAAAGATTAAGTTTGATCCTTTTCAACGAGACGAAATATCCAATGATGAACGTGTGTACCCAGACACAAAATAAGTAAATGAACAAATCTGTCGTAGGATTTTACGTTTCGTTCAAGCGAGATTTCAGCCTTTCCAGGCATAATTCGAAAATATTCTTTTTGCCTGAAAGTCGGTTGTTAAAGTTCTTAACGTAGCGTAGAACTTACCGTAAATTAACCTCAATTTAATTCTAAAACCGACTAAATCGCCTCTTTAGCTTCCAAGAAAAACCGTTCCTTCCAGCTTTGCGCATTATCAGAACACAGATTCCAGAGCTCCCGGGAATCCATAGATACTTCAAAGGATGTGATTGCTGGGGCTCTTGAGGCTCGTGTTGCGACGTCGGCTCTAGATTTGATAGACTGAAAGAAAAGGGGGTAGTTTCCGTTCCAGATCTTCAATAGTCTAAATCTGTAGTTAAAGCTTTTTATGACGACTCTTTGATATACATACAATAACATAGCTGTTTATCTTACAGCGGGTGGTTAATTTTCGATAGATAAATAAGAGGTCCTCGACTTTTACAACGATTAAATTTTCGGTTATATATAAAGAGAGTGATAGAGGGGAAGAGAGTGAGAGAGGGGAAGACAGTGAGATAGGGGAAGACAGTCAGAGAAGGGAGGGATAGAGAAAGGGAGAGCACGATAAAGGGGAGGAAGAGAAAGAGAAATGTAATGATTATAGCGACAATTTATTTAGAGTTACATTTTGTTCTGAATTGTAATAAACCGAATAGCATATTGAACAGCCGGTCACGTAAATGAATGAAGAAGTTGAGTGCTGAATTAGACTCGATCCTGTGTTCTGCAAGGAAAGGGATTGTGGCAACTTTGCTCTCCCAACTAAGTAGAAGTTTGAAATAGAGCATTTAAACCACCATTTCTGTACGCCGCGGTATTGGTATAACTACATCCATATATATATATATATATATATATATATGTGTGTGTGTGTGTGTATGTGTGTGTGTGTGTGTTTGCTTTACCGTTTTTCCGACTGTATGTTTATATCATTAAACTGGATAGTGTTTGTCCAACAGTGTGCGAGAATTATGAAAACACGTTGCGTTGCACATAAATTGCACAATCTAATTATATATACATATATTGGAGTGAGGATTCGCTACACAAAGTTGTTTATACATTTGCTCGAATATTGAAACTCCATGTTACCTATGCCTAAAGGAAAAATTTGAAATCCTTACTTTTGCAAACAGAACGAAAAAAAAAAAAATCAGAATTAATAAACAGAAGAAATGAAGTAGCGTTGAAATGCTGGCATTGCTATTATTTTCTATCAACAGACATAACTCCATAAACAACAAAAAGATATACTAAAAATTAACCACAATAAATATCTTATTCTCCCAGCAACTTATAAAGAACACCACTATCACCATAATCTTCTTAGACACGTGGAAACCAAAACAAAGAATAATTGAAATAACATATCAAGTCATATACAAGGGATCCCTGACGTTAGGAAAAAAAATTAAGTGGGAATAAATACTCTCAGAAAGGAAACATACCACTGATAGATTAACTACATACCGATAACGAAAATGCTTAGCTAAATCCACAATCTGCACTAAATAAAACAGAAAGACATGACAAGCAATGACCGACCACAGAAAAAAACAAAACATATACAGAATAAGGGAAAGACCCTGCCACCTCAAAGAATAGACTCACCCCCAAAGTTTCCTAAATAGGAATTTAGAAACCCCGAATCAATTTCCTTAAAAACTCCAAATAAGGCGGAAACATAAACGTGTTTCTGTCGGAAATCCTTACTTTATTATATTCCAATTCTGTGGATGGCCTAGAAAATATAAACATTTAGCTCTAAACTAGCTGATATCTTTTTCCGGGTATTCTATTCTCAAAATATTAATGATGCCTTATGAATATTGCTGAAAAAAGGAAACAAAAAGATCGATATAATAAACAAGATAAATGAGAAAAGGGAAAAGATGATTCGGATATATAAACAGTTTTGAGGGAAAAACCAGCGAAAAACGAGAGATGTAATCACCTTAAAGATACAAAGAGTAAGATTTACGGATCGAGACAAACGGAAGTAAAATAACTCATAGACTGAGATAACGTAGGGATGATTGTTGGGGATACATTTTGAATGATGTATGGATCAGCTCATACAGCAAGAAGAACCCCCAAAATGCAATCAGAGTTTCATACAATGAAAGCAAATTCACTCCTATATATAGATGTACAGATGTGGGGCTACAACAACGAGTTGGGGGAAATGCAGTTATGGTTGCTTTTCGTGGCGAGGATAAGCTTTAAGCCATAGCCTCTCATGGGGAAAAAAAAGAAGATATTTCGACCATTTCTGAAGACGTTTTGCTGCCATATGATTTGAGTTTTTGTGGCGTTTACTGAATACTTATTTTTTTAATCAAAGAATTGTTGGAATAGAAAATTGTGGGAGTATGAAGATAGTGAAGAGATGCCATTTTGTCTACAAACTGAGGATTTTATTTGTTTATAGAAACGTTTTGCCTTCCCTAAAAACACGCTTTTCCACAGCATTACAGCACTCTTTGTTTTAGCATACATGAACCTTTTGCTGTGTTTACTTTAAGATTATAAAAAATAAATATAATTTTTTTAAATCAGAAAATATAATTAAACTAGATATTCAGCTGAAATAAAGGCAATCATGAAATAAAAAAAAACAAACTAGTCTTTAATTCTTTATTCAGCTAATAATTATATCTTACTTATTGAAATTGTTTGAAAAGTTGGCTCCTACACGTGTCTGATGGAACAAAAAATATTAGACTTATTTGAGATTAATGCTAAAGTTAATTAACAAATCTTTCCTCATTTACATATATATTTTCTTTTCTTTGTACTAAAAAAATGGAAGTACTGTAGTATTCAGTTCCGTACTGTAGGAATCATTTATATCGTGGCTGACAAAGTCTATGCCCATTTCAGTTTATAGAATCAAACTAAAGAATTATACAACCCGGTATAGTCCGTAGTCACCTTCTATGCTTAACGTAGACAAGTTTGAAGAGAGACCAATATAACATACACACACATGAAAGGCCATCAACCCAGAACTATGTATTCCTATTGATCTGAATCAACAAGCATCCACATTTAGCAAAAAATTTTATCTTATAAATTACACTTCTTTGCAAAGTTGGCTCTCACAACTGTCTGGAGGAAGAAAAATTTTACAGATTTATTCCAGATTAAGGCCAAAGTTAAGTAAAAAATCGTTCCTTATTTACTCGTATGTTTTCTTCTAACTTTTGGTTTTTGTACTTAAAAATTCAGAAGTACTTTCAGTAGTATTTAGTTCTGAATTGCAGGTAGGATTCATATAGTGTCTGGCAAACTCTACACCAATTGAATTTCATAGAATAAAACTAAAGAGGAATGTTATCTCAAAACCTGGACATTCCACAGCCTCCCTAAAGGCCCCCTTAACGTAGACAAGTTAGAAAACAGACCGATCGCTGCCAGGAATTTGTCACTATACAACGGAAATACCACGTCCTATGTGCCTAACCAGCGTTTTAATGAAGATCAAAAGGTAAGCCTCCAATCATATTTTTGCGTTAATTTCTGATGAATATTTCGTTGAATTATATATTCCAATGAAAAGAAAATAACATTTTGCGCCTTTGTAGGATTTTTTGAGCCTTTGTACGCCGTTTAGTGTTTAAACAACACAATTGCTTCATTTACGTCCAAGTAAAGATTCCCCATTACTCTATATACATGCAGTATCAATTGTTTTTGCTCCAGCCGTTCTAAATCCGTACCGAATTAGGGATTTTTAGCACGATCTTACGAAACAGATAAGAATTTAACAATACATGTAACCATCATCTCTTCGTAACTGATCCAATTTATTAGATTTTAACGGTTCAGCAATCTCTGAGATTAATAGAGATTAGTGTTCACGTAATACATCCCGCTGGGACATAAATGCATTTTAAAATCCATTAGTTGGCGCAGATGTACGCGAACGGTTCTCAGAAGAGATTTTAAAAATCGAGAAAAATGACGCCTGTATTGTAAATATTCGAAGTGAACGCTGTGATACACGCAACGCAATTTGTTGCTGCTAAGTTAACTATGCGCGTGATCAGAGAAGTTTCCAGTGCATTCTACTCATTTCAACGGGATTAAATAAATATCGACATTTTATGACAAGCATAAAATTTGTCTTCGAGCGGAGTCGGGACATAAAAACCTTTTCGATTTCGGAATTAGTGTCCAATGCATTCTACAATTTGAGGCAGCAATTTCATGGTCGAAACATTGCTCTAGCTTTCCCATTAGTCTTGGATACGTGGACTCGAAAAATTATTTGTTTATTTTATCGAAGAAGTGTGAGGTCGGGGAGACAACCGCCTATACATAAATGATCTCCCATATCTATCTATGCTATTTCCCCCCCCCTTGTTTTGATAGGCCCTAAAAGTAATGAATGCACCCGGTATAAGTATTCAAAATATGGAAATTGGCAAATCAACGTGAGAATCAAACTTAAAATTGACAGAAAAGCTAGGAATAGATCTAAAAGTTCGAAGAAGAGCAATGAGAAGGATTTTATACAAATAATTCAGTGACTAAAATGGAGATGGGCTGGATTGTTACCATGAAAAAAATTACAACAATGGAGCAAAATATTAACTGTTAGGTGCCTGCAGAACGGTAAATACGATAGGAAAAGACCAGATACAATATAGCTCTATGAAATAGAAAGGTTCTCAGGTGAGGCATGGCAGAGGTCAGTGCAATCACTGTCATCGTGGAAGGATATCGAAGAAGTTTTTCTCCTAGTCTACAATGGATGCTGCTACTGCATATATATATATATATATATATATATATATATATATATATATATATATATATATATATATATATATGTGTAAATATATATAATATTTTTTTTGTGTGTATTCATTTATTTATGTGTCACACACACACACACACATATATATATATGTATATAAATAATTTTTTGTATGTGTATTCGTTTATTTGTGTGTCATATATATATATATAATTTTTTTTGTATGTATTCATTTATTCGTGTCATATATATATACATACATATATATATATATATATATATATATATATATATACACACGTACGCACATATATATATATATATATATATATATATATAAATAATTTTTTGTGTGTGTATTCATTCATTTGTGTGTCATGTATATATATATATATATATATATATGTATACATATATGTATGTATATATGACATATATATATATATATATATATATATATATATATATATATATATATATATATGTATATGTATATATGAATACACATACATGCACACAAATATGTATATAGTCTAGAAAGTTTTAAATGTTTAAAACTAAATTCACTAAGAAAGAAAACTTTTTCAAAATGTTTTACGACAATTCAGTCAATTTTTCTCCAATATCTGTTAATGTAATGTATTTAATTTTTCTCCAGTGTTTTTATTTAATTTTTTTTAATGTTTTACCTACACTTTGTTATAATGGAAGTATGTTTAATTTATCAGTTGTTCACCATGTGACAGCGTTGGGAATGTTAAAAACAAAACAGTTATATAAACATAGCCTTTCTAGCATTGCTGTTCGAGGACCACCTACCTTCCAGATATGTTTTTGATATGTTGCTTATTTCATACAGTTTGTTTGCTATTTTATACAGGTTATTATCGTAATGTACTATATATGGATGTTATTTCATATTACACGTCATTTTTTTCCCTCAAACTTGGCTTACTTACATGGGTCATAAAAAAAAAAGATGAAGTATCAGTAAATAAAACAACAGACGTGACTTCTTGTTTGTGTCTCCCGTATTGTAAAAACCGTATGAATATTGATCCATTATTATGGTTTCAATATAACACTGCATGTTAACCAACTTATGACATCATCTTCAAGAATACTAACCGCACAAAAATTTATTCAAGTTGATTTTCTACCAACATATTCAACCAGAGATTTTGGCAAATTTTTTTTTCACTTAACTTACTGTAAATTTTCCCACATCGTATACCATCTTGCTTCGAACAATTTATTTTTCCTCTAGGTTATCGAATAAATTATCATTTCATCCATTGTTGAAACGAAACCAAGCCACTTTTTAGCCGGTAATAAGGTCTCAATGGGCTATTCTATTATTATACCTAGGCATTGTTATTCGGCAACCAATGTTCGATCTCCCAAGCCTGACTAACTACCTATCAGTCGGACAAATGGACCAAAGCCAAATGTTTTCCCCTTTTCTGGTTCTAGCCAATACAATGTCAAAGACTGGATCCATCTGTGTAGGTTACCTAATTCCCCTGACATCAATACAGATTTATTTAATTCAATATGAATTATTCATTTATTCTATCTGTATACTCTTATTACTTTCAAAGGGATCAAGGTGTCTAGTCATAGCTTCGTTCAATTGCTTAATATTTCACTCTTTTCGCCGCCTTGATTGACCATTCTTGAAGCTGAAGAAACACTTTCGTGTATAAAATCAACAAATATAAGTGTACTTCGTTCTATTATTGAATATTCTGAAAATATAGTTCCATAGAATATATAATATGGAATTCTAATTGTTCTAATTGGCATACGTACGATATGGAACGGAAATGAATCTTGTTTAGCGATGACTTTGGAGACAGATATCCCTTGTTCAACTTTATGATCAAAATGTAGGATCGCTGCTTGCATTCTGTTAACTTTACACGTTAGTTAAAGATCCTCATGGTACATAGTACTATGCGATTTTACAAATCCTCCCCCATCATTAAGAGAACATAAGTCGTCAATAAAATGAGTATAACCTAAAAATGAACGATCATGCTTTAAAATAATTTTGATTAAAGACGTTATCGATATACAATCGTGTCTACGTAAATACAAGTTTGTCTGGTAGACAGCAGGATCGATTCCCATGTGATCTTCATGAGAAATTTCCGTGTAAAAACTACTAGATTCGTTAGTTGAGATAGATTTAGCCCTTCAACGGGTTTGTATGATATCTATTTTTTTTTAATGGGCATAGACTTATTCACTACCCAAAAGAGATTTAAATTACTTTATAATTCACTTTTAATAATGAGTTCCTGTATTTGATCATATATCAAATTAGAATTAAAATAATCTTTAGAAATAGCTTTGCTAAGAGGTTTAGTGCAACAAACTGTAGATGCTATAATAAACTGGACACCTTTTGGGTTTACATGGATTTTAGATATCTGATAAATAATATGCAATTTTATCAAATATAATAATATCAGGTTCACAAATAGATACTTTAGATGTTGATGATAGTGAACTTATTGAACCCACTTAAATGAATATATTTTGAATATGATATTTTTTTAGATATATTCTTGCTGAAATGTATGATGCTTTATCAATCGGGACGATAACAAATCTTTTCTCAAGTTCCAAGTTTCAAGCGCCATATTCGTTTTGGATGGTGTTCAGAGAATCTCACCTGTTGGAAATTTCGTTCTCAAATCCGAGTACTTTTCCTTTCTCTCTGTCAAACGCGAGTTCTATTATTCGATGTTTATTTGACATAGATACAATAGAAATATTCTGTTTTTCTTTGATTTCATCGAGATATTTTTTATGATTGAAGCACTTTGTTTTTTTATAATTTGGATATTTCTGTGAGTTTTTTTTTCTTAACATTTTTTTTCATAATGTAGTTCACCCGTTGATATATGACCGAGATTTTCATTACATAATTGCCAGGCCTGGTACTCACATTTTGGAATATCAATATATTCAGCATCATTATTTATGATAAGAGTTTTACTGCTTGTTCATAATTTAAAACAATATGTTGTGATATTGTTCCTCATCTTTATGATATGAATGGGTCATTCTCTTCCTTCATTAATTCCCTTTGAGTTTGTTTGATTTCTTCGTGATTGAAAAGTTTAGGTAAGTTTATGTATTAAGTCCTTCTGTTTTCGTAAAAAGACGATGCATTTCTTACGAAGTGTACTTTTTTTTTTCAATCGGTGATTTATATAATTTACTGTCAATCATAAGTTGTTTATTAAACGCACTTCAAAATCTTTGGGGGGGGGATTTTCAAAACCAGAATTTGCTTTTTCACCTCTGGTTCTATTGATTCAGCTGTACATGAGATACATACAAACATACATAGTCAGCCAGTCTGACGGACCGATCCGAAAAACGCCGTATTAACCCGAAGACAACTATTCTGAATGTTTCGCTGACAGAATTTTTGTAGATATTTTTTTTTTCATAAAACTCAAGTTATTTAGGAATTCATCATTGATTCAATGATGTCTCGAGCTCCTGGTTTTACTCTGATATATTGTGCTGTCTTGTCATCTCTTCGTGTCTAATATCCATGTGAAGAATTATACCAAAATCCATTCTGTCGCTGGAAACTGTTCAGGAATACTATTAGAACACTACGATAAGTGCACATGACATGTTGAATAGAAAGCGTTTAACCAAACATGTACTTGATATTTACTAAAAACGTAGCTTAGTTTACACAAGGTCAAAAAAGAATGCAGTATAGATAAGGATATCTTGTGGCGCCAATCTTCCAAGGGAAAACGTGTGCAGTGAAAGTCATCATTTGAAATTACAGCTTTCTTCTTGGACTCATACTGTGACCAATAGAACAACAACAATGATAAGGACTTCAAAATTAATTGCACACCAATGGTAATGCAAGGAGGTAGTCTTGTAGCGGCAAGACTTGACTTTACCAAACATCAAGTTGGAGTATAGACCATGCAGGGCTGATATAAAATCCTGAAGGTTCTCAAATGTGATACGAAAAAACAGAAAGATATGAAAGAGCAAATAAGAGAAGAATACCGTATAAAAATGAGAAAAGTATTAGAGACTAAGTTGAAAAGGAATGTATACATGTATTGGTAGTAAGATACACTTGTTCATTTTCTAGATGGACAAAGGATGAGCAATCAATGAACCGGCGAACGAGGAAGCTTATGATGATGCACAAGGCTCTACACCTGGGAGATGACATCGATAAATTGTAATTGGAGAGGAAAGGAGTAACAGAGTACTCATCAGCATAGAAGACAGTGTCCAATCAGCAAAACGGGATTTGTATATGAAAGCAAGAGGTGGAGATATTAAAAGTGTCCTAAGTAGTTCAACAAAAAACAAAAAGAGTAAAAAAAAGACGATGTAGCAAATAAAACAACAAGGGCAGAAAATTGGGAACAGAAAAAAAATTACATGGGGGACTTAAAGAAAAAATCACAGACGAGCAATCATAGACAAGGCTTTGCAAAGAAAAACTGGTGTGAAGAACATGTTACTCTCCATAGTGGCCCAAATCATATGCATCAGAACAAACTACGTCAAGGCAAT
Organism: Thysanoteuthis rhombus; assembly: GCA_963457665.1. Lineage (NCBI taxonomy): Eukaryota > Metazoa > Mollusca > Cephalopoda > Oegopsida > Thysanoteuthidae > Thysanoteuthis > Thysanoteuthis major. Next base: position 24,588,052 of record OY735218.1, read on the forward strand.
GATCAATCTAGACAAACAAGTACCACCCACGTGGGAAAAGGGACAATCCTGTAAACCACATAATCAGCGAATGCAGACAACTAACCAAGAAGGAATACCAAAATGGACATGACAGAGTAGCAACTATATCCTGGGGAGTATGCAAACGGCTGAGATTCGATCATGTATACAAATAGCATCAGCACAACCCGAAACCTGTCCTTTATAGAAGAGGCTGCAAATTACTGTAGGACCTAGGTATCCAAACCAACCATCCAATCTAAGTGGGAAAACTGGAACTCAGAGCGAATATGAAAGAGTCCGAAAAGGTAAGAAATTACCGGACCCAGCCAGGGGATGAAATGGGGAACGTCGGTTAGAGTAGTACTGGGTACTGTGCCAAAGACATTGAAAGTAATATTGGAGGAGCTGGAAATAAGAGGAAGACTCAGAACTATGCAGACCACTACAGAGGTCAGCACGAATACCAAGAAGAGTATCGAAAATATGAGACGACGTCCAGTAGTAAATAAATACCTAACAGCTTGGAGAAAAAAAAGGATGAGTAAGTGAAACCCAGGAAAGTTGAGACGATAAATAATCATATCGCCGCTGATATATGAGGACGATGAGAAAAGAGCTTGGGACCTGAAGAGACTCATTGTCATGAAACCTCCTGCGGCACCCACCAGGCGACTGGTTTAAAAATGCATATGATAATGATTATAATGATGATGACGATGGAACTGCATCAGTATTAATTGAAATTCCAATAGCATCACCACTAAGAAAAGTAAATACGGAAATTGAGGAAGCTGTCAAACATAAAGTTTAATTGTGATCGCAATAATAATTGTTTCAATTGAAAGCATGCCAAAGTGCTCTCATCGCAACGGTTATAACAATACAGTCTCAACACCCGCCTTCACTTATTAGTTATACATATAATAAGTATTTGTGTTAATCCCATACCACAGCAAACGTGTTTCTTCATCGTCTCCAACATTCAAATTAAGTGCCAAATGCTACTCGAACATATGCAATACTTGCGAAACTCGATGGTTAACTTCCACTTCAAAATGTTAATTTTCCTATAGTTAATTTCATGTATGTTACTGTAAACGACATGACTGGACCATTATCAAACCTCTCTTGTGAGCAGGGTTAAAATGTACTTTTCTTACAAATGAACAACAACGTGAACGTATTTGTTTCTGGGCCCTGCGCTCTCAGTCATGGTGTTATGTCTAGAGACTTGAAAAATGGTATCATTACTCCACTACACTCCTTCTAAAAAAAAAAACCCATTTTTTCCAAACCCCCTCCCCCAGCGTCTTGAACGTTTCTGGGCGGTAATTACGCAGATTCAATAATTATATCTAGATTCTGAAGAATCGAAATATTTCTAAGTGTTTTTTTCAGTTCATTTTAGATATTCCCCGTTTTTTTTTACCCCTTCCTCTCAGCTTTTTGAGCGTTTCCGGGCTGTAATCTGGCAGGGTCTAACAATACCATCTAGATTTTCAAGATTTTGGATGTTTCTCAATAGTTATTCACGTTATTTAAGATGTTTTCTGGTGGAAAATGTCAATAATGTCCTACATGGATTTTATTCTGATCATACTAATTCTACGAAAGAATTTTTTTCAACACGAATTCAAATTTGACGCCACGGTTGTTCAGTTATTGACTGCGATGGCGTGATCAGGTAGGCTTCAAAAGTAAATAAATAGCATACGGATAGTGAAAGACGAATACGTTCCAAATGCTCAATTTTTAGTATCTATTATATCATTCCACAAGTGTTGATTTTCGTTTGGACCTCTTCAGTTTTAACTTTTGACTTTACCCAGCGTCTGAAGCGTTCACAGCAGGCCTTCCATTGGATGTATAAAAGTGCAAAATTTACATATGGTTTCACCTTTCATAAAGAAATAAATTTAGGGTTATTGTTCGCTCACATCTCCATAATAAGGATTTGACTTCCCTCTATTTCTACATGATGCTAAAAGTTTGATTCACCCAACCAAACCTGGCTGGTATACCCAGTGGACCATTAGCACTGTTTTAAAATAAAATATATTTGACACAACTAGTTCCAATATATCGGTTCACTATGGAAATATTGGCATTTACTTATAGTCGTGATAAGCTTTTAGAGTTTGCTGTGTCTCTTTGCAAGTTATTAATTTGGATAGAAAACTTTGACATACTTATTCAATAACTCTTACCGGTGTTATCAAGACTTGCATAAACATCAGAAAATGATTATAGTAATAGTGATGTATTTACTCTAAACTTACCTGAAAAAAGAGATTAATCTCATTAATCATTACTCCAAGAGACTTGCAATTAATTTTTGTAATTAGTGTCTTTAAAATGTTTTATGGAAAAAAGTAGATTCTTTTGTTTGGTGACTATCTCATTCCGTCTGAACTATCTGTGTGCATCAGTCGACAGTTTCTCATTCGAAAAGTCTTTGATCTCAGTGTGATTAATAGCACATCGTTTTTTAAAATTCGTTCTTACGATAACTGATTGACTTTAATTAGTAAAAAAGTTTATAAAATACAGACACCGTAAAGTAAAGTACAGTCTTGATTTAGACACACTTTGTAAGTCAGATCTTAAACTTGTACCCAAGAATGAATATACTTGAGTTTCTATTCTGTTTGTTTGTTTTAAGTTAGACTTAAATCTGACTTAGCAACCTTGTAGTGATGTGTTTTGGGTAATAAACCAGTGGGTTGATGATTATGATATTTAACCTTATATAAGTAGTATAAATATATATTCTCCTCCAAAAAGAGCAGCTTCCTTTCAACATACGATATACTCAATTAGACAAAACGGGTACGAGCTTGGGAGCAGGGGGAAACTGTCAAAATTCGGGTAAATCAATATAAAAATTCGGACAGGTTAGTGCATTTAGAGGGAACCTTGTGAAACATTTGGCAATTTAAGCTTTCTACCCAAACCAAAGAGTTTCTGTACGCCCATGGTTTGTTATCTTGTAACAAAATGATATTTCATGCAGTGATTGGTTTGGTTACCATATCGTGAATGAAAGTGACAATTGGCTTCAAACCACTATATTTTATCTTCTGATTTCAAACTTTTGAACTGTAGCTGCAGAGGTAACATTTTGATACCGCACACTATATTAGCACACATGATGAGTAAGGTTAAGTGTTCCGTCTCCTAAGAGACAATTCCAAGTGGAAACCAGTGGAGATGTTATTTATTTTTTTTTGGGGGGGGGGATGCGTCATCTCAGTGAACTGTGTTTGTCTCAAGTCTGGTTAAGATCAGGACTTTACTTCTTGCAAGTGACTATGACAACTCCTTTTGCATAACTCAAATCTAGCAAAGGAGTGCCACCAGCCTAATCAAACGGCTTAGAGCGCACTCAATTCGTCGTTGAGTGTAAGAAGAGATTTGTCCTAATGAAACATTCCTCACGTTATTTGCTCGTACTGTGAATTGAACCTGGGATCCTCCTCATGTGAGGCAGATATGCAACCCATTATACTATTGGTTCAAATCCTCATGAAGTAAATTGTAAAGACGAAAGAAGTTTCTGATATCAGTTACCTACACTGGTATGGCTTGCAGTTACTGTTCATGTTTCTTGACATAGACTGAAATTTTTAACCGTGAATCTGTTCGATTTCTCTATATTTTCAACATCTGATCAACATTTGTGTGAAGTTATTATTATTAAGTTAAAATTATTCCAGTTATACATGAGAAGATCGGCATCTTAGTTTTCTATTTATTGTGAGTAAGAAAATGTATCAGAGGATCACGTGCCTTCCCACGACACCACGTTCTTCACATAGAACGTATCTTGCATGCAGTGCAAGTCTTTCCTATATATATATTTTTTACGGTTTACTAAGATGATAATCTTGTTCCGTAGAATGAGAGGCTGAAATCATTTTTACTGCATGACAAATATCCAAAGATAATTTTCTGATTAATTTGACATATTCATCTCTGGCTGCATATCTTTCCAAGTTATTTATCCCATCTATTAAGAACGGCCAACCAATACTGTCAGCATAGTTAATTTTTCAGTTTTTAGGTTGGTCTGGCTGGCTATATATGTATGTATGCACCACACGTATAAGCTGCATCAATGGAAGTATAGAACTGGACATAAAAACATTTAAATTTTATTACGTCTAGGAAAAAGACGTGTTTTATATCCCCTCAAAAAGTGCTTGGTCAAAAACACAATTTACAATGTAAGTTTACGCTGGATTGATTCTTTTTCTTTCATTTCCAGTTGCGTCCATGCTTGTTTTCTGTCTTTTATTTTTGAAAATCCGAACATTTTCCAATGATCACAGCCAAATAAAAGGTAAATAAGTAATCGATTCAATTGATTACCCCCAACAGGACATGCTGTCAAAAATGATTGGCCACGTGGCGGTTTCTACTGAGTCTCTAACCAAACTTTTTTTTTTTAGTCTGTTTTGATTGGTTCTGATGTTTGTAATAAGGGGAGATAATTGGGGGAACATTTTTTCTATCAGAATGATACTCAAATTGGTCTAACAACAGAGATAAATCATGAAGTGCACTTATGCGTTATATTTTAATGACGCGATCTCCTTTAAAATCTAAAATAAATTAAAAATGCACTCAAACTCAAAATCTAGAGGAATACAAAAAGTATATAAATATGTTTAATGAAGATTATAAAAATCAGAACGAATTTCAAAGAATAATTGCTTTCCTTTAACACAGGGGAAATGATATCCACAAATAGCAATATGACAGGATATAGTTAGTAAGGAGAATATTTGCGATTATAAAATATTATTTTGATTTTCAAATCATTACAAAAACCAAGCAAAGAGAATACTCTCGTAGATTCTGCAAATTACCACAATTACTGTGCAATCATGTACATGTGTACCGACAGGTAGATTTTCTTCAGAAGAGTTTCTGTTTTATAGAGGTATTAGTCGAAACATAAAAGTATCCAGAAATATATGGTACCAGTGGATTCAAAAACACATCTATCTATCTATCTATCTATCTATCTATCTATCTATCTATCTATCTATCTATCTTTACTCATTCATTTATTTCATTTTTTTTTTTCGTTTTTATTTTTCTCTTCCTTTCAGTTCCTCTTTCCTGGCATCCATTACTTCAATTTGTCTTCTTTCTTTTTCTTTCCACATTTTTCTCTTTCATTTCTATCTCTCCGACAACATTTTGGCTGCTGTTCTGTCCTTACTTTTTTCATCCAGGACCCTGTCCGTCCAAAATCTTAAATCTATTGATAACTGTCTTGGAGATGGTCCCCAAGGCTTATAGTTAAACACACCCTTAACAGTCGTGATATTACAATCTAACAATTAAAATAAAAGCAATTGAAATGAGTTAGACGTTTAAAGTCGATGATTATTAATAATATATGCATTGGTTCTTGAAATATCCAACATGCATGTTGAATTAGTAAAATCATTATTTGTCTTGTGGATTATGTAGTATGCTTCGAACTTGATATCGTTTGATTCACAATAACCTGTCACTGATCTTTCATAATTATGTAGACAAGGGATACTCCTGGATTGCGTTACTATTATATATGACTATGCTTCAGAAAATGAAGTCATATTCATTTGGCTCCCATTGAAGATCAAACTGCTCACCTATGACTAGGAAAATTGACGATTGGAATGCATTTCTCTTAATATTGTTTTTCACGTTAGACATGAAAACATATAAAGTAAAAGAAAATCGTCATCACCATCATCATCAGCAGCAGAAGAAGTAGCAGAGCGCCTGCAGCAATAGCCTTTTAACGCCCACCGTTAAACATAGACCTTTCCACATACTCGTCAGACCTGTAGATCGCAGGTGTCGCAAACCCAGTACATTCTGACCTAGTCTGACATTCTTGCAACATGGTTTGCCGATTGCCATTTGAGTTTTCCTATGTATATCAAAAAGAGAGTTGATTTTCTTCACAATTCCTTGCTTAACATGATATCCACTCTTCTTTCCTACACACGAATGGGAATTCTGTAATTCTGCACAAAATTGCGTAAACAATGAGAATCCAATGTCAGAATTTGTTTTCAAAGTTTACAACCCAAATTTAAATTTTACTTCACCATAAAAACCATGAGAGTTCATACCGGCCTTCCACGCGGAAAATCCTCCATATGAACTCAGGTTGATGTAGTCTCTGCTGGCAGTCAAATAGAATGTAACTAAATTAAAGATTCTCACAACAAAGGTTTAATTTACCCGATGCTTTTAAGTAAACATGCAAATGTTATCATAGAGGGAGATTCAGATGGACAGAATTTCAATATTAAGATAAAGATAGAAAACAACATTGAGCATTTTATCGTTTCCTTCCGAATATCTATCTCCGTCCCATGAACTTTATTAGTCTTTATGTATAATTGTTTTAGAAAACGTCAACCAAAACAGTCACTTTAAACCGTCAACATTGGTTTCTTCAGTTTTAAAGTTGGTCTGGCTGTAATGTATTTTTGTGTGCATCGCTCATAAAGACAGCAACTCCCAGATTAGAAGTAGAAGTCTGAATATTTGAACGTTTTGACTTGAAAACATACCGTTCTGAATTCCAACAAATGATAGGTGTTTTTTTGGAGGGGAGGTGCTTCAATTTGCAATTTCTGCTAAAGCTAAAATGGTAAGTTGGTGTCCAGCAGCATTTCCGACCTTCAATAATCACTGCTACAAAAAAAGGCAAAAAAAAAGTAATCTATTTTTTGATCATCCCCTTTCCAAATTTTTTACTTGATCACCCTAAATATGGTATGCTGCTAAAAGACATTTTAAAAGACATCTAATAGTTTCTATCGAGGGAATCGTCATTTTTCTTTTATTTGAGATATTTTGCGATTTTAGTATGTTCTCTCGTATCAAAACAGCTCCTTCTTTCGATATTATATAATAATGATATACTCTCAGAATATCCTGATTTTTGCCCGTTTTTTTCCTGAATATTTACTTATCTTTCGTCCTCTTCGAAGCATTCCTTATTTCAGCATTAAAATTATTTATCTAATTCATGATTTGAATAATATCAATATGTTTCCCTCTTCGATTCTTTCTTTGCTTATTTCTCTTCTTCTTTTCCCTTCCTGAAATCCCATTCGTCTTCTATGATTAATTTAAGAACAAAATCATTTTTCATTCATTTCCCGTTTAAACTTTAACTTATTCCTTTCAAATATTCTATTTATCCTCCTTCAACGTGCGCTTCAAAGAATCATACTCAACCTTACATGGAAAGATCAAAACACAGCACAATAAGTCAGGGAGAAAATGGGAGTACAATACATCATAGAAACTATTAAAAATGATGATGATGATTCATTTATTTCTAACTTTGTTTTGTTTTCGTCTTTCTCTTATTTCCTTTCTTATTTACTCTCTCAATCCCTCTCATTCCCTTTCTCTGTCTGTCTGTCCCCCCCCTCTCTCTCTCTCTCTCATTTTTTTCCTTGTTTCATTCAAAAAATCGTACTTCGTTTTCTCCCGCTTCGAACTTTTACTTTTATCGATCGACCTATCCATCTATATTTATTCATTTCTAACTTTTCTTTTTCATTTCTTCCTTTCTTCCTTTCCCTCCTTTCCGGCATCCATTATTTCATTCCTTTCTTTTTTTTCCTTTTCCCAATTTATTTTGTCTTTAAGATTTTACTTCTTTTTTTAAAATCTAATTTCTATCGTTCCACCATCGTTCGGGCCGCTGTTCTCTCCTTACTTTTTTTCACCCGAGGCCTTCTCCATCCTAAATCCTAAATCTAGTTACAACTGCCGAGAAAATAATCCTCGAGGCAAATATTTAAAACAAGAAAAATAAACGAAGCCAATCCCAAATCCTAGCAAAATGCTGCATAGTAAAAATATCTTCCTAGTCAGGTAATTATATAATAGGAAACTCAGCAGATGTACCACTCTATTCGCTATTTGGTCGGCCTATTGCGTGCGTAGATTTAGAGATCTACCAAATTGGAAGACACTTTTTTTTATTGCCTCATGATCCATAAGTTCAGAAAATAATTATATAATGTGAAAATGGTAGGTTTGAGGATATTCATTTCTTAATTATGTGATCCACAGTTGGCAGTGAATGGTAGACAGTTCGTGATATCTATTAATCTATCGGTTGTGCCGTTTGCATATTAGATACGACTTGTGTCTATAAGTATGCATCACTACTTTCATTTTGTTGTTTCTTTATATTCCTCCATACTTATCCTCCAATCACATCCATGTATGCATATACGTAGATATATAAATGATATGCAACATTATAGCACAACTGTACGAAGAATGCCCTTTAGCCGATCCCAAGTCACACAGGGTGAGGTCAAAGCTGTGCTCAGGCCATTTATTCGAATACGTAATTCCCGCCAACCTTATACATACACTCATACATACATGCGTACGTAGACGTGAAAAAAATCACATTTGTGTACGTACGCATGTATATATGAGTGTATGTATAAGGTAGGTGGGAATTACGTATTCGAATAAATGGCATGAGCACAGCCTTGAACTTACCTCGTGTGGCTTGGGATCAGCGAGGGAGAAAGTGCACTGCACCTAACTACAAACTCCAGATCAAATTAGGAATTCATTCGAAATGCTATGGTCAACGTAATGTCGAATTTTCTGCAAAGGTCTACGAAAGCCACACTGAAATACTTACGGTAACTAGTGCTTACTGATGACTAATTTTAAGCCAGGAGACCAATTCTGCTATCGTATGGTCGAAAGTAAAGCTAGTATGACTACAATCGATCAATAAATGATAATGTTATCATCAATTGCTTATAGGGCAATATATATATATATATATATATATATATATATATATATATATATGTATATATATATACTTCTCTGTCTTGATCTCCAAAGCTATTCATGCACACTTAAGCATGCAGATATTCAAAAACACTTGTATACTGACGAGCCAAAGTATCATGACCTGAGATATAACACAAGAATGACAGCAACTGTATTTTTTCATGCCAATGTCAGGTGGGTATTTACAGATAAGCATCATTTTGAGGTTTTGAAAGCTGCAGTTTCGGGCAAGGTTAGAAATTCAAATTACTTTGATAAAGACCAAATAGGTATAGGCTGGAGACTATTTCAGAAACTACACAGCCTTTATGGTGCAGATATGATGTGATGACTGCCTATTAACAGTAGATTGAGAAGGAAAAATCTACAACTACTGGCAAACTTTGGGCGGCCGATACTTGTCGATGCAAGAACGTTACAACAAAAGAGGGTAATTCTGACAGGAGTTGAAGATAGTCTTAATCAAGGAAAGGGGAAGGAATGCCTCAGTGCATCGATCCTTGTCTCGTATGAAACTATGGAGCAGCATACCAGTTCGAGTAGCATTGTTAACTAATCGACGAAAAAGTCTCAAACGCACAAGCAAGAAAAGAGAAGAAATGGAAAACTATTGTCGCAATCATTGTCAGACTTACTCTCCTGTGTTTAACATAGAATCAAATAACCATTATCCTAGCCTGGACATTTTAAACGAGATCACTACATCTATCCAGGATAACAAATCACCATGGAATCCCCCAAAGAAGGAAAACTAAGCGGAGAATCACTCTAGGATGGCAAGCCCTTGGTAGAGCAGGTTTGATATTCAAGAACATGAATTACTTCTGAAAAGTAAGGTAAACTACTGCATCCTCTTAATACTCACCTATGGAACTAAATCATGGATCCTAGGTAAGAGACTGACTCCCGAACTAAGAACTATGCAACGTGCACATTAAAGGATTATGCCGACTATTACATTGAGAGATAACAAGACGGTACAATATGTTACCGAAGAAACAGGAGTCCTGCACATCATGAAATCCATCGAAGCACTCAAATGGCAATGGGCTGATCATGTTGCAAGGATTTCAGACAACCGGTTGACACTGCAACTCACAACATGAATCCTCATAGACCACGGTTGCTAAAAAGCTGCTGCAGCCACTGCTGATGAAATGATCAGCATTTAAGAATAAACTCAGTTGACTTGATCATATGTGCGTATGTATATATGCATGTATATATACATACATTTCGAGCCACATATATTGATCTGATTCAACAGAGTTTGAAATTAAAGCAGTTCATTAATAAATTAATACAGTTATGTGCCATCATCTTTCTACTTGACATTGGGGTAGGTCTATGTTTCACTTGTGAAAAGATCAACTCCAGGTAGTTGAATAGATAATTGGATAGCTGAAATAGGAGGGAGACTCTAGAGAGAACGAAAGACAAGTCAGTATTTTGAGGAAAAGGGAAAGGAAACGTCCTTGTTAGTCACTAACACAATAAAATCCATCGTTAAAAAATCACCGTTGAAAATTCCTACAAAATTACAGAACTGTTATTCTACCGCCTTCTCCCGTAAAGTTATACTGATGAGATGATCGTGAACATCAATTTCGACTGATGGTGGTAAACAGATGTCTCTGAAGGTAGCCAAACTACAACGTTGAGTTCGGATGATATCGATTTCTTCTTTCTTTGACAGCCTGGATATCCATGGCTCGTCCTTAGCTGAAGCCACATCAGGTTGAATACATTCAGTCAACATATTGGCGTGGGCTACCTCTTCAATTTCCCTCAGCGCTCCTTTTCTATGATTTGAACTTCTTTCCAGAGAAGTTGTCGCCTTTTTTCATCCCCAAAAAGCCTAAGAATGAATCGGCCAAACCGTCACGTAAACAACATAAACAACAAAAAAGATTTTAATCGCCCAGTCTCCCCGACAAAAAGAAGAACTCCTTGAATGGTAGTGGTCTTTCTCAAATCAAAGCTATAGACAGTAACTGGAGAACTTGTTTGGTACTGAGCCATAAAACTGAAAATTGTCATGATCATGAATATGATCGCAGAACAATATAAAAAAATATGTTCTCTGTGTTGCAGTTTTGTCGTTTTTTTATTTAGTAATTCCCACTTGACGAAAATGTTAACTTCGATAATCGAGTATAACGGTTTTAATTATCATTCTCCAGATTTGAAAGAAGATTTTAATCAAAAGTAATCGAAAAACCATTCCTATCAAAGATGATGGTTGTGGAACCACCGTAATCTTCAAAGATAGTTAAGGGTTTTATCCTCCTTTATACTTGCGTATGTTTCTGTGAATGTTTCTAGTTATCTATACGTATGTTCTGGTCATACTGTTTTATTAACAGGCTTGGAGATAGGCAACATCAGTCCAATAGATTTCTTATGAAAATATTGTAAATTTTTTGAAAAAAGAAAGGCTTTTTGACCTTTTGGCGACTCTATTCTGACATGTTCATAAATAACATCCTCATTTTCTAAAATCTGGATATTTCTAGTTGTTTTTTTTTCTATTTTCAGATTTTCTGTAGTGAAAAAATGCCTTAATGTCATGAAAGGAATTTATTCTGACCATCTTTATCCCTCTATGAAATCTTCTGTCTCAAAATTTAATGCCACGGAGGTATAATGATTGTGACAGCGAGTTTTCTATATTTTTGAGTTGAATAATTTATTAATGGAAAGAATCTATTGGCTTGCAGCCAAGAGACTCCTTCTTAGACGTTGAGTCACAGCAACGGGGCATTAAGTTTAAATCCTGCAATGAGTCATCATCAGCCTTTCAGCGGTGATCTGACATTTTCGTAACATTCTGGAGATATCTCTAAAAATATCTATCAAATCTCAAGCAGTTCATTGATGTTTCAGCATGTGACGTTCGTCCCTTTTGGAATTCTTCAAATTATATATGTCTTTCAAGATCTGCCTAAGGCAGTGATATAGATGATCCCCAAGGACATGAACTTTAACGTTCGTATGCTTTATCTCTTAGCTGGAAATCTTGACTTAGAAGTATTGCAACAAGTCATTATTAAGAAAGAACGTACTAGAAAAGCCACACAGGGAGGACATAAAGCTATCAATGCCATAATCTGCAAAAGCTGAAATTCAAAAAAAAAAAACAACCAATGTATAGCTAGAGTAGAAAAGAAGGTTTGAAGAATCCTTGAATTCACCCAAACATTTTGTCAGTTCTTCCCTAGGCTATTGCCCACCCAATGATATATCACTGTAATTCAATGAGAACTTTTGGAGAAATCGTGTGGAAACCTTGGATGAAAGAATAAACAAATGAAAGAAATTACCCAGCCTTCCAGAAAATTTAATTAGAGTTCATTGAGACCCTTCAATCTTGTATACTTTGTCAGATCATCGTATTGTTCGAAAGTCACAATTTCGAATGTGATCTCTGGGAATCAGTATCGTGACACAGAACTAGGACGCAGTAGACATAGAGCTACGATGCTGGAGAGGTACCTCTCAAAGTTGTAATAATAGCCCCAAAAGTAAATCAATTCTACATTAAATGATAGTCAAACCTTCCACAAAATGTCATTGGATTTCATTGACAGATTCAGGAAAACACGGACAGACATAAGGACTTCATTGAAAATATATACCACACCCAACTACGTTGGCTACTATAAATAATGATAGTATCATTCAGATCTCTATAGACTCATAGTGATACTGAGGAACAGGAACTTGGTATGTTCATAAATATCATACAAATTTTGAACCAAGAATAATTTCATCATCATTATCAGCCTTTTGGCGTCCATCATTGGACATAGACTTTCCCCAAGATACACGTAATGTCTCTATCGTTTCTGCATATGATCCAAGTAGTGAGCCGTGACATCCACCGGAAGTGTAACTTTCTCGCTACATGACTAGCCAGTTGCTTTTTAAGTTTTGTAATTGATTCTATGATACCCCTTACTCCTATTTTTTCGTCTAATATACTCTGTTGTTTTATGGTTCCTCATTCTTTCACATGCACCTTGCATGGTTCTCAGTTTCAGTGGCAATGCAAGTAAAATATAGAATACTCATTTATTCTTAACGACACAGCTGTACATACATGCACCATTTATTCAGAACGGATACACTTATGCTTAGGGTCGATGAAGCTCTTGGACTACTCTGATTAATATCAGTTATAACCAATCCATTAAAATCTCGACCAGCACAACATAGGCTAGCAAAGTAGGGTATGGCCTGACACTACGCACGATCAATAATATACCAGCCGTTCCGGCTTGGTCAGCAGTTTTAAAACTTGCTTCGGGTGGGGTTTATACCCAGACCTAACATCAAGAACGTCACCAAGTGAACAACTCTTCTTGTTGGGTTAGTGAAAAATAATTTAGATGTTCTCAAAACCGGTTCTTGATATCAACATTAACTGATCATTTATATAATTGTCGTTTAAAAATAAATTGATACTACAGAGCTTGAAACTAAAGCAATTTGTCTATGAATTAATACGTAATATATCTTAATCTATATACAGATCATGTGGTATATTTTTGCTGATTCTTAGGTTAGTGATTCGTCGCAGCTCCTGAGTACAACACGAGAATAAAAGCAGAAAAAAACGGTCTGATATTGGTCATTCTCCTTGATAGGCCACTTAGAAATTGGCAGAGAATACCCAGGGGCTTGTGGCAGCCTGTCTTGTATTTTAGACGGCAGTGCGCGCAAATCATTAGCTGACTGGAGTTTGAGGTGAACAGCTGGTTGTGTTCGCCGGTCATAAGTCAGAGGCCAACAGTGAAAGAATACTGCTTGAGTAAGCTTGAGTAGTGGCGGAAGAACCGAAGGTAAAGATCAGAAGAAGCATCTTGATTGTCTCCAAACAGACATGTAAACTGAGAATTTGGGAAAAGAGACCAGTTTTGCAGCAAAGAAACGAGGGTGGTTCTTCATTTCCCTCTACAAAAGTAAAGTACAGACATCAGAAATATCTTGAGAAGCAGAGCCTCTATTATGGACAGTGTTACATTTTTGTTGTATTCGAATTTATATCAAAAGAAATTCGTTTTCTTGGAGCCTAAACGGAATTCATTCCTTTACATATCCTGATTGCTTTCTCCTCACACGTAGGTATTTGCTCGCCGTCTTGTTGGTTTCATGTATGGGTCACATCAGTTTTGACCTAAGACAATACACCATGGTAATGTCCTCGCCATGACATTCATACCCATGTTTCAAATCCTCATTATAATTTGCAAGCTGTTAGCCGATCTTTGACAATAAGAAGAAAGTGGGTAACGAGGAAACATGAACACAAAATGCTATTCTGCTAAGTGTAGGTGTACTGGTCAGGCTTTTTTCTGCTGATAACATGAGTACAATGTAACAACAAATAAGAATAGTGGGAGGGGCAAAATGTACAAATGTGCAGAAACTCAGTTTATCTCTGATTTTTTGAGATGAGGTATTATTAATATTTTTATTATTATTCGGACTATCCTCATCTTGGTTGATTTTCATACAACGTTTCGGCAGTTGTACTCTACCAGATGATACCTGATGAAGGCCGTAGAGTACAACAGCCGAAACATTGTATGAAAAACAACCAAGATGAGGATAGTCCTAATAATAGTAGAAGTAATAGAAACTCAGTTCTTCTTGTGTTTTTATGCGTGTGTTTGTTTGTTGGCTGCTTTTAAGATATTTACAACTACTACTGCTACTAACTCTGTTTATGTTCTAATTTTATTAAAAAAAATAGAATTGAGAATTTTAGTTCTCAATACCTTTCAAATTAATTTGATAACATACCGACACAGACATGGCTTTAGGTATACTGTTAGCAAAGAAACAGGTATTTACTAATCTTAAATAATGATGAGAAGTCAAGTCGGTTACTCAATAGAAACCATCCCATGGCAGCATCCTGAATGGCTGATCAATAACAAAGTTCGTATTTTGAAAATTGAACTAAACAGATGCCAGCTACCGGACACAAATCAGGGAATAATGTAGCATGAACATACATTGTAAATTGAATCTCCCGCTAATAACCTACATGAGACCAAGAGCATTTTCTGAATATGAGAAAACAGTAAATGGTAGAATTTTCAGCCCACTTGCTCCACTGGTGAACCTGATACATACATATGCAGCCAGCTAGACCAATTTAAAAACTGCAAAAAAATATATGCTCATAGTTTTGTGACAGTTCTGATTGACGGTTTTCTAATATCCAAGATTTCATTCTTTAAACTATTTTTGCCTATTGGAAGTGTCTAGGAGATGTCACATATGGAAAAGTGAATCAGATTAAGTAAACCCGGGGATGTTAAACTATCTGACATTTCAGTTTATTCTCAAATATTTTTATTCGTGTAATACTTACACCAGCATTTGTTGAATTATAATCATCTGATAGTCAGTTATATATATATATATATATATATATATATATATATATATATATATATATATATATATATATATATATATATATATATATATATATATATATATATGTGTGTGTGTGCGTGTGCGTGTGTGTGTGAATTCTTAGTATTTGAAAGACTAGAATTTGTTCCATAATTACACTTTTGTGCGGGGCAGTATTATATTATTTGTATGTAAAAGAAATTGCTTTGAAGTATTTCTGTGGTCCTATTCATTATTACTGTTTAAGGGATCATTCCAAATTTTAGATATTTCTGAAGAGGAGAAGTCAAAGGATTTAATTGATAGAAACTGAGAATGAAAATTGTCATCTGTTATTTCTGTCTATTCTTTTTTAGAAACCTCGAGAACCGCTGGACCGAACAAAGTCGACACTGCACAACTTTGAGTGTTGACTGATATATTTGGTAAGTAACTGTAATGCACATGAATACACAAACGAATTTCTCTAGTTGAAGCTAGATTTAAGGTATCCATAGGAATGAGTCTAAGTGATTTACTACCAATAGCATTATATCATTATTTGGTTCGTTTGAATACGATGTGCGTATGCTCATTGGGTCTGCTATCTCACAATAATAATCCAAGTGTTCTATTCATATTTGCACAATATGCTCAGTAAGCTGATATAACATCCAGTGACTCTTTATTCATCGGTAGGTTTCAAGTCCAGGATTTAAGAGATGGTATTTATGGCAAGACATTTTGAATGAATGACAGCAAACGGGGAAAAATTGATGCATCAAAAAAAAAAAAAAAGGGTTGGGAAACGTTTAATAATTTAGAAAAAAAGCAAACTGTTGGTCCTGAAAAAACGGAATCACAACTCAGGGAAAATAACAAATGCGCATTAACAAATACACTTTTATATACAGACAGGACCGTTAGCAGTCACTCATATGCATCTTGGCACAGACATAAATGTGTGTGTTTCAGGCTTCACCAAATGTATGTGTTTGATGTTTTTAGATCTAAAAACACATATCTATACGTATATACTGAGATACAAGTATGCACATATGCAGAAGCATTCACACACTTGAAATATTTCCATATATAGATTGATAATCATAGAAATTAAACCAGGAAGTACTTCGAAATATTTCTCATATTATCTTTCCATCAATCCATCTATCTATCTATCTATCTATCTACAAATATTCTAGTGCTATTCTGTTCTAACACACACATATAAGTGCATATATATATATATATATATATATATATATATATATATATATATATATATATATATATATATATATATATATATATATATATATATAGAAAGAGAGAGAGAAAGAAAGAGAGAGAGATAGACGTATGTGTGCGTTTGAACAGAATATAACTAGAATGCTTGTAGTTGGATTGTTATGTATATGTATAAAAATTGTGGATGGATTGTTATATATATATATATAATCCATCTGCAATGATTCTAGTGATAGTCTGTTTCAACACACACAAACACATACACATACACACACACACATATATATATATATATATATATATATATATATATATATAATCTATCTTTCTACAATTATTCTAGTGATAGTCTGTTCTAAAAAGCACACACACACACACACACACACACACACATATATATATATATATATATATATATATATATATATATATATATATATATATATATCCAAACGCTTTTTCGATTTTTGGTACTTATAAATTTATTCCTCAACATTTTGAAATGTATTTAAAAGAGAGAGAGAGAGAGAGAGAGAGAGAGAGAGAGAGAGAGAGAGAGAGAGAGAGAGGAAAAAAATTATTCCTCGAAACCAAAAAAAAAAGTTTAATTTTGGATGAACTCCCTGACATGCATTATTCTGCTGATAAGGACCAAACATCTTTTGATATTTTAATGGCTTTTTCGATCGATGAAGCCCAGAAAATGACAGGTGATGTAATAGGCTATTAGAAAATGTATACTTTGCTGGGAATATCCGAAAGTGGCGAACATGGTTGCTCGCTAATAAAATTGCCAAAAAGATGAGCGGAAAGAAAAATTTAAAAAAAAATTAAAATCAAATATTTTCATGGAATACAGATTTATGCAAAATGAAATTTTTAGCAAATCAAAATTGAGGTGTAACTTTTCCTGCCATAAAATGTATCTTTAGGATTATAGCGCAGGCGATCACATAACAAGGTTAAATCTGAAGAAGTAAACAAATGGTGAAGTGAAATGTAAGCCATGATAATGGTAATAATAGTTTTCATTTTTGAAAGTATGGCCTTCATATATGGGTTCAGTTTCAAATCAATCAAATGCGTAAATAATACCGTTGCTAATACAAAGAATCTGGTGACATTTTCGTCAAAATCTCATTGTGGGAATTTGATAAAAATATATAAATAATTTTACAAAATGTATCACCAAATTACACTAAGTGTTGACAAAGAAAAAAAATCTACGATCATCATTTGTTCAGAAATCATTATAACATCTCCATACACAATTGATTCTGAATAGAGATCAATCATTGGCTCGTTTGAACTGTTAGAGAGTTTTGCATTTGTCTTTTGTTCTGTTGTTGACGTTCGAGCCTAGTCAAAAGCTGGAATTCTGAATGCAGATTTCAAATGTAGACAGGTGACTTGCACTTGGAAGATTACCGTAACACAGTTTCAAGACAAGTTATTTCGTTCGGATACCACTATAATAAACAGTTTTATCTCCATACATTTTCGAGTGTCGATGTTGGTTGTCATAGTAGTTGGACTGCCAACATACAACATGAACTTTTGTTTTGTGATTACGGTGTTTTCGTTTTATCTTAATTTTTGGTTGGATCAAGAATCAGAAAGAGGACAATGAATGAAATTTTCCCCTTCTGTCAAATCATAAATCCACCATATATCCAGCTGGATAAAATGGAAATCTGATCCACATATTGTTGTTGGTACTCCCGCCATTTTGGCACCAATCGGTTAACCTGATTTACATTGGAAAAAGAAAATGATATGTAGAAAGTTGACCCTTGTCGAAGTCTCCTATTTCCTATCACGAACATCTTTCTGATAGAGGTGACCACCACTCACCCTAAATCCCACTCTTATGTACTGGGTACCATATTAATAAAAAAAAAAAACCCTTCGGTATTGTACTTGGTATTCTCAGATAATCACCGGATGGATTATGGTGCAGGGACATTTTTTGACGGTACAGCGTTCTGGTGGTACCGTAGCCGCAGCAAAGGAGAGAACAAAAGACGCAACACTCGTTTTGGGATTCAAAATCAAACCTTTTTTTTTTCTTTTCTTCTTCAGCCGACCAAAAATACATCAATAGTCTTCGTTTGAAGACCAAACAAAATCCTCACCTAGAGAGAGAGAGAGAGAGAGAGAGAGAGAGAGAGAGAAAGAAAGGGGGTAATCAGTCCTTCCACTCATCATCATCATCAGTCTTTTAACGTCCATTGTTTGACACAGACCTTTCCGAGGGTTTGCCACGATTCTCTACCATGGGTGTCACAGAGCCAGTATTCCCTGAATTTGTCTAGTTTATCTCACCATCTTGTGTTTTATCGGCCTCGGTTTCTTGTGTGATCTCTGGGGATCCATGTTGTGATACGTGATGTCCATTGGTGGTTTTGCATTCTTGCAACATGGCCTACCTGATGCCATTTGAGTTTTTTAGTATTTTCTACGATGTAGCGGACTCCCATTTTCTTCCACATATACTGTATTGTCTTGCGATCTCTCCATGTAAGGTTGAGCATGATTCTCTCATGCGCACGTTGCATACTTCTCAGTTTGCTGGCTTTCTACTATCAGTGGCCATAAATCATCTGACCCTTTTAATGGTCTACCGTCGTCTACTACTCTCGTCTACCTGTCCACTACTCCAGTCAACAACATTTTTTTTTTTATTGGCAATGATCAGTTTTCTACTGCTATTTATCTTTTTAAATACCCTTACCCTTTTATTTTATCGGACACCGGGAATAATGATCATCTACCCGTTTCCCTTCTATTTTCCTCCTGCTTTCTTTCGTTTCCGATTCAACAAAAGTTACTTCCCATCCTTCTTACTCATGCCGTTAAATCGTTATACATCATCCCTTTGTTTTATCAATCCCTCCACATTTTGTTTTATCCCAATGTATTTTCAATCAAGTGGCTGTGACTGGCTATTTATCTGCGGGGGCTCCGAGCGACCACGCTTCATCTTTTCAATAGATCTACTTGAGATTTTTCTACCGTTCTTTTAGCACATTTAAAGGCTTAGTCTGTAGCTTATCTTATTTATGACCAAGTATGTAAGTATACTCCGCATATACTCACGCAAAAGTATCTTTAACCCAACAATGCTACTTAAAAAGGAAATAAAATCTTTAAGAATAAAATGAAATATTCAATTAATGAGTCACCATCAGCCCCCATATTGCAACACACCCATTGAGGTAATGACAAAGCTTGGCGTTGCTTAATTTCAGTGACCTCACGAGAAGTGTTGGGTCAAACGCTATCTGACTATTTTTCTCTTAAAAATTGGATTAAAAATTGTCAAATGTAAAATTCCTCAGGTTTTATCAAGAGTAACCAATACTTTCGCTCTCACAGTATTGTCGTTACTTTATGAATTTTCTTACGCAGAGAAAAACCTTTTCTCTTCCTGTAGTGTTAATCAACGATGGCAAACCAATTTTTTCTTTCAATACGTAAACAGCATCACATTGTTGGCCGCAGATGTATAAGTCCTCACCTCGCAGATAAATGAATTAAAGACATCTGCAGCCCAAGTTGCAAGCGACGCTTTTGAACAACCACGGACATCAAAGGTGGCAAAGGATTCAATCCTTTTTAATCGGTTTGTGTGTGTGTGTGCGTGTGTGTATATGTGTGTTTGTTTATGGCCTCGTCTTTTATATTCCAGGGGTCTTGGCCATACAGTTTTAGCTATTGACTTGTAAATTGATATTAGTTCTTCCCTACACCCCTTCTAAAAATTTTCGTTTTGACTTTTACAGCCCTTCCCCCAACTTTTTGACCTCTCACAGGCTTCATTATAACCATTCTATTGATAGAGTCTATATTCAACAGGATATAGATATTTTTTTAGATGTTTTTAACAAATGTTGAGACCGCCAGTGTTATCATGAATTAGCATTTATTTTAATCATACTCATTCTTTGATTAATTTTTTTTACATCACTTCAAAATTTGACGCTATGTTCAATTATGGACTGCGATTGCGAGTTAGTATATATTTTTTGCTACAATAACTTAAAATTACTGGAAAATAGGGCTGCCCTTCTTGCTTACGAATAGTAGACCAGAGGAAACTTGTATAATGGACCGGTCAAAACATCGTGTCAACGACAAAAATAGAGATAAGAATGACTTCAATTCAGCTTGAATCCTACAAAATATAATTTATTTTAATTCATCTTGAACTGTTTAGAGGTGAGTTTTTTGACTACTTCTTGTTTCTGTTCTGTTCCAATGTTACGTTTCGGTTGAATCTTATTTATTAGAAAAAGCAACAAAAAATGTACAAATATCTTAAGTGGACACCTACAAATACTCGTTTCAAAATTTCAGACAAAAACAATGTTTAACAAATCGTTTTTCATCTTTGAGCAGCTTCAGCAAATTGCAGCAAAATATTTCATCATCCTCCTCATCATACTTTTACATCTCAAAATCTTTTTATCACTTCAATCAAGGTGAGTTTTTGATTTGAGATTAAGCACAGGCGTTTCTACAAAAGCACTGGGCGGTGAATACCTTTGTCAACGCCATTTTTACAAAAAAAAAAGCTAAATAAAAATCTATTCATATATTAGTACGATACTGGAGAGATTTCTGTGAAAGATTCCTGGACCCACTTCAAAATTAATGAATTATTCCCCAGCCTATGGCCAAACCCATCAAAAGATGTCTTACGCAAACCTTTTCAAACTTCATTTGCAGCAGTGGAATGTTTGGCGCGCTAAGGAAAGAGAATTTCAAACACACCTTCATATTTAATTCTCAAGAGCCATTCTTAAGACCACACACTATCGGGTGCAGAAACAATTTTTACCTCAAAGCACTTGGCAGGACTGGAAAGATTGCAAACTTTTCCCGTGAAACAAACGAATAGAATGATCTTCTAAGGATTTTTTTCAATACTAAAATATTCGATGTTCACTTGAACAAAGATGGTGAAATTTAATTTTAAATCGTACGTTATATTTAACGGACTGACGGCACAAACAAGTCTAAAAACTGTGAGATCTCAACGTATTCTTCACGTAATAGATTCGACCCACCCAACCAACGTCGATAGAATCCAGCGAATATTTTTGGCTCTTCTTGCCAAATATGTTTTTATTTTGTATTGCTTCACTGATTGGGTTTATTTTCAAGCAGAACGCCGTCACTGGATCGGGTAATGCAATTATAACATTTCATAGGACAAAGAATTCGATCTGTCTTTCTTTCCATTTGAGGCTTCCATCAGGGGAAATCTATAAACAGATTGGCCAATTGAATTATTCTGGCGGACCAAACAGAGAATGCTTGATGTCCCCGCTCTGTTTACAGAACATTGAACGTAGAGAAAGGTGCTATTGCTTTCTTTAGACACGTCTTTTCTCTATCTCCTGTTTTCAATCAGTTGAATGCCAGTGAAGATGTGTGTTCATTTTTATGACAAAGGTCGCAGGTCTATGTATTTGGGTCCAGTATCTGTCCATCCTAGGTTTATGTAATTAGCAATGTACGAACAATTGATCTATTTGTAGTTTATCAAGAAGAAAACAATATTAGAAAAAAATGGTATAATCTTATAACCAAGTAGGATTGTTTTTTACTAAAAAAAGCCACAAAGTATTGGCGGAAGATACAATCTCTGAATACAAACTATCAAATAAACAACATCTTTTGACAACATGCCATACTTGGGGTGATCAATTGAAAAAGTAGGAAAAGGGGTAATCAATCAATAAATCTTTTGTTGTGGTGACCATTAAAAAAGTATGAATTAAAAAAAATTAAGTGACCAAATCAGCAAAAATATGCGCCTATATATGCATCTACCTGCAGAATTGTCACTAGAAATGAACTAACAGTTGTGGTTAGTCACTGAATAGAAACTGTCGAATGGCCATTTTGACAACATGTCGTGTTAGGGGTGATCAGTTCGAAAGAATGGTGAAAGTGTTGATCAATCAATAAATTACTTTTCTCTTTTGTTATGGTGACCACAAGGGAAGTATGAATTGAAGATGATTTCAGAAACAAATTTAGCAAGAGAAACACATTACAAAATGACACCTTGCTAAATATCCTTTGGGGGTAGCAAAGAGACCCAGCCAACATAGACATAATGGAGAATAAGTGTTTAGAGTTCTTTAGCACCGTTTGTGCAACAAAGTGCACACAACATTTTCAATCATAGATAACCAGGCAGCCACAGTTGGAAATTGAAGTTGACAGCTTTAGTGACAGTCCAGGTTGACAGGATCTAAGAAGTAAATCAAAACAAAACAAAACAAATAAAACAATTTCACACTGGCCATAGAGAGAGCTTTCAATGCTTTCCTCAAAATAAAATATTCCAAGTACGTCGTATTCGTCTCATTGATTCTTTTGGAAAAGGGAGAAATCCATGGCAGACACATTCTTTGGCAGGACAATAAATATAACGCTCTTTCAGATCTTCTATTCCTTAACGATTGTCATCATTGTCAATCAATCCCCTCGTATCAAGGACTGTGCACGTTGTTCGCACAAAAGAAGCTCATTAAGTTTGACGAAATTATTTTCGAATTTCTAAAATACTGTCATGGCTCAAACTTAATTGCCTCAGTTATTTCCATAGGTATTGTTTTCGGTATTTCAATCAACTTTTCCCCCTTTTTTAAATTTGAATGAAACACTAACAATGAAAAGATTGGATTTGCATAATTTGAAACGATTCGCTATTTTAATGTTTGCTCGGGTGGTATTTGGTCTATTCACTAAATGATTACGTCTTGATTTATAACACTGTCTAGAATAGACTTGGAGTTTAATTTCTGAAAACAGAGATACAATATAAAAGCCAGATACTGACTAAGATATATTTTTGGGAGATGCATTGACATAAAATCGGATTTAATAAAATGTTTGTTCAGTTTTTAAGACCAAAAAAAAATGATAATTTTTTTCCTGACACTTATTGTATCAAACATCGTATACAGTTTTTCCGACTATTTTCTGTAATCTTTCAGGCAACTTTGTAATTCCATACTCTCGAAGCCATTCTTCTCATCTTTTTAAGCAAGGGAGTGATCTTGGTGCCTTTTGTAAAGGATTGTATTTCAAACCGAACGAATTATGTAAAGACAGAAATAAATGGTTATGTGAAGGTATCATATCAGCTGAAGAAAATGATTCTTAGCCAAGCAGGCAATACATTTTGTAATATCATTGAAGAAACAAGCTGTTTAGCGTTATGCTGTCGGAATATTTCGGCATTTCTCTCAAACAATTCCGAACCATCTTCATGTACAGCTGTCTATTCGTGCCACTCGCTTCGTCTTATAACGTTTTCAGGTAATAAACCAAATTGATCACTCCCTATCAAAACTGGTGTACACACCGTATGGCATTGTCCTGAAAGAAACCTGTACTTTTAACATATCATTAACAGCACCATTAAGTGCACAGCTCTTCTTCTACATTTGAGTCATGTCTTACCCTCGAGTGAAAAGATATTATGCTGACGATGTTACTGTTTTCTTCCATCTTGAATTTTAGAATCAATGAACAAAATTACGCCAATTTGGCCAATCTACTAATTGAATGAGCACTGATACGACAACTGTCACAACACAACAGTAAAAGACATTTTTGAATGAAAATAATTTGAACTAAATGCTCATAATGGTAGCTGACGACGAAATAGAACAAAATCCTCCTAGTGATAATAATAATAATAATAATAATAATAATAATAATAATAATAATAATAATAATAATAATAATAATAATAATAATAATAATATTTCGAACATTTCAATGATATTTTACTTTGGTTGATTATTCTTGATATTTTGATGGTATTTTTTTTTTACCTCTGAGATGGTTTTTTTTGTAAGTCTGAGAAATTTTCTCCTTTGATGAAATGGCCACTGCCAAGTCGAAAAAAGTTGTTTTTTGGACCTGCACGTGGGTAAGTGGAATTATTTAAAATTAAATTTAAAATTAAATTTACAAATGAGTTGTCCCATAGAAGTATAGAAAAGCGATTCCTTTTCTTTCATGTGAGAGGCGAGTATATATGTGTGAATGAACTTTCCCCTCGCCACTGGCACCCCGCCTCGCGTATAGTAAAGTATAAATTGGCTGTGGTCGCTTGTCCGTCCAGCCAGCCAGCATTGGAAGAAAAAACAACGCATACCGAAATTTATACTGTCAAGACTTAAAACATTTAAGGGAGACATATGATCTTTAATGCATGTAAACCCCCCCCCCAAGAACAAGGCCTAGTGTGTTTTTTTTCTTTAGTTCAACAATCAGGTAAATGCCATATCACTAAATAGATATCCCTGCAAACCCGAATGGCTTGTCCTTGTGAGGCCATACCCTGGGTGGTAGGAGCTGGTGGGGCTCTTTGGTTATCACAGTGCACATCGGTCTCAATGAACCCACCAAGGTCTGGCGCTACCTTAAAAGAACCAAAAGGGCCGGTGGGGCTCTTAGGTTACTTCCGACTCACATCAGTCTTAACCAACCCACCAAGGTCTGGTGCTACCTTGAAAGAACCAAAAGGGCCGGTGGGGCTCTTAGGTTACTTCCGACTCACATCAGTCTTAACCAACCCACCAAGGTCTGGTGCTACCTTGAAAGAACCAAAAACCCCAATCATGACAGTACAACCAAACCATATTACCGCAAAAAACGGGGCACAGATCCAAGATCTGTGTGTCGTAACCGGCAGGTGTTCCCTTGTTAGCCACCAGGAGGGACCCGGTCGTCATCCTGTGACTGCTGGCCAAAACCTCGGCTCGTGTACCCTTAATGGCCTTCAGGAGGGACACAGTCGTCACACAGCTACTGTTGGCCAAAACTCGTATACCACTAATGACACCCAGGGAAAGCGCAGTCCTCACGGGGTGACTGCAATAAAGAACAAGAGAAAGAGATGGACAAGGGAAGAGGATAGACTAGTTATGTATTGTTACTTTAAAAGCAAGCCTTTGGTGCGATCTTATAGAGAGCGTATGCTCCAAATATGGAGGGAAAAATCTGCTGTGGAAGTATCGAACCAACGCCTTGCTGACCAAGTAAAGCAAATTCAAAAGAAGAAATGGCTGTCTGAGACTGAACTACTAGAGATTCGCATTAATGTAGAGAGAGATTCAGGTGACACACATGAAGAATGCCCCCCCAGCACAACTAGTACCAATAACAAAACCCTCCCTAAGAGACAAAGACAGAAAGGAAGTCGGAGAAGTGACCGAACAGGTCAACTGCCTCTTACAGCACATAGAAACGAACACCCTCCTAGAACTCAACAACCTAATTTACGCAGGGGCGAAAATGGTAGCACAAAGTTTCACAACACAAGATAGGAACCCGAGCAATAATAGGGAAAAGAAACCCAACTGGGAGAGAAGATTACAAAGACAGATCTCCCAACTACAGAGAGATGAAGTACTGCTTAGAAATACACCACACACGGACAGACCACGAGTAAAACTTTATAACAAATACAAGGTAACCCAAAAAGGCATCGCGACTGTAGTCGAAGAGTTACACCAGAAAAGACTAGCCAAAGAGGCAAGACTGAAAAGATACAGACTAAGAACGGCCCAATACACACAAAACCGCACATTCTAAAACAATGAGAAGAAGTTTTACCAATATTTAAATGGGGAAAGAAGGCAGGACATGAAACCAGATGCCACAGAGGCCAAGAAATATTGGAATAGCATATGGGGGCACCCAAAAAGACACAACGTAACACCGCAATGGTTGGGAGACATGAGAAAAGAACTAGAAGATATAGACAGGGGAGAACCAATAGTACTGAATGAAACCACATTGAAACATAATCTTAGGAAAGTAGCCAACTGGAAAGCACCGGGTCCCGACGGGATCCATGGGTATTGGTTCAAAAAATTCACCACGTTACACGGCAGACTCACTCACCTACTCCAAAATTGTCTAAACGAAGGCAAAGCACCAGAATGGATGACTAAAGGCAGAACCACCCTCATCCAAAAAGACCCAGAAAAGGGGAACATAGCAAGCAACTATAGACCAATCACGTGCTTACCCCTTATGTGGAAAATCCTGACCGGGCAAATAGCAGAGAGAATATACATGTCAATGGATAGAAGGGGGCTACTACCAGAAGAACAGAAAGGGTGTAGGATAGGAACCAAAGGGGCAAACGATTTACTCTACATAGACCAGATGATCTTAAGAGAAGTGAGGAAAAGGAGAAAGAATATCGCAATGGGATGGATTGATTACAAAAAGGCATACGATATTATTCCACATAGCTGGATACTCGAATGCCTTAGAATGTTCAAAATTAGCGAACCGGTGGTTAAATTCATTGGTAATTCAATGGAAGACTGGAAAGTAGATTTGACAGCCGCAGGGGACAAACTAGCAGAGGTAGGGATAAAAAGGGGGATCTTCCAAGGAGACTCGTTGTCTCCACTATTATTTTTCCTAACAATGATACCGCTTAACAGAATCCTGAAAAACAGCAAAGGATACCACTTCTGTAAAACAAAAGGAAAGGTCAACCACTTAATGTACATGGACGATATAAAATTGTTCGCAAAAAACAGGGGAGAGCTTGAGACTCTGTTCAACGAAGTAAGGGAATATAGTGAGGACATAGGAATGGAGTTTGGAATAGAAAAATGCACAATCATGGTGATGCACATAGGAAGGCTTTCAATGACTGAGGGAATTGAACTCCCGGACAACAGCAAGATTAAGGCACTGACTGCACAAGACTGATACAAGTACCTAGGTGTCCTTGAATGTGACACGATAAAACGGGAAGAGATGAAGGAGAAAATAAAGAGGGAATACCTCAGAAGGATAAGGAAAATATTAGAAACCAAATTAAACAGCAGAAATCTAATAAAAGGAATGAACACCTGGGCTGTATCAGTAGTAAGGTATACAGGACCATTCCTAGGATGGACAAAGGAAGAGCTCCAATCAATGGATAGGCGAACAAGGAAACTTATGACGATGCATAAAGCATTACACCCTAGGGATGATACAGATAGACTATACGTTAAGAGAAAAGAAGGTAGTAGGAGGCTCATCAGCATGGAAGACTGTGTCCAGAGAGCTAAAACAGTCCTAGAAAGGTATGTGCAAACAAATAGTGAAGAAATCATAAAGAGCGCGAGAGATAGTGCAACAAACAATAAAGTAGAAAACAATAGAACAGTACAGCAAGCAAGAAAAGAAAGATGGGAGGGGAAAAAATTGTACGGCGAGTTTAAAAGACAGATACAAGATATAGCAGACGAGAAATCATGGACGTGGTTACGAAAGGGGAACCTTAAGAGAGAAACAGAATCGCTCATCATGGCAGCCCAAAACAAAAGCATAAGGACAAACTACATAAAAGCAAAAATCGACAGAACACAGACAAACAGCAAATGCCGCATGTGCGGTGAAAGAGATGAGACAGTAAACCACATAACTAGTGAATGTAGTCAACTCGCCCAGAAGGAGTATAAGCATAGACACGATAGAGTAGCAACGATAATACACTGGGAACTAAGCAAACAAATGGGATTCAACCATGTGGAAAAGTGGTATCAGCACAAGCCAGAGGTAGTCTTGGAGAATGACAACCACAAACTACTCTGGGACTTTGACATCCAAACTGACCACCTCATCCAGGCAAGAAGACCGGACTTAGTAATAGTAGACAAAAAAAAGAAGGCCTGCCAAATAGTAGACGTTGCTATACCTGCAGACCATAGAGTAAAAAAGAAGGAGGGTGAAAAAAGGGAAAAAATACCAGGACCTAGCAAGGGAGTTAAGGAAATTGTGGAACATGAAAACCAGGGTAGTACCGGTCATAGTGGGTGCACTAGGAATTGTCCCCAAAACGCTGAGGGAGAGACTGGAGGAGATCGGGATTAGGGGGAGGATAGAGACCGTACAGACCACAGCACTACTGGGAACTGCACGGATACTGAGGAAGGTGCTAGAGATATAAGTACTGCAACGAATTGTAGCTCTGTCATGATATGCGAAAGAGAGGAGACGTTAGCTGAAGACCTGAGGAGACTTATTGTCACTCAGCCTTCAGTGATAACCACTCGGCAACCGGTGTGAAACTGTAAATCGTAGAATTACTGCGACCTATGAGTACTGGGGGAGGAGGGCTGGAGACTTGAGGAGACTTGCTGTTACTCAAACTCCAGCGGTTACCACCAGGCAACTGGTGTGAGATTCCAAATAATAATAATAATAATAATAATAATAATAATAATAATAATGATAAACTTAAAAGTTTCTCGACTTGGCTATGACGATGATTTACTGGAGATAAGACACTTAGTTTCGACGATGAAAATAAACGGTTGAAGCACAACCCGAAAGCTGTCTTTGAGAAAACTTTGAATTAAAATCTCCGAAACTCATAGATTAAAGCTGCTCACCAGATCAAGGAGGGCAGATTTACTCTTTATAAAGTAAGCAAGTAGTTGATGCAATTATTTTAGCAGAAATCAGTAGGAGACAGAGAGAGAGAGAGAGAGAGAGAGAGAGAGAGAGAGAGACAGAGAGAGAGAGACAGACAGACAGAGAGAGAGAGACAGAGAGAGAGACCGAAGTAAAGAGATAAAATAGAGAAATATGAGGTCATTGTTCGAGAGATATGAAAAGATTGAACCCAGGTAACTGCCCAGAGGTCTCTTGCTAAGACAATTAAATGCTTATATGACCCAACGAGGAACTGAAACAGTTCAGATTAAGAAACTGTCTGAGTGCCAGAGACAAATGAAGGAAATGCCACGTATTTAGGAATGTCACTGTCCCTTGGTTCCCAACGATGTTTGCTGAGTAAATATGAAACTACGATAATTTTATAAAAAACAAAATTCAAAAACATAAATCAGAATAAAAAAAAACATTTAGGATTGCATGAGATTCGATGAGAAATTTCGTAAATCAAAGTTCATGATTTTTATAATGAAAAGGAGCAATCTTATATAGTATCTATACTTTGACTCGTAAACATAATTAGCTTTAGAAAAAACAAGAAAATTACTCTGGTTGTCAGATTACTATCCTTAATGGTGGAATGCTATCAGAACAGGTCGTTCGAAATAAATGATTTTTCTAGTTCTATTAGCTGTAATAGCTCAAAATAGTTTTTCTCCGTTAACCATGTAAAGAAAAATCGATAAAGCCCTTTTCTTTGGCCACCATCTTTTTTTTTTTTTTTGGTTATTTGCGTGATTCTATTTCGAAAACTGTTTTGATGAGAAAGGTCATAACACAAAATTTTTATACGTTATTGTTAGTTCTTTTTATTTCTTCGATGTTA
Organism: Thysanoteuthis rhombus; assembly: GCA_963457665.1. Classification (NCBI taxonomy): domain Eukaryota; kingdom Metazoa; phylum Mollusca; class Cephalopoda; order Oegopsida; family Thysanoteuthidae; genus Thysanoteuthis; species Thysanoteuthis major. The sequence continues at coordinate 24,617,909 of OY735218.1, forward strand.
TTTGTATTCTAGTTAGCCCAGCTTCCAAATGAGGAGATAGAAGTGATCTGCTTGAGTTTGCTGCAGGCTCCTCCTCGACTTTTTATTCGTCTATAATGAACGAGCTCTTAGATAAACGGCATGGTTTGGTTGATTCAAATATCGAATTCTCAAGTGCCAAATTACAACCAGCTTGAATATCACTTTAAAAAAAATCAACTTTTCATGGTTTGCTTTTTGGACATGGGGCACTTTCCCCCCAAAAAGAAATATTGGAAAGGATAGCAATTCGTTTACCCTTATTCTAATCAAATAATAGAACCTGAACATCGTAGTTAAAATAAGTAAGTAATATAATTTTTGTACATCGGGTTAGTTGGCCTTTGATAAAAAAAAGAAAAAGATGTCGGGAGGGAAACAAATGCCCGTATCCGCAAATGGAAATGAATTGTGTCTGAAACAAAGGATTCTGTTTCTCTGCTTAGCACACTCCAAAAGGGTTCATTAAAACTTGCAGGAAAAAGTTCATACTGAGTAATTAATTAATTTTTTGCAATCATTTTAACAATTATAGATAAGTGTTATACAATGGTACACTCAGTTTTTGCGTGCTCAGTACGTTTTAGTAAGGGATAACTAAGAAAACTGAGCCGTTCAGTCAGGCAGTTGGATGATTGTTTACAGTATGATACTTCAATGTTGTTCCAATTGGCTCTGACTGCTTCCCACCGCGGGTCTATGATTGAAAAGTTTTCCTGACCAGTTAGATAATAACCTTCGCCTATGTATTCATTATGGTGATATGATCTCTTTCATGTCTGAAAGTGTTTGGTTCATCTTTTTTGCCCTGGGGAGCAGATAAGAAAACACTGAAATCCTTGACAGTAGACTCGCCACACACGCTGATAACTATCGTTTCGCATTTAGAGAATTAGATGATGATATATTTTAGTGGAGTTGTTGTTGGCTAAGTTTTAACGGCACAGAGAATAGGATTGCGGATCTGAGTTTTAATTCTGGCAGGGACAGTTTGTGTTCACTTTGCATCAATTAACCAGTGTTGCCAGGTGAGTCCACTGTCCCAAAAATCCGACACTTGCATGGTAAAAGCTTACATCCAACAATGGATCCTATCAGCTATTGAAAATATCTCTGTGAAAAACACACCTCGAATCATTCAGATCTCTTTGAATAGTAATCTCTTGCATGTTGCTTTTCATCCCGGAGTTTCTTATTTTTTATGGGTCTTCTCTAGTATGGCAAGCCTTTGGCAGAGCAAGCTCAACTTTCAAGACCCAGACGATCCCAATAATCCTGAAGAGAAGAGTATACCACCAATGCATTCTTCCGATAGTCACTTACAGAGCTATGCGACGCACGCATAAAAAAATCGTCCTCAAAATTACATGGAGAGATCAAAAGACAGCAAAATATATCAGGAAGAAAATGGGAGTCTGAGATTTCATAGAAACTATTAAAACAACTCAAATGGGCAAGTCATGTTGTGAGAATGAAAGACAACCGATGGACATCACGACTCACAACATCCCCATAGATCACACGAGGAACCGAGGCCGACAGAACACAAGATGGAGAGATAAAGTAGACAAATTCAGGAAATACTGGCTCTGTGACGCCCATGATAGAGAATCGTGGCTAGTCCTCGGAAAGGTTTATGACCAACGACGGACGTTAAAAGACAAATGATGATGATGATCATGATGATAATGACAGATTGCATTACATTTGCTCTAGGGATATGGTAAGTTTTCAAAGTCATTGCAGGTGTGTTCAATATTCACCAATTGTCAGTAATATCTTAGGAAAGCTTTGCCAAGCTTAATAAATATACAGAGTGGGTCAGGGGCAACTTTTGATTGGAGATTGACCATGAGTATAATATTCATTGGCCGATTTTAATGGAACAAAACTTTACAATGGTAGAATTTATCTATAAAGTCCACCGATTTCTGCCAGCGCTCTGGCGTAAAGGCTCTTATATAGACCTCTGCAGGGAGTCTGATTATTGGTCACGACATGTCGGAAGTGCCCCCCTCCCCATACCAAGTTGAACCAGAATTCGTAGTCTAGTGCTCTTCACCGACATCTGTAAACGTCTCGATATGGTATCGATAGACCTTTGGAGGTAGTCTATCTGAACGTCGGCCATAACATATCGAATTCCCTTCCTCCAAGTTGATCCAAAGTTTGTGGTTTGGTGGAGTGCATCTTTCTTTATCAATGAGAAAAGTTGCTGGACGTAAGGTCAGGGCTTTGTACACGCCATTCATTTCTAATAGGGCGTCCTTCAACTACTCTGTGTATCTTTACCAAAGATATTTGTATTTTTCATTTAGTTCTTGACCGACTTCTTCTGTCCGATTCGATTCTTTTCATATCTTTCAGAGCGTAACTATCAGCAAACTGGTGCACTAGCAAATTGGTTTCTCTTTATGATAACTGGGAAAGAGGCTTTACTCTTACGTGATTATTACTGAGAGATACATACCTGAAGGCAAACACATTCATTATTCATCAATTTACAATTGAAGAACTGTGTGTATGCGTGTTATGTATGTGTGTGTATCGCGATCACTCAACAAATGGGGTCGATGTTGACATTCAGCAAATATATTAGTCAGCTCGCAAGGCCGTGCAGTGTCGAGTTTGGAGTTTTCTTAGATGTACGGTTCTCAAAAACTCTAATTTAAATGAATAAATAATAACAGATCATAATTTTTCCTTCGTAATTCTTATTGACTACCACTCTCTAGAATTATGTGAACTCATATAAGATATCTCAAGAAAAGTAACTAACAGATTTTTAGGGTGTAGTTTCTTACGATGGATGGATCATTACAGCAAGCTGTCCCACACATTATAAAGTCTTTGGAACAGGCACTGTCCAAGTTTGAGTATAATCACTACATGTTACCAAACACCGTAGTCACGTGGTAGGCAGCTCACCCCCAGTCCGATAGGGCGTAGTTCAATCCACCAGTGAGTCATACCAAATATTTTAAAAGTTATTTAAAGCCCTTCTGCTAGACACCCAACACAAGGACTGGCACTGATGGTCATCTCCCCGTTGGATACACTGGCCCCTGTTAAGATCAGAAATGTTAAGGTAACGTCGAGCCTGGTCAGTACATAGACGGATGACCATTGAGGAGTACCAGTGTTGTAAGAAGAACGAGGTTTTGACCGGCCTGACAAGCCGGAGGTAGTTTTTACTAATAATTCCCCGTGCGTATCAAACCAAAATTCATTTTTAATGGGGGTACAAGCCGAAAATAATGACACGTACGTATTATATACGATATCATTTTACGAGGTCGGCTATGTAATTCAGTTCGTTGTAATATTTTTTCGCCTAAATGGCCGTTGAAAACTACTCCTGAACAACATTTCTATTTTTCACATTTTGCCTTATAAGCGACACGCCACAAACATTCTAGTTAGAGCCCACGTTACAAGATAAGTGTGCATCAGGTTAAGCATAGTTAGGGGTTAGATAGATGCATTCATTCAAGATAAAATTTATCATATGATTTTCTCTTGAGTAGAGACATTACACTGAATACAGCATCGACTGTACCTACTCAGGGTTTCTTCTATCAAGGCCAATGATATGTGAATAGATACGGAGATCAAAAACACCGGAAGTGGCGTCATTCACTTTACCATTGTCGCTTACGGATTCCGGTGTTTCCTAGCGGACTATTATCCAAGTTGTCACTGAGGTTGACGTGATTGCACACAACCCAGTGTATCTGGAGTAATTCATCGGTTATTCAGCGTTTTAAATAATAATTAGAAAACAATTTCTAAGTGTATTTGTCTGACCCGTATATATTACGACAACAGGCCATATCAATGAAGCTACTAGAGAGCTTACAATTTTAACAGTCACTTTTTTTAGTGAAGAATTTACAATGTAAGTTGAGGCTGAATCGGCTGATATTTTTGGTTGAAAATTTGAACTTTTTAGTGATCCAACTAAAGGCATGAGAGCAAACATTTTCTCTAATTTGCCAAAAGACTCTGTTCACCTGGCAGCATATATACAGGGACTGCTATTTTTTGTAAAGAACTTGACTCCAAACCTACTGGTTTAAACCGACAAAAAATCATCCTTATCTTAAAAAAATCAAAGAGGGAAAGATTTCCGCCTCTAATAAAATATTTCTTTGGTTCCGTCTGGGCCCGAAAGTCTGATGGCGTCTTAAGAAAAAAAAAAAAAGAAAAAAAGTTTGCCATTATTTTTTGATTTATCGGTTCTAATCGAAAGCCTCATAAATAAAAATGTATTTTGTCGGACGGTTTTTACGTCTCTAAAAGCCCTGCCAGTTTTAGACTTTAAGCGACTCCGGAGTGATAACATTTTGGTAACTAATAATTGAAAAAAAAAAAAATGTCCACTTTTTTTTTTTTGTTAGAAAAAAATTAATTACCTTAATTTTGGCTATAATCCAAATAATAACGTTCTTTGAGTTCGTAACCATCAATTAGTGAAGCAAAGTAATTTAATGGTTTTAATTAAGAATCATAAAAGAAAGTAATCAAAAAAAAGTATCAGAGAAGTGAGAAAATGAGAAAGACAGACGAGGAATGAACGATAAAAGAGCAAGTCTGTTTAATCAGCCAATAGAAACTATGACATGGCCAACCCTTTCCACAATGTTGGGGATGATCAATTAAAAAGGGGAAAAAGAAGTATTTCAGGGAATTAATTACATCTGCCGTCTTTTGTTGGGCAGAGACCGCAAAAATCTACACATTTTCAAAAGTCAATCATCAGATTTGTCGGACACAGACTGAGAGACCAATTAAGCATGAATGTACATTATAAATCGATTCCCGAATGACTCTCATGTGGGTTGCTGGGTTGAAAAACGTTTTTGCACTCATAGAAGGAAGATGTCCAGAAATTTTGAGCCCTTTGCAAGATTGGTGCAGTCGGTATACGTGAGACATACATACATAGATATAAGCCTGATGGCAGCTTCAATTGAATTGGCTATATGGGAAGTCGAAAGAGAAGAAAATGAAAGAAACTAGAAATCATTAAGTGAGTTCATACCTCTGACAACTACGCACAAAGTAAAAAGTAATAGAAATTGAATCTATCACAAGAGGGAAAACTTTAGACGTACACATATTGAGTTATCATGCTTACTTTCAAAATGTAACTAGAGTTTTTATTAACCGTTCGTTCTACTCTTACAGAAAAAAAAAATCTCAAATGAAAACAAAATTGCGGATGAGCCCCAAGATTTAATCACTTCTTCTTTATCCCATGGGACATCTTTCCACGGATGGTAATCCAAATCCATTGGAAACCTTTTGAGATATCGTGTGGACAGAAAGGAATGACAGGAGGAGAGGTGCGAGTGAATACATACAATTATTCAAACTTCATTGAAAATCATAAAAAATGAAAGAATTATTAAAAGTATGGAAATAAGACGAGAAAGGTGAACAGTATTAAAAAAAAGAGAGACAGTTCAGAAAAAAATCAATACACTCAAAACCAAATTAGATACTGTCACGTGACCAACGTCATTCGGCTGAATGCAATGCTAGGGTGATCAATTAAAAAATGTCGAAAAAGGCGGATCAGTGAATAGGTTGATTCTTGGAAGGTAATCTCAAAAATCTCTAAATTTTCGAAAAAAAAAACAAAAGAAAAAGTAAAAGATAGCCGTGAATGCTGCCGGACACATACAGAGGTAACAATTTAGATTACAATTCGATAGTAAATTGAACTCCCACTAAAGGGGGGATTTGAAAAAAAAATTCTAGACATATTAAGGACTAAACATTTGAATAGTCAGCCCTCCAGCTCCATTTTCGTGGTTTGTACGCATGATACATACATAGTCAGCCAGCTAGCCGGTCAGAAGAACTTAAAAACTGAAGAAACCTATGTTGACAGTATTGTTGACAGTTTTGGTTGACAGTTTCTGTAATGAAAGTACGATGTTATGATGAAGAAGGAGCATGAAACGACCGTGTTAGGAACAATGAAGAGAGAAGGAATAGGTGGACAGAGAATGAAGAAAAGAAGAAAGATAGAAAAGAAATCAAGAAGGAAGGAATAAAGATAACCATGTCAAGAATATGATAAAACAATGGAGAACCTAAAGGAATAAATAGTTTAAAAGAAAGAATCCAAAAGTATGAGAGAAAAGAAAGACAAAAACAATGTCTAAAAAGTATGTGAACACATTACAGAGCAAAAAAGCGAACGGTGTAAAGAAAAAGAAAAAGCAGAGGGGAGAGTGAGGAAGAAAGAAATAGTCAGATAAATGAAAGTGATAACTGGAAAAGACAAAAAAAAAAATAACTGATACTTAGAAGGATATGAAGAATTAAAAAAGAAAACGATGAAGATCTGAAAAATGAGAAAGATGAATGAAGATCAAAATTAACCAGAACTCGTCATCACAGTCAATAACTGAACAACTGAAGCGACGAAATATGAACTCATTTGAAAAATACCCAACAGAGAGCAATCACGGTCTGGATGAATTTTGTTTACAACCACATTTTCTAGTCGAAATCATCTAAAATAGAGTTAAGAAATATAAATTCTCAAAAATATATATGATGTTGTATATAAACCTGCCATAAAAGGCCCCAAAAGGGTTAGGAAAACATTTTTCTCCCCAAAACTCTCATATCGAAAAACAGTTTTAGAGAGGGTCTATCCGAGCACCGATGTCAATTCTCAAGTCAATAAACAGAATAATACGGCTAAGAAAATTCAAAAACACGAACACACTCGTATATAAATAGGGATAGAACCCATGTTTTGACTGCTACGTTAGTTGAAAGTGTCAGAAAGGAACGTAAACAGAGAGAGGGGAAACAGAGAGACGAAAAGAAATAAAATCAGGTTTCTTTAGTCATGATAGAGACCGTCATATGTCGTGTGGGGGCAATTTGAAAAATAATGAATTACTTCTCCATCTTTTGTCAGATCATCATCACAAAGAATGTCGAATTTTCAAAAGACAACTGCCGAATTCAAACTACGATAATTCAGAATATACTTACGTTTTGAATTAACCCTCTTCCAACTAAAACCCTATTTAGAGCTAGTATTGAAAAAAAAACTGCTCTTTTAGACATGATAAATGTTTACAATTTCTGCCCTCTAGCTCCATCAATGCGAACTGCACACATCGATTGAGCATAGTCTGCAAACCAGGCAAACTCAAGAAATCTATGAAATTGAGGGTCAAGTGAAATTTGTCTTCATCAGTAATCTCTGACTTTCAGATTAAACCGAATGGAATAAAGTTTAGTGATGCAGAAAAGTAGCTTAAAATGTTCAGGTAAACTTGGTTTAGTCGTGTACAAGACAAACCTGGAGCGGAATTAGGGATGGTTAGATTGTATTAAGCTAATACTCCAAGAAGGGAGGGTCTGCCTACCAAGAAAATCAATTTTCTAAATATTGGCAATTTATTAATACGAGAATGTCCAACAACTCCAGAGGGCCCAATGAAACTATATTGCCCATAAGGGATAAGTAGAGATATATCATACATATTGCTGGTTGAAGATCTATGTTAGGATGAGAGATTCAATTATGTTAGGATTACATCGGTATATCTTGCGTTCTCCTAATATTAAGATTAGCGTTGTGTTAAAAATGAGCATCAACTTGAAATCAAAGTTGGTTAACATTTTTGAATTACCAATTATTTTTAATATGATCTGATTCTTTTTTTACATAAAAAGAATACTAAGATCAACATCCTGATTTATCGTCAAGTCAGGCTTGAAGAATGGGCAGAACTCCGTGAATGACGAATGTTCAAGTGAGCAACATTAATTTACCTTCCACAGTTTTATGAAACATAAGCTATGCCATGGATAGAGTAGAACATATTTCCTCGTAGAAAAAATCTGCAGACCAAGAAACACAGGACTCTGAATATAAAGATGAATCTCATGACAACACCGGAGTAAAAGATCAGGATCAGCTGAAGTTTGACAAATCTGATGAAACACACTCATATGGATTTGAATGAACTACCTATGATTCGGTTCGTTATTTTTCGTTGTTAGTAATTGGATGACTAAATATTACTTTTACAGCTTATAATCATTTTATATGTAGAAAGTTTTCGATGAAAAATATGGAGACAACTTGTTGTTTGGCTTCTGTTTATTTGTCCTCGCTAAGATGAAATGATCGAATGCCTGGATTATGATTTTGGGCTCGATATATTCGAATTGTCCTATTCTGTCGGCTTTTTTTTACTCTAATCTGACCTAGACATCTGCAGTTGACATAAATTCACAAATATACAGCAGTAGAATTTATTGTTTATTTAAACACCTGCATTGGAGGTTACGTAAAGAGATTTTACAAGGCATATGAGAAAGAATGAAATGGCCAACAAGATAGATTCTCTAATTACTCAAGACATCTTCGAT
>OY735218.1:24631341-24703841 GCA_963457665.1 Thysanoteuthis rhombus
TCGTCTCTCCATCTAACATTTTGCCGGCCTCGGTTGCGCATGTGGTTTCGGGGGATCCATGTTGTGAGTCGCGATGTCCATCGATTGTCTGCCATTCTTGCAACATATGCCATAGTCGTATCGCAGCATGTCCCAACAAGATATGAAATTACACCCGACAATGTTCCTCCTTATATCTTAGCTATATATCTGGTGATTGTATCCCCGGTTGAGAGTATATACTTTTTTCTCAGGAACTTTTTCCATAAGAGAAATGTTTTTCCCTCACATCATTCCGAATAAACTGGCTATTCTGAATTTTTACAGAATTATTAAAATCATTTAGGCGCTACGATTGTTTATAGTCATAAGTAATGACCTTTTTCGTATTAGAATAATACCGTTTTGATATTAGCATGTCATAGTGCCTATATATTGAACAACCGTGATGATAACCGGGGGTTCTATTCATTTTTTTTTCTTTATTTTTTATAAGTACGTGTGTTTTATGGTGCCACAGCGGTCCTGGTCATACTGCTCTGTATATATCCATGAAGACTGGCGTTAGTACTTCACACAGCATCTTCTAAATATGTTCTATGTTTTTTGAAAAAAAAGAAGCTTTTTGGGCCCCTTTAGGCCTTATTCTAACAGGTTTATTTATAACATCTAAATTCTCCAGAATTCAAATTTTTATAGATGTTTTCACACTATTTAAGATGTTTTCCAAAGGAAATTGCCAGTGATGTCATAAATAAAGTATTTTCTGACCATATTTCATCTTTTATAATGAACAAAAAGTTTTTTCTTGACATATTAGGGAGTGAATGTTCAATTCTTGAGCCCTTTAGCTCCATCTGTGCAACCTCGAACTGCAACACATATACAGATAGCCAGCCAGCCAGCCAGCCAGCCAGATAGATTCATTTGAAAATCAAAGGAATTTGTGTTGGGAGTTTTGATGAGATATTTGGTTGACGGCTTCTAACAAGGATACAAAATTATATAGATATTATATAAATAAGCAAACATGAAGAATGTTACAACCATAGTATTCTCTCTGCTTGTTTCACACTGCACTTGTAAGCCGTCTTGTGTTTTTCTATTCCTAGATACAGATCATGAATAGATATCGGGAAATATATATATATATATATATATATATATATATATATATATATATATATATATATATATATATATATATTGGCGACTTGTATTGAGCAAACTTCCTGTGGGGTGAAAAAAGGATTAAAATTCAAATCTTTATGCGAATAAATATAAAAAGAAATCAACAGAGAATACTTACTCAGAGATGAAGTGAAATTTTTTCCCAAAATACAAGGAGATATTTTTTTATTTCATCGAAAGTTTTTTCCAAAAAAAAAAAAAAAGGGAAAAACATGACAATTTTTTCTTTTTTTTTGTCCATTTGAGTTTTATCGTACAAGGCATGTTTTTGGTGTGTTTTTTTTTCTTTTTTTTTCAAATCTTTTTTTTTTTCCTTCTCAAGTTTTCTTATTACTTGGGCATAGATGGAGACGGGGAATGGGGTGGGTAACTGAGTAGCAGTTCATTTGTTTATCATTTTATTGTTGTTGTTGTTTTGTTTTTCTTAAAAAAGTCTTTCCTTCTCTCTTCTTTCTCTTATTTTCTCTTTTATTTCTTTTTTCTTTTTTTTTTGTTCAGTCATGATGATCACATTATGGGTAGAAATTAAATTTGGTTTCGAGTTCAAACAATTTTTTTTTAAAAACAAAACTCTCTCAATATATATAGCCTCTTCATGGTTTGTATATAACAGTATAGCTTACACACACACATGTATACATACATGCAAACAATCAAACACGTGAGCCGTTACACTTACCCATACACAAAAATCAAGCACACAATCACACACATACGGCTTGACAAACAAAACCATACACACAGATAGGCAAAAGATTTCCTCATGATAGATATTATGGTTGATACATAAATACAAAAAGATATCACTCGAACACACACAAGCACACATTTCCATGCATGTGTGACATATATATATATATATATATATATATATATATATATATATATATATATATATGTATATATATATATATGGTTATGTATATTCACACGCATTTCTAAATTCTAATGTACAAACACATACAAATATTCGAACGGATGGAAGTTTTGATGTATACACTTATATCCATCTATTTTCCTATATACTTGCATTAATACATATATACATACATACATACATACCTTGGGGTGTGTGTATTTATATATATGTGTGTGTGTGTATGTGTGTGTATGTTTACAGGCATATTTATGTTTACATAAACAAACTTTAATAATAATATTCATACAAATATGTATATATATATATATATATATATATATATATATATATATACTCATTCATACATTATTAAATACATATGTATATAGATATATAGATGTAAATACACATATATATATTTATTTTATATCATTCATATATCTCTGATCATACTTTCAAAACGTCATATACGAATCTGCAAATACATATTTTGTGATATTTATATGAACACACTCATTTACATATATATATGTGTGTGTGTGTGTGTGTGTGTGTGTGTGTTTGTGTGTATGTACGTAAGCATTTGTACCAACAGGTGTAGTTACTCGTATACATACGGAAATAGTCAAAACAGATTTATAGAAACATTAACATAATGACGATAGTGCCTCGATGAATTCTATAAAGTATCGACAATCAAAGAAATATCACTTAGACATAGTCGATTTTGACATATGGATGTCTTCCGATAAATAACATGTATTTTTACCTGGAGCTCAACCATATTCATACAAGAAGTTTTGACTTATTCGTTTGAATGAATATACTCAAGGGTGAAGAAACAAATATTCATGCATGTGCATACTTAGTCAATTATTATATATATATATATATATATATATATATATATATATATATATTCGAAGGAAACTAATGAAAATTTACTCTTTCTTGTCAGTATTCGATGATAAATAACTCTGGATATTTTGTAATTTAAAAAATACTGGAAGTTATTATTATCATATATATGTTGATTGAAACATCATTTGGATGTGAAAATAAAATTTTGAGAGAAGAGTAGGTGTTACACATCTTGTGGGAATATTTCGATGCATTTCAACGTGCGCCAGCCATCTTTTTCAGTGAAGAACTGGCGGCTGGTCAAGCGAGTTGTGTGCTTTTCACATGTTCTTAAGTTGAAGAAAAGAGCTAAGATATTTGTGTTTTTGCCCTGATTAGCAGAACCGAGAATTATATATATATATATATATATATATATATATATATATATATATATATATATATGTTTAAAACTATCATACTAACATGCTTGAACATGGAAGTGTATAAACACAATTCTATCCATCTGTCTATCTATCTATCTATCTTTCTCTCTCTCTCTCTCATATATATATATATATATATATATATATATATATATATATATATTATATATATATATCAGTGAATATTATATCTATAAATATGTATATATATGCCTGTCTATAAATCTACGTATGTTTTTGTATAATTATTCTGTCGGATTTCATACATATACATATATGAATATATATTTTTAATGACACACACACGTATATCGAATGAATATAATTTGAATACTATTTTCCTTATTATGAAATAACCACACAAACGTACATACACACCTATATATATTCTGATACAAATGCAATATACTTTGATATTGACAAATAACATGTATGCATTATTGCACATCACACACATATGCATACACACACACACACACACACACACACACATATATATATATATATATATATATATATATATATATACTGCCTAGGGCGAAGGGGAGATTAAGCCATTGCCACCAGGAGAAGAATACCTTGTCTAATGGATGCTGGGCATGTCAAACAAATAAATGTATCATAGATGCATTAGATCATCTTTATACAATATATTCTGCGGGCAAAATAACAGGAGTAGGTGACAGATAAACAATACGGCAGTACTCCCGTTTGAAAGCCCTCATTTCTCTTGTGTAATTGTCACCAGAGGAGGACTCTGATGTTTAACGGATGTCTTCCGAGAAACTCCTTCACAGTACCCTTTTGATCGAACCAAATTCTTGATGCATAGGATCAGAAAGAGCTCTCCGGCTGCTATGAAAGAAGTGTCACAAGGACGGCTGTCATCTCATTGTCGTCGCACACAGACCTTTGGTGCGAATGAATAGAAAACCATCCACTTGTCAGCCAATTCTCAAAGACCTCGCAATCAACAAGGGCCAAGTGGAAACAGTTCGTTAGGAACGTACTTGACATTTAACGATAACAACCAGTTGTGACCAAGCTGATGATGACAACGACACACACACGCGAGCGCGCGCACACACACACACACACAAAGATTTAATGCATAATTTTCAAAGGAATATACAGTGTGACAATAATAAAAGTCATCCCCTGCTTGCATACAATACTCAAACAAGTGAAGTACAGGACCTCTGGTCAATGATATTATATATCTGTGCCTTTTATTTATAAGGAACAGAAGATTGGTAATTATTTTTCGACTTGGATTTCTCAACATCATGATCATAATTGTCATGTCTTTTGGGTTAATTATTCAATCAGTAGCACTGAATTTTCATCAATTGGAAAAGAAACGATCATCATATTGTATTAGGTTCATAGTTGCGGGTGACATATCAAAAAACACAAACATTATATATATATATATATATATATATATATATATATATATATATATATGTATATATATATATATGTGTGTGTGTGTGTGTATAGAGATATATGAAGATATATGTACACAAAATCATACATACAAATACATGCACAAATATATATGTACATACATTTAAACGTGCATGCATATATTGATATACATGTATGAACTTACATGCACACACACACACTCACACATATATATATATACACATTTATACACACTGATATATTTAGATTCATATATATAACATTTATACACGCTTATATAACCACACGCACGTAAGCGCGTATACACACACGCAGATACACATTTCTCTCTCTTTCTCTCTCTCTCTCTTTATATATATATATATATATGTTGTGTATATACCTACTTATTTATCTGATCATATGTAATTATCTGTTTTATGGTTGATACTATTATTTTTTTGTTTGAAACAGGATTGGCGCGGGGAATGACATCCACGATATTTTTCAAGTAACACTGAAACAAAATGAAATTGTTAGCATATACATTTTTTCTGTCAATGACGACACGGATTTCCATTCAGATAAAACGTCAATATGTTTAAATTGTTCTTTAGACATAATTTTCAAAACTAACAAACATAGTACGACGAGTGGTGGATAGACTGACCGTTAAAAATTGAAGACGCGATTCTGATAACGTTTGTCGTTGTAGCGGGAATTGGTGTGTGGTAAATGGGTCGTGGGGTGAGACTCTCGGAGGGTTGCACATACACACACATGAAAACCACTTGCACACCATTCGCACACACACACGCACACGTACACACACAAATATATCAAACCCCCTAAAAGTACAACGGTCAATCTATACTTGTATTTAATTTGTTTATCGGAAACAATAGCTGTTGCACCTTTGAATTGGTTTTGAATGAGGATGGCAATTTTGTTTTTTCCTTCAGGATTAGTTTATATTTTTTTCCTCTTTTCTTTCCATTCAGGTTTGTTTCAAATACAAAGTTGTTTTTGTGTTAGTCTTGTCTTAGGCAAGAACAACCACAAAATTATTTTTTTCCAGAGTATTGTGTGCCAGTGGCCTCAAATATCGACTCCCATTCCTTCAACAGAGCTTGGTTCATATCAGTCTTACCTTCGATTCTCTCGTACTTTCTCTCTGTGACAAGCATTCTAAGGAAAAAAAAATATACAAAAAAAAACAACAAAAAAAAAGCCTGATTCAGAACACCACTTGACAACGAACCAAACAAGGGAGATAAATATTCCTGTTGAAATAACAATAATTTCATTTGATCAATTCTGCTTCTTTTTTTTTTTTTACTTTATCATTATTATTTTTAGGGTAAGAGACATAGATAAACTATCACCTTAGCACGGTGCCAATGAATTATTTTTTGTAGATTGTTGCAGAATCCTTCCCAAAGATATATTTGAGAATTTCTTCTTGTAGTTTTAGCGCAACTGCATTAGTACCTCGCTTTTTTTTCTCTCCATTTTTCTCTTCGTAGTCATAACCTGTTTTGTCTTAGAAGTGGATTTAGACATTGATCGAGAATAATAATACGCCAAAAGTAATACTGGATGTAGTGGTAATAATAATAATAATAATAATAATAATAATAATAATGATAATAATAATAAGCAACATCTGATGAAAATGAATAAACAGAAGTGATTATATAAGCAATAATCGTCGAAATAATAATAATAATAATAGTAATAATAACAATAATAATAATAATAATAATAATAATAATAATAATAATCTATTACCAGCGACAATCTACGATATCCCAAACATCTGGTGTGATACTGCAAGTACATAATAATAATAATGATAATAATAATAATAATGATAATAATAATAATAATAATAATAATAATAATAATAATAATAATCTGATCAGTAAATGGCTGGTCAGATACGACTACCATCGTTCAACAATACTGCTCTCTCTGACCCTGTTTCAGTCGCTCTACCCTCTGGCCCTTTTCCAGGTGTCTATCTTGGGGGTTACTGAGAGCCTAGCGAGGAGGCTTGAGTAACTGGAAAGCCAAAGAGGAAACGACACCATTCAGACAACTGTACTACTGAAAATCGTTCGAATACTAAGGAGAGTGCTGGACTATCGGGAAGGCATGCTGTCTTTTGATATCCTGAGTATACCATCAATTACTGCCACTAGTGAAAATTCAATGTGAACAAATAATGATAATAATACCACCAGGCAACTGGTGTAAGATTGCAAATAATAATAATAAAGATAATAATAATAACAACAACATCGATGATGTTTAACACCATCATCAGCAAACCGGAGAAAATGATAAGATCAGTTGATAGTAGAACACAGAGACAAGAACGATGCCAGTTGTCCCTGAAGCTCTTGGCACTACGAAGACCGGATTTAACAAGCGTCAGTTCAGGAGAGCTACAAAAGACCACGCCTTGAGGAACTGTTCACGCCCAGAGGAAATACCTCATCTAAAGTAACAATTAGGTCTCTTGTTGAAATTGTGTTACTTAATTAATATCGGTACTGCCGCCGGGAAACGTACACTAAAATAATAATAATAATAATAATAATAATAATAATAATAATAATAATAATAATAATAATAATAATAATAATAATAATCGCAATTGATAACCGTAGCATTTGTTACACCAGGAAACTTCAAAATGTCAATACGGTAAATATATATGTAAATATCGAGAACATTAACAAATATATGGATAGTGTCAATCATAGTATTTTAACCCAATCAAGATCTGTTGTTTCAATAAAAGATAACAAGGATTTTGCAACATTTATCACAATAATATAAATAATGAATATGAAAAAAATAATAATTTTTAAATACAGTTAAAATAAACAAGGTATTATTATAAATAACTTTAAAATTATAATTATTACACGAGATACATTAAAACTATCATTCGTAAGTCAATGATTGCCACCTTTATAACAATAATAACAACAGCGACCACAACAAAGAATTATATCAGTTCGTCGCAATATTCCATGTCGTTTTCGTCTATGCTGTGTTAATAAAGATGTCTCAATATATTTATTTCATACGGATTTCCAAAAGAATAGAAGCCACGTGTGGACTGAATCACAGTGAGGTGAAAGACTCAAGTGCAATAAGGACTGACATTTAACCCCCATAAAGAATCACTCACGCACATGCACACATACCTATATATTCATGTGTGTATATGTGTGTGCGTGTGAAGTAAAAATGTATATATGTGTATTTGCAGATGGATGGATATGTGAGTGTACATCATGCCAAAATTTGTGAGAACTGATAATTCTTTTATATATATATATATATATATATATATATATATATATATATATATATATATATATTGCGTATGCCTAAATGTACATGACTACTTGCCTTATATATGCATATATATATATATACATAAATTTTAGTTCTGTAATATATATGTTTATATACGTGTGAAAATTTATATATATATTTGTGTGCGTGTGCGTGTGTATGCTATTTACAGTATATTCATAAATACATATATGTGTGTGTGTGTGTAAACTTACATATTTTTGCATATATTTTGCACCGTTAGATACTTATCTCGACTCACAACAAACAAATTCAAACTCATATATATATATATATATATATATATATATATATATTCACTTCCCCGCACACACTTTGTAAATATTCTCGCTCACACACACAAACACACAAATATATGTATATGCATATGTATATACAAGCAGACACACGCATAAACACACACACACACTTATATATATATATTTGCAAATTCCAAGACTTGTTTGGATCACTGAAATCATGATGACTGATCCCATCCATAATACAGCCTACTTGAGTGAATTATGCATCCCGAAAAAAAGTAGTAGCAGGTTTTTATTTCCGGAAAAAAGGACCCTTCTCTATCCTTATTGATTGTTCACTTGAAGTTGGCTGTAGAATGTAGCGGTCAAATCATTCTGTTAACAACAGCAGCACAAACGAATTCAATATTGTGAACAACGCTTGTCAAAATTATCGGTGTACACGCGCATGCATACACACACGCTCTTATATACATATATATATATGTGTGTGTGTGTATGTGAGCGCATGAATGTGAGGGTGTGTGTAAGAGGGTGCGTTTGTGTGTACGTATGTGCAACGTGCATGTGCCTGTGTGTGTGTGAGAGGGAGTGTTAGTACACTTACATATCAATATTTATATGTAGCTCTACTCCCTGTGGCTCCGCGGCCTTCAGTACCTCTTGATGTGCCTTGAGTAGTAACATCTTTAGTATTTTCTTCAATATTAGGTTTGTAGACAAGTCGATCACTTTTCTAGTCAATTTGAGCCGAGGTTTAGCCGATATGATCCACGGATAAACTGTCCGGATTTTTTTGTTTTTGTTACTGTTTATGCAAAAACGATTTTGAAAGCCTTAAATAATTCTGGTTGACTCCGACATATGACCTCTGTTTGAGTTGTTATTGGCAGTTTCAAATGATTGGATTATTCTGATTTGGGAAAATATTGATCTGTGTCGACTTAATATACATACGAAGTTATACAAATATATGCTTGTAATACACACGCATATATATATATATATATATATATATATATATATATATATATATATATATATATATATATATATATGAATATGAGCGTGTAAGGATAGCTGCATACATCTTTGTATGTATATTTGTATAATTTTCAGATAGCGACAGCAGATTGACTTCAATTTCATCTTTTGACTGACTGGTCAATTTTGATCGTTGTAATTATGTAGGTGACGTTTGTCAGACTAATCACATAAAAATATTGTTGAGGTTATGGTTTATATAATTAAGCGTGATTTTATTTAAAAAAACTGGTCAAAATAAACAGAATAAGCTCATGAAGCATTGAAGAAAAAAAAAACAAACAAAGAAGAAATATTAAAGAAAAATACGGAATAATTATCCCTCTCCCTCCCTAAAAAAAAACAAACAAAAAAAAAACAAAAACAAAAAGCAAAACTTGTCTTGGTTGCATATATTGTTATACAAATATTATTCTCTCTTCAAATGGTTTCAACGGGTCATGTTTGTTATACTTCGCCGTCTTTCAACTGCTATCATCGTCGTTACGGTAGTTGGTCTAAAAAGAAAACTTTGTCTTATCTTGGAAATTTATTAATATCACTCTTTTATTTTCAATGAGATAAATCTGTTAAACTTTAAAAAATTCTTGTTCTGAATCTATTTGTAAAATCAGGTTTTTAATTGAGTATATCTTGATATGAACAATATATACATATATATATATATATATATTCTAATTCAATTTATTGTGTAAATCCCCGTTATGGGATTTCTAAATCTCTACTATAATGGCTTGATTAAGTTCCTGAATTAAATCTCTTGATAATTATCTTATGAAACTATGTATCTATTATACGTTATTCTTAATATTATCGATCTTTACAATGCATATGCAAGGTTATAGCAATGTTTAAGTGATTGGTTTAACATAACAAGAAACAAAACACAAAATAAAACGGGAACCAAAAATACAAAAGCTTTTCTTTATCTCTGAAAAACCTAATATTTTTTTTCCATCATCCAATTAGTATTATAATATTTCTGATAGGAACAAGAAGAACGACATTTCCCACATTATTTCTTTCCTTTTTATCATGTTGCTTACAAAAATCTTACATGCGCTCAGAAATACTCATCCTCCCATTCGACACATTTACTTTGCTCTGTGAAGGCTAACGTGGGTCTTACAGTGTTTTGACGTTTTTGAGCGTAATAAGGTCCCGTAGTCACCTGAAATTGGTGCCGCAGCTCCATATTGTCTAATGGTGTAGCATAAATCTCCTCAGCACCGTGGGTCTGTTTACGCACAACCGCGTATTCGTCGTTGTTTACCACGTAATGTTCAACATCATCGCTAAATCTATCAGTGAAAACCCGATGGGTCTCCACTGGTTCCCTTTTGAGCGACGACTGTTGGCTAGCCGCTTGAGACCGACATGAGCTGCTCAGTCTCGTATCATCTTCCTCGTCAAGATCAAGACTTGCTGGGCCCACCGATGCCCAGCTCTTTCTCGGTGTTTCCATGGCTACTGCTGAATAAAGTCCGCTGATGGAGCGCGTGGGTGTGCCCGTCGGCGACAGCGCGGTCACACCACCATTTCGTAGATGACTCTTGTCTTTTTCGAGGGTACCGCCTCCCCCACCTTTTTTGCTGTGATAGGAACGACTACCTTTCCTCCGGGAATCGCTGCAACTTCTGTCTGAATCGGACCTGGGAATTATGGGGCCTTCTTCGTCGTCTCCTCTACTGGGGAAAGATCCCATAGGCGTGTCTTCACCTTTCCGGAGCAGTGCTCTCTCACTGGATTCGATGTGATATTGTCCGGCTTGATAGTATTTCACGTAACTGCAACGGGAAAAGACAAAGAGAGGCTTGAGAAAAGGAAATTGAATTACTTTCATATTTACGTAAACACACACATACATACACACACATACGTGCACAAACTCACGCACATGCACACATACACACACATGTAATAGTGTGAATACTTATATGATATCAAAACTTAATTATACATTTACGTGTTCTGTGCTCCTCGTTGTTTTCTCTCTCTCTCCCTCACACACACACGTACACACACATAAATATAGATACATAAAAGAGTTAACTCCGAAAAAAGTGCTCATAGATAGATGTATTCATGAAGGTATACGCTTGTTAAAAACACACACACAGACATATATATATATATATATATATATATATATATATATATATATATATTATTGTGTTATCCATAGATAGCTGTTTCGATGTATTACACCTCTTCAGTGTGGCTATAGACTTTCCATTAACCCATTCAGTACCGCGAGGCAGGATTGAAACCTTCGGTTCGGATCCGGAGATCGAAATTTTACCTCTGAGCTACAGAACTGGACGTCAGTGAAGCTGAATTTAAGCGATATATTTATTTACTCATAAATTCCCCATCTACTAGAGTGCTCTATTCCTATCGAAGAGCATTATATACTGATAGTAATAATGATAATTGTGATAGGATATTGTAGGTTACATTAAATTTATTTCATGTCTATCAGATTCTCGCGAACGGTGAAGAGTGGTCAGCATTCATCTGGTGAAATTCATTTTCTTTTGTTGCTATTGTGAAAGTTCACAGTTTGAGAACATTTCTATATTTTTCATCTTCTCTTTCTTCTCGCTCACTTTGTTGATATTTGACCAAGGTCGATTTGACATGGAGGCATTCGCTCTTTTTTTTCGAGTGTAATTGTTATACTGTCAATATTCATATCTGTGAATGTTGTAATGACTTTGTTGAGATGTTTGCCAGCAATTCATTTTTTCTTTATTCTCTTTTTTTTTCTGTCATGCAGTTAATTTAAACTATGTTATATAAGAGACACAATGATCAAAACTGAAGATGCAGCACTGGGGAAAGTAGCCCACTACATCCACATAGGATAACGACTCTCCATGAAATACTCATAAAGAAGAAACCCTGCGAAGAATCACTTAAGGTGAATTGGGAGTCTTTCCTATTATTACTCGGCCCAGCGGCAGGGAAGCAGTAAGCCCTAGGTCGGCAATGTCCCATTGCACCTAGAGGGGCAGGTCGGGCTCTTCCCGACGCCTATGAGACCTCGGTTGCTTTAACAGCCACGGTTGCGTCTATTTTTCCGCAGGTACTTCATTTTTTTCGCATGTTAAGCTTGACCTTGAGTCGTATTTTGCTCCGTTGGGAGTGCAAATAAGTAAGGGCTCAACTTCACATGCATAGATCACAAGACAGCACAATATATCAGGGAGAAAATTAGAGACCGAGACATCAAGGGAGCCATTAGAAAACACAAATGGCAATTGGCTAGACATGTTGCAAGAATGGATGACAATCAATGGAAATCACAACTCACAACATGGATCCCCAGAGATCACATGCGCAACTGAGGCTGGCAGATTATTATATGACTTGACAAATAAGACAAATTCGGAAAGTATTGGCTCTGCGATGCCTATGATAGAGAAGTGTGGCAAATCCTGAAGATGGTCGATGCCAACAATAAACGTTAAAAGATCAATCTTTTTTTTCCATATATCAGCATCCATTTTGTATTATTACATATGTTTGTCCTCTTTTTTTATTTCCCCCTTTTTTCATTTTTCCCCTCTTTTTTCTTTCTTTTTGTGTTGTTTTTCTTCCTTTTTTTGTTCGTGAGTGTTTCTTCTGTTATAGTATTCAATTCTCAACTGACAGTCATATATATACACTTGCATATTTAGCGATGCTCTAACCACTGAGCTAAACTACCTCGGGTAATACATAGGTCAGAAATGACGGCTTTCGACTCTAATTCTCATCTCGTGTATTCTCCGTCTTTTCCGTCGCTTTCATTGCAACAAAATATATTCACGAAATGGACATATTTTTAATCCGACAGAATGGATTTTTAAATTGCTTCATGTTACATAAAAACTTATTTAAAATGATCTTTCGTCCTTACACGGTTGATATAGCATTCAATTCAGACTTCGTAAATCGAATAAACATAGCATAATGCTCAACCACATAACGATGAGAGATTATTACCAATAAGTTTCTATATGATATAACGCAATTTATGATTCATTTTGTCGTACCAAATATGTCTATTCCTTCAATACATACAGTCGGGTTGAAAGAGACAGAACAGACCAAGAATGAACGAGATGAGAATTCTGGTTGAGAGCAGTCATTTTTTGCCTTTGCACATTAGCGTATGCATATCCATACATAAACACATATAAATGCTCATTTGTTGTATCATTAATGATATGTTATTCCCTGCTATATTCTACTTTTATTTTCCTTTTTATACTTCCTTTTTGTGTGTACGTACTTATTGTTTATGATTTATTTACATATGGTTCGGGCAGGTCCATAATGTTTATTTTGGGACGTTGACATTTCGGGGATCTTTCTTTTCAAATTTGGGGTTATGTTTATGGAGATGTGTATGCATGTGTGTATGTATTTTGATTGATTTATATGTGTGTACTTTTTCTCTTCACAGTCGTCGTCTAGTTTATTTATCATTGATGGGTTTAGAGTATCTTTGATATACTGAGGGATATATTTTAGATGTATTTTGCTTGCACCAAGAAATATATACATATACACACATACAACCACATGCATACACACACACACACATATATATATACAGACATACGCATACATGAACTTGCAGTACACATTAAGAAGCTACATACACATACATACTTACAGACATGAATTGATTCTATCTATTGTTTGTGATATTGTTCAGTGTTTGTGTAATAGTA
Organism: Thysanoteuthis rhombus; assembly: GCA_963457665.1. Taxonomy (NCBI): domain Eukaryota; kingdom Metazoa; phylum Mollusca; class Cephalopoda; order Oegopsida; family Thysanoteuthidae; genus Thysanoteuthis; species Thysanoteuthis major. The sequence goes on from OY735218.1 coordinate 24,645,473, forward strand.
ATTAGAGTTGTTGCTAGTAATTTGATATATCTCATTTCTTTTGTTCAACAGCTGGTCAATTTTTGGTATGAAATTATTGCGAGTTTTCCCCCTTGGCAAATCATATATATATATATATATATATATATATATATATATATATATATATATATATATATATCAAAGCATACACACTACGTATGTGCAAACAAACACACATGCACATGCGCACGCAATCTTTACATATGAATCACTTTCTCATTAAGTGCTGGAAAAGAGCAGGAAGCGTAATATTTTTTACATTTACATGGGATTCAAGTTATACATGCACTGTTTCAGGGATGTTTCCATACGATCCAGCGCGTCTTTTGGGAATCAGTTTTGGACCAGAACTTGAGTTGAGTCGAAATTTCCACAAAGCTTTATCACTTACATACAGTGGGAATTTATGTGTGCAATTTTATTTTCAAATCCTCTTGATACTTTTCTAAGTTCTTATTGAAAAAAAAAACACTGTTTCCCAATGTCCTACTCAAAAATTCATATGTTCTTTTGAGAAAGGATCAATGTTTTTTTTTCATTGACCACCAAATAAGAAGTTGTTCATAACCACCTGATAGATTACTATTTCTTCCCTGTTTCTTTCTGTCTCCCTGAATGTGTGTATATATATATATATATGTTTGCGTGCGTGCATATGAGTGTATTGTGATGTGTCTGTGATTGTTTGTGTGAGTGTTTGCAGTATATATATTATACATGTATTTTATGGCTTAAGTTGGTATATTTACGCCCATAAATGGATAAACACACACACATGCATATGAATATATACACACACACACACATATATATATATATATCATTGCTTCATTATTCATTTATATATATATATATATATATATATATATATATATATATATATATATATACACACATTTGTGTGTGTGTGTATGTGTGAGTATATATAGATATATGTATATTAGTTTATACATTGAAAATATATGTAATCAATGTTTCACGTAAGATCAAGAAAAAGTGCATATTTTTCTGATCAACATCGGTTATATACAACTTTTTAAAAAAATGCTTTTATTTTTTCTATCTTTCAATAGTTTCTGAGTCACCCCCTCTTTACCACACACACACATACAAGCACACACACACACACACACACACATATATATATATATATATATATATATATATAATCATACTCACTTATGATTTTTTTTTAGTTTTTCACAGCATTGATGCTTGTGAGTGTATAGACAGGTTTGCTATTATTGTATTCTTGTTTTCTAATAAGCTGTGCGTATTTGTATGGTTCTGTCTCTGCGCCTAGGAGATAACTCAATTTATAAAAATATTGATCGAAATAATAACCTCTCTGTGCAAGTGTGCTTGTTGTTCAATTGTATTGTTTGAGGTGCCGAGTGAAGCTTTCGGTAGGATTTCAGATAATGAAATCTGCAAACTTCATTCAAACCCTGGTCAGAGCCGATCATATTAGATTCACGCTAATGCCTCTGGAAATGCATGAACTCAAATATTCCTGCTTCTTATCTTTTTTTTCTCCTAATTTCAATGCTGTTTTTGTTGCAAGAATGCCGGGGGATTAGAAGAGAATGGCAATGCTATGCAACTGTTCAATCAGCATGTCTCCTTGAATTCATATGCGTCACAAGAATCGGTATTCAGTGGTTTTTGCTTCTTTCTTGTAAGGGATTCTGTTTGCGAATTTGCAAGACTTTTTTTTTGCAGGGAAAGTGTCCCTCTTGCTGGGTTTATTAAGGCATGAGTTCATCTCTTATGCATATAACTCATAATAAGCAAAATATTGAAATAACTCAAACCAGAAAGCATGAATAGAATTTTATAGGAATAGAAATTAGAGACGTTTGAAAACATTTGCCATTGAGAAATAAATTCTGTGAACACTGTGAAAGCCAGATTTGCATGATATGTTCTAAGTAACTGAAGGACTCCAAATACCCCAGAGTTAGCTCATCGGGGTGAACTTACTTTTTTTTATAGTCCTGACTGTTAAGCCTGATTTAAAACCCTACAATGATTTCCAACCCCTGTGTGTCGTGAACTATTCAAGTATGAGGGAAGAAGGTAGACAAATAGATATGTCATTTTCAATTGACATGAGATCTTGAGAATACCCCATTCGGGATAAAAGCAAATAATATATATTTATAGTCCCCTCTAAGCTGATTAACCAGTGCACGTAATAATCCGTGAACTGACAGGTGTTATTTTGAATAATTCATTTCGCTGTTACATCACAATAATAAAACATACTCATTAATATCTCATTCCACGGAGCAACTTGTACTATATCACGACATGCCAATACTGTTTCATCAGCTAGGAGAGATCAGTTAAGCCAAAATTAACTTGATCGAATTTCAAGTTTACATATGCACAAGGATTCTGCGTACTCATACTTCAGTCGCAAGAAAAGAATTGCTCAACAGAATATTTTAACGTTGATTGACTATCAAAAATATGAGACAAAATAATACTCTTGCATAGTTGAGCTGCTCCACCTACACCAAGGCGCTATATCCATCATATTGAGTAGTTGGAATTTTACTTCTTGACTTGCTCCCAATTTTTTCAGCAGCTATCAGGGTTGGTCAAAATTCTCTTTTATTTGTCTGTTCACAAAGAGGGATTTATAGACACCAACTGTCAACAACAATATAGTCAACATTATCTTCATTAGTCTTTCAACCTCCGTCGTTGGACATTGACCTTCCTCAGGATTTGCCACACTTCTCTATCGTAGGCGTCGGAGAGCCAATACTTTCTGAATTTATCAAGCTCGTCTCTCCATCTAATACTCTGCCGGCCTCGGTTGCGCATGTGATCTCTGGGGACCCATGTCGTGAGTTGCGATGTCCTTCAGTTTTCCGCCATTCTTGCAACATGGCCAACCCTTTGCCATTTGAGCTTTTTAATGGGTTCTATGATGTCCCTGACTCTTGTCTTTTCCTGGGTGTACTGTGCTGTCTTGTGGTCTCTCCATGTGAGGCCCAGCATAATTCTTTCGTGCGTGCATTGTATGGTTCTCAGTTTGTAGGTCTGTCCCTTGGTAAGGATCCGTGTTTCGGCTCCATACGTGACTATTTGAAGGATGTATTTATTGTATATCCTTTTCAGGATTAATGTTTTTGAAGGTTGAGCTTTCTCTGTCAGAGACTTGCCATCCTAGTATGATTCGTCGCTTGATTTCTTCTTCTTTTGAGGGTCTCATGGAGATTTGTTGTCCTAGGTAGATGTAGTGATCTACTCTCTCCGGTATTGTGTCCTCGATTTTTATTGTCACCATCAATATAACTTTTATCAGTATTTAACTTCGTCTGTCTGGCCGACAGGGTATCTGGCTGACTACACATATGCCACGATTACATGCTTCACCGATCGAGCTAGAAGCCGAACATTTGAATATTTAGTCCTTTTTATGTCGGGAAAACGTTTTTTATGTCCCAATCAAAACAGATCTCTCTCGGTAGGTTCAATAGGTAATTCAAGTTTATGGTAAATCAACTCTTTGGGTCCGGCAGTGTTCCAGCTTGTTTCTTTTTTCTTAGTCATTACCGCCCAAAGGAATTAATTTCGTAAGATCACACTTATTATTGATGCATTAATTGATCACCCCAACACAGTATGCTGCCAAAAAACGTTGGTCATGTAACGGTTTCTATTGAGTGGCTAACTGGACCTGTTTCTGTTTTGTTTTTCCAGTTACTGACGCCCGCGTTTTTGCCAATCTAAAAAGGAAAAGAAGGGTGATTTTCTTATCTTCTTCTCTAAAGGGATTTTTTTCTGTGCTAAGGGAGCAATGCCTCTTGCAGGAAGCTTGGTAGAGAAATCGAAAAAGCAGCCAAGCGCACAAAGATACAGAAGCCATAAATAACTGATAAGGGATTTTTGAGAGTTACTCAGCCCTCAAGTGGCAAAAGGAAACCATTGGATGTTCCTAAGATACTTTTGCCTTTTTTTTATTCTTCTTTTTCATTCATCGCCGTTTTTCAAATATAGTTAGGAAAAAAATTAGTTCGTTCCCGAGAGTACAACAGTGTCTTTTATTCTGAAACATCATAAATACACCCTAAGGGATAAATATAGATTAGACAGTTGTTGTTTTCGAGTGATAGCAACGATTAGAGTATTTTTTTTTTTGTTTTTCAAGATACTTTTTTATACTCAAATGTGTTATCAGAACAACAATTTACAGATCTCGACAAAATGTAATTGACTGTTTGTTTCTGTATCAATTTGTTCATGAAAAGCGCACATGCCAGCGAGAATTGAGGGGCTAGTCAATCCCCTATATTGGGCCTAAATTGTGGTTGGATTTCGGTCAAAAAATGGAGGAAGAGTTCCAATACAGCCATGGTGCTCTTCTCTGTTAGTCTCGCTGTATGAATATTTTTCGATTAGTCCAACGACGCACGTTGAAAAACTGGTGATGATGAATATATATATATATATATATATATATATATATATATATATATATATATATATATATATATATATATATATAAAAGAGAATGTGGATTTATTTCCAGCTCTACTAAAAGGCAACTTAACTTCAAGAGTAAAAGTAGTATGTATCGAGAACACTATAAAATAAATCCATTACATTTCAGAAGTGGCTTTATATTATTGATATGTTATTATGTTATACTGCTAGCTTGATTTGTACCACATATACTATATATATATATATATATATATATATATATATATATATATATATATATATATATATATATAATTTGTATGAGTGAGATGACTGGGGAAGGTGGTGTTTGCTATGGGTCCAAGTGACTTTGAAGTTCCCAGTATTGGATGTATCTGAGTTTGGGGTAGATGTGGATGTGAAGTTAATGTTAGTAGGAGGTTTATGAAGTATAAGAGGTCAAGACCATTAATAAAGACATTTACAAATAAGTAAACCTAACTTCCATAAACTTTACTCCCGAGTCCGTCGCACTCTCTTCAGTTCATATTATACATACATATATATATATATATATATATATATATATATATATATATATATATATATATATATGCATCTATCTGGATGCAAGTGGAGGCGTCAATTACTTCTTCCAGTGATTCTATGATCATCTTTAAATCCAGTGTCAGAAGTTTTTTTAGGAAGATTCTCGAAATGTAAAACAATGAAAACGATTGTTTGTCGATTCTATACACAGTTTGTGGATTTTTCTCGAACGATTCCATTTATTGATACAAAAAAAAAAAACATTCACAAAAACAGCAAAATAAAACAAACGGAAAAAAAGAAGAAAAACAGAAAAAAAAACCAAAACAAACGAGAAGTTTAATTAAAACAAACAAAAATAAAAATCAAAGAAAAGCTATTTGATCACCGACAGCAATGGGGGTTAATTAGCCAGTGACAGCAAGGATGTAGCTCAATCGATTGGTTTGGCTTTCATCCATCTAGTAAGTCATTCTTTTCCGTGATATGGACACGGAAATAATTACCGAACTTCTACAAGCGGGGGATTTACGCCCAATGAACTCGCTTGGGATGAAATGTGTCAGAAACCTTAAGGCCTGCACGAGATCCATCACAATCCTTCAGTAATTTTAAAAATTGCTTGTTGCGATCATTTTCCCCTAGAGAGCAACCCTCTTCAAGGCCAATTTTACCTCAAAACCGTTGCCAAAATTCTTATAACAAGGGAAATCAACGAAACGTTATGCTGTCATCATATCAAGGGGCTCGTATAGAGAGTATTCTAGTTGATATCATTGTTAACCTCCCCAGGGGGAGAGAAAATTTTGCTCTAGTAATAAAGGCCCCAAACACAACCAGATTTTTTGATTGGCCTGACTATGGCAATATAATCATAATTGAAACTATCTCTTTCCTTAAATATTATCGGTGTTGTAATAGATATAATACACAAGCCTCTTCCAGGATACAAAAATATAAAAGTAGGATATAAAAATCAAAGGCAACAGGCAAAATCAATGTCATGCAAATACAATTCTCTATTGCAATGTTATGACATTGGATGATAGAAAAGCATCATTAACAGGAATAAGAGAATCTTCCCAAAATTGAGTGCATTCTATTCAGAGGCATTTTATTCCTTTTCAGATAACTATCATCATTATTTGCAACCTATTCATCAATTGCACTTCCTGGTTTCACCGGATCTAGCATTTTGTCAATTTAAAATATCATAAAAATTTAGTTCAGGAAATGCATAAAAAGATGTAAAATAGCGAAATTCCCCATGATTTTAGAATTATCTTGATTTGTACATGTATCAAATTTGATAACAGTTATCAAATGTGTCTGTTAAATCCATTGAAGTGCTTGTGTTGTTAATGAGGTTCCTCATATCCAGATAAAGATCCTCTAAATTTCAATCATTATTTCCGAAACCAACGACGTTTTGAATTTTATCATTTCTATCATCCTTAGTATAGGCTTAGTGATCAAATGAAGGATTCGTTGTTTAATCGGACCAATCAAGACCTATTATTGAGATCAGAGGAGTAGTTGGGCTTCTAATACAGAAATATTCATGGTTGATTTCAGAAAAATAGTTGGGCGTCTAACATAATGACATACATGGTTGATTTCAGAGAGGTAGTGAGACTCCAGATACAGAGAAAAACGTGCTTGATTTCAATTTCAAAGAGACAATAGGGCTTCAAATATTGAGATATACATGCTTGATTCGAAAGTAATAGGGCTTCAAACATAAAGACATTCATGCTCAAAATCAGAGATTATAGGTCTTCAAATATAGAGACATATATGCTCAAAATCAGGGGTAATACGGCTTCAAATATAGAGACATACATGCTTGATTTAAGATAGGTAATAGGGATTCATATAGAGACATACATGTTCAATTAGTGCTTCAAATATAGAAACATATATGGTCGATCTCAGAGAGGTACTTGGGCTTCAAGTAAAGAATTATACATTGTTGATCTCAGTGGGATAGTCGGGATTCAAAAACAGTGATTTACATAGTTGATTTCCGAAGGTTAAGCAAGCTCCAAATGCAGTGACATACATGGTTGATTTCAGAAGGGTACTTAAGTTTCAAATACAGCCATATACATTGTTGATTTCAGAGGGATGTGCAGCTTTCAAATACAGAGACATACATTGTTGCTTCCAGAAGGATAGTTGGGCTTCAAATACAGAGACATACATATACGATAACAAAACAAATCTGGTTAATTAATCAATAGAAGCTGTCACATGCTCAACGTAGCAAGTTAGGGGTGATCAATTAAAACAATGCAAAAATGGACGTTCATTGAATAAGTTCTCTCGATTTATGTTGGATGGTGATCACTAAAAAATTATTTTGCAAAAGACAAGCATAAATGCCACCGGACTCAAACAAAGGGATCACTTCAGCATAAGCTTACTTTGCAAATTGAGAATCTTAAAAGACAAAAGAAAAATACCAATGGGGAGATTTAAAAAACAAAACGACCCTCCCCTAAAAATCTCCATATAACCAGGAGTAAATTATAGCCCCCTGTACGTGTGATACATACATACATACATACATACATAGCCTATGAGCAAGCCAGCCATGTCGACTTAAAAATCAAAAAGAAATCATGTTGACGACCGCAGAACCAGACAAATATATTTTGCTGCTTTCTAGACAATTACTCTAGAGTCCCTGATTACATTGGTTAACTTTTATTTCTATTTCACTCTTTCCATGAGAAGTTTATAATAATAAAGTGAGAATTTTAAAACAATAAAACCTCGTCTACAATAAATAAATTCCGCTGACTGTGTGACTTTTATCGGCAATTTTATTTATAATATTATGATATTGATAACACTCTACTTCGAAATATCAAGTCTGCGTTCTATTTTAAAAAGTAAGTGAAAATTTAGCATTTTCATTCTTGCACGAGATAACAAGCTACACGCGATAGAATTGAGAAACTGTTGTTATAAAAAATGGCGAATGGTTCTTTCATTTTTTTTAATATGTGCATGTGTTCTGAGTTTCCTCCCTTGCATTTGGTAATCTTCCCTTGTTCTGAGTAATCCATTTTTGTTTTTGCTTCTCGGGCCTAATTCTGACAGATTTACTGATAACACTTAGATTCTTCGAAATCTAGATTTTTCATGGCGTTTTTTTTACTCAACAACATATGTTTTGCTGTGTAAAACGCCAGTGATGTCTTAAGTAGAATATGTTCTGACCATCATTATTCTTCAATGGAATATCTTTTACATTATTTGAAATTTTGACGTTAAGGTTCAATTATTGACTGTGTTAGCGAGTTAAGACTTGTATATAATATCTATGCTCCCAAAACGTGTTCCGTTTTCAAATACGTTGATGGGCTCAATAGTTATCATCTTATTGATACTCAGTTTCAAGTAAAGACAAAGAGTTTTTTGTGCTACTTTTCGAAGCAGACCTCCATAACATAAAAAACTTGCGCAACATAACTTTTATATCCCTATTTATTCCCCACCCTATCATGCCTGGTGCTACACTAAAGTGAAGGTCTGGTTTGTCTCTATTTAGAAACTGACAATTGATCAATGTCTTTGGGTAGCATGTTGTGTTGGATGTGATCAATTAGAAATTTTGAAATAGGCTGATGAATGAATAAGTTACTTCTCTCTTCTTTCGATCACTGAGAAAAGTCCGATAATCAAAAGCAAACATCGACCAGAAGCAGTGCGCAACAAAACTGAGGGACCAATTTAGAATACATTTACGTAGTAAATTGAAACACCCAACTAAAACGCTTTTTAAGAAATAATTCTAAAGAAACCAAAGAAGATTTTTTGTACAGATATCAAATAGTGAATTTTCAGGTTTTTAGTTCAATTGACAGGGTCATTACACGCATCATTATATACTTATATAGATGACCAACCAAGCAGAATAACTTAAGAACTTGAGAACATGAGAAACTAGTATGGCTGTTAGTAGTCTTGGTCGACAGTTTCTGGAAACTTGGTAAGCATCTAAAGACTTGCGTGTGACATTTGTAAGATTTCATTTGTAGCTTTGTAAAAAGGTCTAATAAATGAGATCGTGTTTACATGTTCTTCGGTATCTCCAGAAATATAGTCTCGACACTTGTGTAAATCGATTCATATCCTCTCCAGATTTGCATGTTTGGATATTCCGTCGGAGAATTTAATTCTGATATAATTTTACTAGATAAAAATCCCACTGATGGAATATCCACAATTTACATTCAAGATACATATTCATCATTAAAATACACAATAATTCAAGTGATAAAAATACGTATGGAACCAGATAAAAAAAATTACAAACTTATCAGTTCAGATAAAATTTACCACACATTTTTTCCCAGATTCTTCTTTATATTTCAGTTGAAAACTCAGGAAAAAAAGTTATTCTCAAAATGATTTATACTTGTTCTTTTTAATATATAAGTTGGTTAAGTATCCCGGTATTTCGAAATTCTCTGGGAGAAAAAAAAATCATTTTGATATGGCATTATTGTTTCTGCAGTTCATTTCTAAACCTTCCCGACTCATTAAACATTAGATTTCAATGATTGATAAAAATAAATGATTAATTTGAGGTGATTTTCACTGAAAAAAGTGTTTCTTTGGTAAAACTTGAAAAAATTACTTTTTTACGAAAGAATTGTTGACATGAATTTGTTATCATTATGTATGATATGAACGAATAATTTCTGATCGTGTATGTATTTTAAAAAATTTTTTTTTTACAAAATTTCAGTCGTGTACCCTCAGGCCTTCGTTGGGTGATGTCTGGTTCTAGAATATAGAATCACAATTCAGAGCGTATGTTTGGTTGGACACATAATACCCGTTTAATTTTGCAAATCCAGGCTGTGTTATCGGCATATTTCTGAATTTCCACCCTTGCATTTGGTAATCCTCCCTTGTTCTAGGTAATCCATTTTTGTTTTTGCTTTTTCAAAAAGTCTCTTATGAGGAGAGGCTCCCAGACGCAATCAATGCTTTGTCGGTTAATTGGCTCGACCGAAAAAAAAAAAAAAAATAAGTGCGTCGCTTCCTTCCTTCAGTTGGCGTATCCGACAATTGTTCTCCCTGTCAATGGAGATATTAAATTCATTAGTTTGTCTCGGAGTAAATCTCTGATTAGATATGATAAAACTTACTGCAACATATTTGAGTAATTTTTTGTAAGTTTTACAACGTGACACTTTCTTCAGTGTGGGTACATATTATGTATTATTATAGTTCTTACATTGGTGCAATGTATGATACTGTCTAGTCGTATACATACCTGCCGATTATGAAAGATATCGCAATAACAGTTGCTAACACGGCAACTGTTAAAAACACGTAGGAAACTACATCTTCTGCAAAAGAGAAAAAGAAAAAAGAAAGACGCTTTACTTCAAAAAATTTGAGGCAGCAACAAATTTTGATTGATGTATAATGTTGAAAACACTCGTTAAAAAGTTTCAGAGAAAACAATATTTTGGCAAAGTGTGGCATGCTTTTCTTCCGAATTATTTCTTTTGGTAGGCAATAACAATTATATCATTTTCCTTCGAAGCAAAGCATGATTGGTTTGGAAAAAAAAAACTGTAATAAAGAATTATACAGAACAACATTTTCTGACGGTAAATGAGAAAAAGATGGACTAACTTTGGAAAAATGTTAAAGAAATCTGAATTAGTTTGTTTTTCATTTTCGCCTTGATTGCACTCATACAAATATCGATGATAACAATATCAATAAAGATGGAAAATTATGATGGGATTGTGAGACTCGGACATCAAATTGAAAAGAAATACATAGAGAAGAGAAATGATAGAACACAACCAAAACATGGACAGTGAGTAACGAGAACAGAAAAAGAAATTCAGTGGAGACTTCAAGAGACGAAATAAACATGGTTATGTAAAGGACACGTACAAGGTGGAAAAGCATATCTTGTTAGTGCAACCAGGAACAAATGCATCAAAATTATTTAAAACGAAATAGGTAAAACACAAATGAGTGGTACATGTCGACTCTTAGGTGATGTACATGTGATCGTAAACTTAATTCAACAAGCTATTACAAGAGGAACACAAAAGCAAGTGTTTCAGAGAAGGAGCAGTGATAAACAACAAACGTTTTGAGTTTGGTTATACTAATTATACTATACAGTCTCATGATCTCTTCATTTGATGTTGTATATGCTTCTCCACTGTGCACCTTGTATGGTTTATCAGTTCGAGGGTCGATCTTTGGGTTACCTTCCAGGTTTCAACTCCATAGGTGGCCATCGGGAGAATGTATTGAGTATATCTTCTTTTTAGTACCAACGGGATTTTTTTTCTTGAAGTTTGAGCCTGCTCTACTGAAAGCTTGGCACCCCAGAGTGATTACTCATCTTCTTCCAATAATTTAAGAGTCCGAGATATTATACCATTAATTAAAAAATTCAAATGGCAATGGGGTGGTTCTGCTGCGAGAATGTCAGACAGCCGTCGGTCAACACAACTCACAACATATATCTCCTCAGTTACTACGATGTCCGACGGAATATGAAATGGCCTGACAAACTGGACAGGTTTAAAAGTATTGGCTCTGCAACGCTAATGATAGAGAGGTCCTGAAAATCTTGGGAGATGGGGTATATATTCAACAACGGACATATGAATGCAGATGATGATATTAAACGATGAGCATACCCGGAATAAATCTTCAAAAAAAAAAAAAAAAACAGGATGTAATATTCTGATATTTGGAAGTGATCCATAACGGCCATCAAATCCAAGTAAGGTGACTTGGATCTTGTTGTGAAGAAGGGGAAAAAAGTAAGTTGGATTGTAGACGTGTCCGTTCTCTTGCGGACTGCAATGTGAACATGAAAAGGAAGAGAGTGGACAAGTGCCAGGACTCCGCTTATAGCCGAAGAATTTGTGGAACATCCGGAATAAGATTGTACCAATAATGATGGTAGCACTTTGAACTGTACCCAAAACACTGGAAGCAACATTGAAAGGGAAACGGTGGAATCGAAAAAAAAAAAGAAAGAGTTTTGAATCAATAGACCCCGGCAGTATTGAGATCTACCCGAATATCAAGGTTGTTGCAGATATTAGCAGAGACTTTCGGTCTCACAGTCCGCAGGAGCGATCATCATACCCAGGGTATGAACATGAGGGAGCATGATTTGATAACGTATGGGCGTTTTCGAGCAATCCCCCAAAAGCCATTTAAAATATTGAAATACTTGTAAATTCAAAGGGAAAACTCAAAGTTTGCCAAAAGCAAGTAAAATACCAAAAAAAGCCGTTGGAGTAATGATGATACTTGCTATGACGTGATCTGCTCATTTAAAAATGTAAGAAAACGTAAACATATGTATTGTTACCATTTTAGAGTCACGAAATATCATCCAATTTATTGCTATCGGATTCCAGATATTACTTATGGTAGGACCTGGTATTTACAATAAACTACATAAAAATTCCTCAAATGTATGAAAAATTCATTTTCACCGGTCTTAAATATTGTATTTGAAAATGTCATTTATTTCAAGAATATCTCATGAATTATTAAAAATCTTCAGAAAACTTCTTTCAAAGCAATAGTTTTTATCTGACTGAATGGGGAAAATATTATTTATCTCTTAACACTGAGATTGTAATTGAGTTTTTGTCGGAAATTTTCAGTATAAAAATAATATATTAAAAATGTTACTTCTGTAATGAAAATATATGTTCAGTCTCATTTATATAATCAACAATAGTTCAATACAAACTGTTTACTGCGATCTTTGAAGAGATCTGACCGGAAATCTGACTGAGAGGGAATAGGAATAAATATAAACCAATAATATTCAAACCATTTCAGAATCGCCTTTAAGGTTTTTATAGCGTCAGAAGTATCAGAAGAATTACAAAGCATGGTAACTGATCTAAATTTAGAAAATAAAAAAGAGTAGGATTAAAGATGGACTGAACAAAGAGAAAAGTATCGATCAATGATAAATTCTCCCCAAAAAGTGGTTAATAAATATATGTACCCTGGATGGATAATAAGGTTGGAGAAAGTACGAGACCGAAATGAAACAACAAATAACGGTGGAATGAATAGAGATGTATTGAAAGCATATTACCATTTTGCTTGAAGTATTAAATGTACAATTGATGCAAATGGGAAATTTGACAGAACGGATTGAGAAGTAAACTGAAATCGTAATCAGAGCCGTGGACATATGAATTTATGTATATTTATGAAAAAAAAAATCATTGACATTGCGGTAAAAACAATTGCATATGCTTTCAAAAGATTGCAGATTTAACATGTTACAAGCTGGTAAAATTTAATAATTCAAGATTTTCATGGAGGCAGAGGAAGAAAGCCAGAATATTCTTACTAACACTTGTCTTGTACATAACTAACAATGTTATATATATATATATATATATATATATATATATATTCAAACCATTTCAGATTCGCCTACGACGTTTCTATGACGTCAGAAGTATCAGAAGAATTACAAAGCATGTTAACTGATCTAAATTTAGAAAGTAAAAAAGAGTTGTCTTGTACATCACTAACATTGTTATATATATATATATATATATATATATATATATATATATACTTTCAGTTACATATGTTAACCTTTGGATCAATGATAAAAGTATGCAACAAACTTTATATAAAAAATGAGTTCCAACACCCAACAAACTTGATGTATCTGGACAGAGTATTGTGTTAGCTATTTTGCAGGATTTTAGTGGTTATGTCTTCCCATCTGAGTAAAAACGAAGTGGGTTTACCTCAGATATAGTGTGAAAACAACCCCTGAAAAAACTCTCGCTTTAAAATGCTTTGGAACCATCTGTCCAGAAATCCTCGGTGATATATCGTCGATGTCGTTATATATTGATGCTACTCTGAAAGCCTGCGCTTATTTCTATGTATTTGCGAGTGTATGGATCATGGCATAGATTCGTGAACAGAGATTTAGGAGGCTTTTTACACGCTTGTTGCCGCTGCAGGGCCCTCTGGTGGCTAGCGATGTCGATGAAAGGGGGGATGGAAGCCGAGGGAAGATCTCGCCTTGCAGTGCTACCTTTTTTTTAGATTTTATTTCTTCTGCTTTAGTTCTGCGATTTGCTTCGACAGATGATTTGGCATGGTAGACATTGTGCCACCATGTTTTCCTTCAGGAACACTTTAGAGGTGTTGTACAATTCAGGTAAAAATCAATTTTGCAGTCAAATGGAAGACCGAAACCTTATTAGGCAAGTGGTCATAATGTATCGTCTTATCAATGCAATATATATATATATATATATATATATATATATGTGTGTGTGTGTGTGTGTGTGTGTGTGCATGTGTGTGTATGTGTGCATGCTGACGTTACCAACTCTTTTTTGATAACTAAGGTTATTCACTGCAAACCTTTGCCAACCTAGTATGTATGTATGGATATATAATAAAGAAATGGATATATTATCCGACAAAAATGATTATGGATCAAGTAGTACATTCAGCGTGGAAAACTAGGAGATCAGTTCAAATAAATAGTTTCAATATAAGATAACAGACACACACACAGAGACACACAGACGCACACACACACACACACACATATATATATATATATATATATATATATATATATATATATATATTCTAAACAGTTTTACAGCGGTAAACAATAAACATTAAAAAACCTTTTCAAAATCATTTTTACGTTACTTTAGTCACTTATTTCCCAATATCTGTTAATATAATTTATTTGATTTCCTCCTGTATTTTTTAATGTTTCACACGTACTTTGATATTATGATACCATGTCAAAATTTCCTCTTGTTTGGGACATCAGCTGTTTATCGTGTGATATTTTAGGGATTTCAAAACAAAACATTTATATTAAAATGACACTCAGCAGTGTTGATCAAACACCACCTCCATTTCAGCTATGACTTGTAATATATACCATTCACTAATGTCAGTTATTTTATACAGGGTATTATCATATATATTGCATACGGATGTTATTTTATTCTACACATCATTTTATTCTTTCAAACACAGGGCTTACTTACATCAGTTATCCCAAGAACCTATTTGATGATGGAGGATTAGTACGTAAAACAAGTGAAACAGATGGGCAATTCCATTGATAAGACTATTTGTTACTTGACATTCTATGTTCAATCTCCAATCACTCTCACCTGCCTATCGGTCACACAAATGGAACTGAATCTAGTATTTACCCCTTTCCCTATCCTTAGTGAATACAATGATTTTTCACGCAAAGACTAAATACATCTCTTCTGGTTACTTAATTCCCCTAACATTATTTCACATTTGTTACACACACACACACACACACACACACACACATATATATATATATATATATATATATATATATATATATATATATATATGTGTGTGTGTGTGTGTGAGAGTGTGTGTACATGTGCAAACATGAGTTCTTTCGCATGAGAGAAAGAGTATATACAAAATCTGGAGATTATTTTTGTTAATTTTTACTCTTGCTACCAAAAGTATACTGCACTGAAATAGCCTGAGTGTTATGAATGAAAAGGGTGATGATTTGCTAATTACTTCTGGTCATTAGAAACCCAGCGTCTCACAAACTAATCAAGCAATGTGTAATTGAGAACGCGCTTGGCTGCGAAATTTACATGAGTATCTTGTAGCATCATAGCGACTGCATCACAGGGACAAGTAAAAATCGGGTGCGGAAGCAGCATTTTACCTTCAAACTGTCATTATAACAACACTTTTATAGGAAAAGAGACAACCGTATTGAATTACTGTAGTACTATAAATGGTCACACCAACCTGCCAAAAAGGGCCGCAGATATTTTCTCTTTGAGAGTGTCTCTGTGCTCTTCCAGTCAGATTTCTGGGGCTATAACTTAGAAAAAATGTACTACTAGGCACCCTCAAAAGATATATTTTTGTTATTTGAGAAATTGTTTTTTGGGGGCTTTTATGCTTATTTTGGACAAACCATGGCTCACTGTTGCGCTTTTATTTTTTTTTAGATGATTTTAAATAGAAGAACTCTTTTTTCAATTAATCTTACGCGGCATATCTATTTTCTTCGGTTAATTTCAGAAATGTTTTAGATAACAGTTTTGGTAAACGTGTGATCAATCATTTTGAATATATTATGAAATGTCAACTAAAACCTTGGACATATTTTTGAACAATCAGTTCTGGTACACGTGTTGGCTATGGTGATTTATTTATGGAGGAAACAGATATTTTCTCTTTGGTATATAAAGAGATAAGTTGAACTTCATTGAGGAAAGTTCAAATATTCTTTTCTCACTATAAACCAAAATTACCAGTCTTTGTTTTGACATCAATTTTAGTTTTGAATTTATTGATTGTGGACAATTGTAAACATTTGTAAATATTTGGTATGTATAACTATTATTCAATGTGTGTGTGTACATGTATGTGCATACACGAGTCACGTGATTATACCAGACTTGTTATTGAACAATGACAATATATATTACATTAGTGCAGATTGTACTGTGACATTTTTTGGATCAGCAGTTTTAAAGAAATCTAATGAAGATACAAGAATAATAAAAAATACAGAATATAGATATTTATTCACAATGTATATAAATATTTCCCCTTCACTTAGCTTTGTAGAACCTTCCAAATTCATAATATGAAATGTCTAAATTTACATCAATGAAGAGAAGTACGCGAAATACTTTGAAGCCCTAGCTCCTTACGACGGACAGAGATTGATTTTGCATGACAAATTATGCAGGCTGTTTTGCAAACTATACAGTCTAACCCCTTCCGAAAATTCATCATAAGAACAAGAACTTCTATATTGATTCTTGATTAGTATTTGTGGAACGATTTGTATCAACATCGTGTTTAACTTAATGAAGGTTTCTGGATATCTGTGAGTTGATTGTAGTGCGGATGATTTTGTCTTTGAAAACAGTGCCTAGGTCCAGATAATAATACTGAATTGAAATAAAACTGGGCTCCCCGAACATCAAAATTTAAAAAAAAATAGCTAATAGAAGAAAAAAGCCAAAAACGAAAATAGTGTTTGTTTGATCTTCTTGCTCATAGAGGTCCCATTACAAAAATTGGGTTCTTATTAAAAGTTTCAATAAGATAGTTCATGTGGAAACTTCAAGTTCTACTAATATAAATACTTTGATTTAAAAGACTGTCTGTCGTGGTGTTTCGGCTGTAAAATGCCAATTCATGCCCTTGGCCCCTCTCGCAGCAAGTGGATGAAGGCAGGAAATATAACCCTATCATTGTTTAAGTGTAGTGTTGTTCAGAGCAGGACTCCTACAAAGCTATGCTGGAAAGTAAGGCTATCAGTGATTTGAATTACACTTTTATTTTAATTAAGTGATCTAGCTATGCACTTTTTATTTGCATTCTATTCGTATCTATCCAACTCTGTTCATATTGTCGTTTATCTGAACCTTATATCTATCCATCTATCTATCTATCTATCTATCTATCTATCAGATGAGTGCAAAGGTTCTCAGCGGGAAAACTGGTTCTCGATTAAAAATTCAATTTTTAGTTTCCAAAAAAGTGATGCACACTTTCGCGCGCAACCAATATCTATCTATCTATCTTATAATGTTCATATCCACTTTACTCTGTTAATAGCAATATTCTATTTCTCATTTTATCTATTTGTTTTTTTATAACTGCTTTCCTCATCTTTTCTAAGTAATCTGAAATTACTTTTTGACATAAAACTAATTCTTCATTTGCTTCTCGTTTGCTTCTTCTCCATTCCTGTTCTGGTACCAAATAACTCACTTAATTATGTTTCATATCAAGATTCAATTCTTTAGTCTCACCTCCCTACTTTCCAGATTCCAAGTAATCAACTTACTTTTTATTTACTTTCGAAATGTCTCCCACAATTATTCCGTCCTACCACCGCATCAACTGCTCTTTTACATACTCCCTAACATTCCATCATAAACGAAACGACCGACTGATCATATTTGAGGCTGATGTGAAAAGTCTTCGCGTGGACATTTAAGCGAAATAATCAATCCATTTGGTGAGAAAATCTATTTTAAATTACCGCATAATTACATCTAAACGATGGAGGACGTCGATTATGACTACGCATTGGAAAAATCAATTAAGTATTGATTTTTATTCACAACTGTATTCCTGTGATTAGATCTGGTGAGAAATAGAATGAAATGCTGCTTTTTCGTGTCTTCTAAATTGAAGAAGAAGAAAAAAATGATTATTTAATCAAATCGATGTAAGAGTATACACATACATGCGTGTACACACACAAACACACACACACGTGTACGCACACATGCACACAATTACTAACATATACAGACGTAAACGCGTTCCTTTTCACACACACCGAGTTGTTGTGAGTATTTTAGTTCACTAATGTAACTTATCAGGTCGTTCGAACGCAAGATGTCACTTTGCGCCATGGCACATAGCAAAATAATTGTCTAGTTACGATATAGATGTTTCGTAATATTCAGCACATTTCCAAAATAAATACGGAATGTTGAAACCCAAATTCACGAATTGAAAACAGACGGTCGTAACCATCATCATCAGCAGCAGAAGTAGCAGCGGCCGTTCAGCTTCCGTGGGCGTTGTTGGACACGGACCTTCCTCAGCATTCGCCACACCTCTCCGTGATGGGCGTCACCGAACCAATTTCTGAACTTGCTCTATTTGTCATGATATCTTGTATTTTGCTGTCTACGCTCCCACTTGAGTCAACAGTGAAGGGGATGTACAATTTCTACTACCGATTCCTAATACATTGTAGCAAAAAAATAATAACTCGTGCATGAATGGTGATAAACAATTCAAATACACCAGAACCACAATGGTTAACTTTCAAGCTTCATCTTAAAACACTTATTTATTGTTGCTTAAACGTGTAACTGCTTCAACCGAATCAAACCACTACTGAGATTTTCAATTGTATCAAACAGTCGCATCTTTGCTATTGGTAATTCGTGTCGCTGAGTCGTGTGTCGAATGTTTGGAGGAATTCACAATATCTCTCTTGTCGGGGAGTTGCGAGAATGTGTCTTTTGAGAGAGATGTGTCGTGTTTGTCGGAAAAGGAGAACTTGCAGAGGATAACTGATGGAGGTCATTGTGAGTGGCGCATAGTGGAAGTAAGGTTAACACCTGTCAAGTAACTCGAAGTCTTTTTGTCACGATATAATCGGATACTGATACTTCCAGGGGAAACAAGTGGCGCCCAGATCACGCCAGAACAATTGACTAAAACCCTCTCCAATCTATAATATTGGCGACTGAAAAGGACTAAAGCTTCCAGGTATGACAGTGATCTAGTAGCAGGCAGATATGACATTATGGTAGTCAGAATATTATTTGAAAATGACATGACGATGAGCCAGCGCAGTTGACTTGTTATTACTTCTGTGCCGAATGCAGAGGGTCAGAGTTCGAATCTGATCACATCCGGATTTTTTGAAAGTCAGAATTTACCTAAAAAGCAACGTGTACATCCATATATCCGTCAATCTGTCACACTTTTGGTATAAAAATTCAAGTCTCCAGCCCTTGTCTTCTCGTTCTCATAGACCAAAGGAATACTGTGGTTTACAGTTTCACATTGGTTGCCCGGAGGTTACCGCTGAAGGCTGAGAGACAGTAAGTCTCCTCAGGTCTTCAGCCAACATCTCTTCTCTCCTTCGCCTATCATGCCAGTGCTGTGTATCACATTTCCGCTTCTATTTTCCTTCCTGTCTTAGGCCACTGCTAACATTTAGTGTTACATTCCTCATATTTTGATCACTTTCCTCAGTATTCGTGCAGTTCCTAGCAGTTCTGTGGTCCGTACAGTCTCAATCCTTCCTTTTATCCCGAGCTCCTTATGTCTAGCCCACAGTGTCTTTGGGACAGTTCCGAGTGTGCGTACTATTACTGGCACTACCCTAACTTTCCTGTTCCACATCTTCTTCAGTCCTCTGGCTAGATCTTGGTATTTTCCAGTTTTTCACTCTCCTTCCTCTTTACTCTATTGTCTGCAAGCAAAGCCACGTCTATTATTTGGCAGGTTTTCCTCTTTTTGTCTACGATTACCAAGTCCGGTTTTCTTGCCTAGATGAGGTGGTCGGTTTGGATGTCAAAGTCCCAGAGTAATTCGTGGTTTCCATTCTCCAGGGCTGCCTCTTGTTTGAGCTGGTACCACTTTTCCACATGGTTGAATCCCATTCATTTACTTAGTTCCCAGTGTATCTTCGTTGCTACTCTATCGTGTCTGTGCTTTATACTCCTTCTAGGCGGGTTGACTACATTAACTAGTCATGTGGTTTACGGTCTCATCTCTTTCACCGCACAGGCGGCATTTGCTGTTTGTCTGTGTTCTATCGATTGTTGTTCCTATATAATTTGTCCTGATGCATTTGTTCTGAGCTTGCACGATGAGCGATTCCGTTTCTCTCTTCAGGTTTCCTTTTCGAAGTTATTATTATCATTCATACCGTTTTTTTCAGTCTGAAAGCTGACTGTTGAGCTTTGACAGAATGCCCCAGACAGAGAGTTTTGTTTTGTTTTTAAATGATGACTGTTCAAAGAGGACATTTTTTTTAGAGAACGTGCATGTCTATTCTGATATCTGACTGTTCGTTATGGTATAATAACCAAGAGGAGGGGCGAGCTCAATGCTCCAATTACAACAGGCACAACTTACACTGGGAATCAAATGACGACTAATCGATATCATATTCGAGCACCCCGTCAGTATTCCAACAGTTTTCACTTATGGTGTCGCATGGATGGTTTGAACTCTTTCCCAGTAATGATCAGTAGAATTGTCATATTCCTATCAATGTTCTTCCAGAACTTTGGTCGGATAGACAGGTCATCTGGAAACCAATGAAACTTTTCAAAGAGGAATGCTTCTTTGAAATAAACTCCAAAGTTACCTGTCCTAAATTCACAGTCAGCTGATTGGCTGATACGCTTAGGTGAGAATAAAGCTAAGCGTAACAGCTGACAGTAATTTGAAGGGGGCAACTGAAAAAATTATTTTGAACATATACTTCCCTTTCGACTGTGGGATTATTTGCAGATACTCTGTAGGAATTTGTTCAGCTTTTTAATTCATCTTCATTTTACTCTGCGTGCGAAATCTACTCTCTGACAAATTGTTTGTTTTGTCAACTCCAATATAACAGATATTATAAACAATATTTTATTCATGAAAATATTTGAAATTATTCAATTGTTTACGCTTACAGCGCGTTGTATATATATACGGAACAAATATAAGAAATCACACAAAATTTCGTACAATACTAAAATAATATATGAAGAACTTTATTTGTTCCCACTGTTTGATATCCTTTAATTACATTGTGCATTATTTATAAGAAAGTGAGAAACAGAATTTATATAAATACGTTATTTCCTTGCGCAGTAATTGAAAACAGTTATCTACATTACGTAAGCAATAAATTGAGAACACTGAGCTGAAAAAAATAGAACCACTACACTACATCTATCTAATACAACAAATATCTCTGCGACCTCTGAAGGAAGAAGATATTATGCAAAGAATCGCAGTGGGCTTTCAATCTTTCAGTAGAGTAAGTTCAACCATCAAAAACAAGGGAACCCCATTAGTCCTAAAGAGATGGGTGTATAACCAATGTCTATTTCCGATATTCGCATATAGAGCTGAGACATGGAACCTAACTGAAAGATTGACCTTCAATCCAATAACCATGCAACGTCCACTAGAGAAAAACATGCTCAACATCCTATGGGAAAATCAAAATACACTACAGTATATTAGAGGGAAAACATCACTGGACATTGCAAGTCACCACGTGGATCCTCAGTGCTCATGGGCGAAACTTTGACAGAAAATGAGATTGGGTAACAAATTATACATGTTCAGAAGGTATTGGCTCAGCGACGCCCTTGGACAGTCCATGTCGACGATAATCCATTTGGGAAAGAAGATCCAAGCCCACCCCGAAATGAAAAGATTCTATGCGGTCCTAGAAAATCATCGGAATGTTTGCTAACTATATGCAGAAGGTGGAAATCAAAAATACTATCGTATCTCGGAAAGTAAAAACTCATGGAAATTGCCTGGAGCAACCAGCCAGGACACTTGAGCTAATATTCAGACACTCGAGAGTGAGTTCAGTTCTCCAACATTTTAATTTCTGTTTCATCGCTTTTTCTTGATGGGTGGGTTTAGCCGTTCACCTTTAGCAAATATATCTGTTTCAACCCTGATTTTACACTTGCTCTTACTCTGCTTCTCCTATGTCCCTCTCTTCGACCAAATCGCAGTCTTCGTGTTTACATTCTGTACTCGAAAACTCTCTTCTCAACCCCCAGCGGTAAACACCACACAACTGGTGTGAGATTGAATAATAATAATAATAATAATAATAATAATAATAATAATAATAATAATAATAATGTAGTCAACTCGCCCAGAAGGAGTATAAGCATAGACACGATAGAGTAGCAACGATGATACACTGGGAACTAAGTAAACAAATGGGATTCAACCATGGGGAAAAGTGGTATCAGCACAAGCCAGAGGCAGTTTTGGAGAATGACAACCACAAACTACTGTGGGACTTTGACATCCAAACTGACCACCACATCCAGGCAAGAAGGCCGGACTTAGTAATAGTAGACAAAAAAAAGGAAGGCCTGCCAAATACTAGACGTTGCTGTGCCTGCAGACCATAAAAAAAAAAAGAAGGAGGGTGAAAAAAAGGAAAAATACCAGGACCTAGCAAGGGAGTTAAAGAAAATGTGGAACATGAAAACCAGGGTAGTACCAGTCATAGTGGGAGCACTAGGAACTGTCCCCAAAACGCTGAGGGAGAGACTGGAGGAGATCGGGATTAGGGGGAGGATAGAGACCGTACAGACCACAGCACTACTGGGAACTGCACGGATACTGAGGAAGGTGCTAGAGATATAAGGACTGCAACGAATCGTAGCTCTGTCATGATATGCGAAAGAGAGAGGAGACGTTAGCTGAAGACCTGAGGAGACTTATTGTCACTCAGCCTTCAGCGATAACCACTGGGCAACCGGTGTGAAACTGTAAATCGCAGAAATACTGCGACCTATGAGTACTAGGAGAGGAGGGCTGGAGACTTGAGGAGACTTGCTGTCACTCAAACTCCAGCGGTTACCACCAGGCAACTGGTGTGAGATTCCAAATAATAATAATAATAATAATAACAACAACAACAACAACAACAATATGAAAGCAGAAATGTGAACCACAACACTGGCATGATAGGCGAGGGAGAGAAGAGATGTTGGCTGAAGACCTGAGGAAACTAATTGTAACTCAGCCTTCAGCAGTGACCACCGGGCAACTGGTGTGTAACTGTAAACTGCAGTATTACTGTGGTCTATGAGAATGAGGAAAGGAGGGCTGGAGACTTGAGGGGACTTACTGTCACTCAAACTCCAGCGGTAACCACCAGGCAACTGGTGTGAGATTGCATAATAATAATAATAATAATAATAATAATAATAATAATAATAATAATAATACTGGAGGAGATCGGGATTAGGGGAAGGATAGAGACCGTACAGACCACAGCACTACTGGGAACTGCACGGACACTGAGGAAGGTACAAGAGGTATAAGTACTGCAACGAATTGTAGCTCTGTCATGATATGCGAAAGAGAGAGGAGACGTTAGCTGAAGACCCGAGGAGACTTATTGTCACTCAGCCTTCAGCGATAACCACTGGACAACCGGTGTGAAACTATAAATCGCAGAAATACTGCGACCTGTGAGTACTAGGAGAGGAGGGCTGGAGACTTGAGGAGACTTGCTGTCACTCAAACTTCAGTGGTTACCACCAGGCAACTGGTGTGAGATTCCAAATAACAACAACAACAATAATAATAATAATAATAATAATAATAATAATGATAATAATTATAATAATAATAATAATAATAATAATAATGAGAAGAACAAGAACAAGAAGAACAAGACAAATACAAATACAAAAGAATCAGATCATTTGCCACACAAAGCGATATAAACACCTCGGATCTTTAATGTGACGCAATAAAATGGGAGGGAATGAATAGAATTAGGGACTAAGCTAAACCGCTGACATGAGTCGTGGCCGTCTTGACAGATCACAGAGTACCTAGGAAAGAAAGTGAGAGAGTGGGGAAATACCAGGACCTGGCAAGGAAGCTGAAGGAAAGAGGGAATCATAGAAGTCTGTGCATTGCAAGTAATCGTAAGTGCACTTGGAACCGTATCAAAGATACAGAATGCAAGACTGGGAGAACTTGGTACAAGAGCAAGGATTTAGACGATTCAGGCCACATGACTACTGAGGTATGCACGGATACTGAGGAGAGTGCTGGAAATATTAGATCTACGGGCCCTAGCGGTCAGCAATGCCCTAAAAGGGAGAGGGAGAAAGAATGGTGGAGGTGGTATAAACCAGTGCTGAGAAGAAGAGTGGAGGCCCGAGGAGACTCACTGTCACTCAGCCTTCAGCGATACCCTCAATACAACTGGCGTGAAACTGTAAAGCACAGCTCTGCTGCAAATTATGAGAGTGTGAAGAAGAACACTGGACTCTTGAACAGACTTGCTGTCACTGTGTTTCCAGTGGTGGCCATCAGGTAATTTGGGTGAAAATAGATATATGAATAAATAAAAAATGATAGTAGTAGTAGTAGTAGTAGTAGTAGTAGTAGTAGTAGTAGTAGTAGTAGTAGTAGTTTTTCACCATTATGATATCAGAACAATTCCGGTTCGTCTCATCCTTTACTTTATCCATGATAACAATGATATTAATAGTGATGATTTCTTTCTCAAAAGGAAATATTTTTACAAAGTATCGGAAATTCTTTTCAAAAAAGAAAATTATCGAGACGTAAGTAAAGATGTTTAGAAGCAAGTATTAGACAACAAATAAAAGTTTTCCGTTGATGTCTTTCCAATAGTTTAACAGAAGTAAGAATGAAAAAAAAAATTTAGTCAGTCAGTCACTCCATAGAAACTGTCACGTGACCAATGACTTTTGACACCATTCTGAGTTGGGAATGATCAACTGAAAGAAAAAAAAAGTTATTTTCTCGACTTTTTTCTGGGTTATGATCACCAAGAGAGTCTGTGTATCAGAAAAAAACGTGGATGCCGTCGGAACCTGAGGACCAATTTAGGTTACAATTACATTGCACAATAATCAACTCCACAAAATAACTTTCAAGGGGAGAATCCTCGAAAATCGAGAAAAAAGTTTTTTTCTGAACATTATAAAGACTAAATGTTGAAATCTTTATAGCCCAGCTTTTTTTTTGCGCACCATGTACCCGTATCACACGGCATACATACATACATACATACATAGTCAACCAACAAACCAGACCAACTTGAAAACTGCAGAAACCTATGATGACAGTTTTGGTTGACGATTTCAGATAATTCTATACAAGTAACGAGAAACAGTTTGAAAGAAAACGACAGAATACAGAAGAGGGACATCAAAGGAGGCTATTCTTTTTTCTATCATTTTTTTTTTTATAAGTCTCTTCTGTTGTTCTCGAAGAATCTCATGGGAAGTAGTCAACGTTTTTGATTCCTGAAGCAGACGACATCGCAGAGCAGCCTTGTCTTCGGATTTCGACCTCTGTACATCTGGCAGATGGCGAATGGCGAGTGAGTTGCTGTCAGACGAATGATGACATCGGTACTAAAGACAAAAATGACAAGGTGTATGAAACGGAGGAGTCTTTCTTCTCTTTTTTTTTCTTTTTTAAAAAACTTTTCATTCATCCAGTCTTTTTCGTCGCTCACGGCTAGTCAGATGGCTCGAAAGTTGAACGGATATATGGGGGAGAGTTGCTTATGATATTGTGCGTGGTAGAGAGATCGGTCACCTTTTCGGATGACTATTGGGATCCCCACGGGAGGCTCTCTAAATCATCCCCGCTTGTATACTCACGTGATCACCCATCTCGACACTAACCAGATTCAACGTTGCTAAACTCCGTGTGTTGTTTCATTGACGGTAGTCATCATAATTGAACGAGGTATACATATATTTCCCTTCACTAAATCAAATGGGACATAAGACAAATCTCCCTTAGAAGATTACGTTGCGCCAGTTTCTGAACAGGGAGTCAAGAATTAGGGAGTGTATGTTCTAAAAACTTATGGGTAGGTTTATGGATTTGTATTGTTTATGGATATCTGGGTTTCAGCCGTTTACGAATACCTAACTGAAACTAAAACTAAACAGATGCACCCATTACTAGACAATGACCGATTCCGAATTGTTCTAAGTTTGGTATTCTCCAGTCTTCTTTAATTGTCTTCCCAATACGATAAACAGGGAATCCAAAACCAAACCATCTATTGAATCTTCTGAGGTATATAACTATGAGTATTTGACATTTGAATTGAATTCACAGGTACTGGGTTACTAGACACAGTTACCAAATGCTTTTATTCGATCGAATAAGGATTTTTGTATCATACATTATTCTATATGAACAACTTTCCTAATCTTGGTCGTTATAGTCATATTTCGGTCGTTGTGTTCTCCGGCCTCCTCGGGTTTCTCTCAGATTCGGTAAACTTCCTTTATTCGATGCACGTTGGAAGGTTATTCTTGATCAACCAACTGCCAATCCTACAGATCTCTCATAAGTTATTATTACTGCATACCACACATGGGAATACTTACACATAATTATATACAAAAAAAAAATGTAAGCATACGTGTGTTTAGAACCATCAAACATTGATCCCTAAAGATTTACCATATATACACGCAAGACAAAAAAATTGCCTTCAATAAATCAGGATATTTCAGAATATAGCAAAATTAGTATTATACATATTATATATATATATATATATATATATATATATATATATATATATATATATATATATGTGTGTGTGTGTGTATGTGTGTGTGTGTGTAAAGGAAAATAAGGAGAATATAGTAGAGTGCGTACGCACACGGTTTCCGAGATGTAAGGTGAGAGAGGTAGTGAGAGAAATAAAAAAAAAAGGTTGTAGGGAAAAAAACACCAACAAGAAACAACAGAAAATATAAAAGCTCTGACACAAATACAAGGGAGGGACATACTAAAAATTGTTCCTATGAGAGAAAAAAAAAACGAAACAAAAAAAAAAAACGAAACAAAAAGGTTGACGAATGGGACAGAGAGAGAGACAGAAATAGATAAAAAGCACAGGAAAAATAGACGGACCCCGAAAGAAAACAAAAGAAAAAAGAATAAAAGAAGCCAATTCAATTGACAGAGACCGTACGGAAAACGAATGGCTGGTAACGATAAAAAAAATTCCCTCGCAGAAATTCTAGTTTCAGCGCATAAGTGCATCATGGGATATTATTACTGTTCTGTTTTCTATGCTCCTCCAGAGTACAATTAAGAGAAACACACAACATATGCAGAGTAATTGGGTTATCTATTGCAGTCTGGTGTCTTTATTTCTTTCTGCTACAAATAATGGACTGAGTTTAGGCCCAGAAGCTAATATGACCGTCGGCGTCCTCCAAAAACATTTTCTCAAACAGAATCACAGACAAGCAAACATACTATCGCTACACCATCAATATACACGCAGACGTATACGTGGGCATATACACGTATGCCATCTCTAATTCAAGTAGGAACAGCACTGAGACTTTCGAAGGTTCTCGTGGCGAATCATTTTTTTTCTTTCTTTTCCTGGAGAAGCGAATAAATTAAATTTAGCAAAATATGATTAGGAAAAAAGTTATCGTTCGCTTGCTTCTAACCCAAACAAATTTCGAGAATAATAAATACATTTTTTGTCGTCCTCATATTTGAAATGGATAATTACGTTATGTCTGTAACAGACTGAAATTCGAATGATGATAAAAAATATTGCAATGCATATTTTTTGTTCTTATCTAAAAAAAAATTGGAAGATTGAGATATTGAGAATATAGAGATAACACTGAGCGATCTAGAAAAATCTTGTTCGTTGGAAAATCAGGCAATCGGTCGGGTCTATCTGCTAATTTTACGAAAACAGGATGGAGAAAGCAAGAAAGTTGATCTTCAAATGAAATTCAGCGAAACAAATGTCATGTCCAACAAACGTTTTGTAGACAAAGACACAATGTTCAAAACTGAACATGCATAGCTGAAGAAAGTAGGCCACTACATCTATGTACGACAACGGATTTCTATAGAGTCTTCAAAAACAAAAATCAGGTGAAAATTGTTCTAAGATGACGAGGTTTTGGTACAGCAAGCTCATCTTTTAAGAATAAGGGAATCTCATCAGTCAAAAAAGGGTGTGTGTGTACAACTAAGCATCCTTCCGATAGTCACCTATGGAGCTTAAACATGGAAGCTAACTAAAAAATCGACCTTCAGACTGAGAACCATGTCACATGCACAGGAGAGAATCATGCTCGACATCATGAGGAAGGGCCAAAATACAGCTCAATATATTTAAAAGTAACAAAAGTTGGAGTATCAGAGAATATATTGGAGAACTCAAATGGAAATGGGCTGTCCATGTAGCAATAATGCAAGACAACCGCTGGACATCACAACTGACAACGTTGATCACAAGGGGTCATATACAAAACAGTGGTCGACAGAAGATAAGATGGCGTGACAAACAAGACAAATTCAGAAAGTATTGTCCCACGACGCCATTAATAGAGAGATCTGGCTAACGCTGGATAAGGTCTGTGTACAACAACTGACGCTAAAATGCTGCTGCAGATGACGCTGATAATGATGATGCTTGAAGATTTTCTTCACACATTCCTCGTTTATCTTGTATTAAAGGAACAACATTTTCACTGTGAAAAATTAGAAATTCTGAAACAATTAAGAACTTGACAAAAAATCATCACATCATCCGATTTCGATAAAACATTCAATAGTAATCCTTTAAGAGACATGTATTTATTAAAAAAAAAATCCTTTCAAAATATCAAAAAAAAAAAAGGATTTTCTTTCGTTTTCTTTTATTTTGATATTTGCTGATTTATTTTATTATGCATTGATGTTACCGTTGATATTTACACATCCAACAGGTAAACCCCTCGAGATGTTAATCTTGTTTACTTTTTTCCAGGAAAAGTACTCGAGCGGAGCTTAATGATAAAATGGTGAAAAATGTTCTTTCTTTTTTTTTGAATATTGAGTAACCACTTTTTTTCCTCCGGATCAAAAGTCTGGATTATTATTTATCGAATTAAACTGAAAAAAGAAAAAGTGACGAAAACAATTCCTGTTTTTTAATTCCCAAAGTAAGGCTCCTGGTTAGAACAATTCCAAAGCACTTTTCTAAAAACTGTAAACATAATTAATACCTAGAGGGATTCATCCGTTGAATGCGTAAAAGCTAATGAAAACACTATGTATAGATAACATGAATTATCAAAATATTAAAGAATCATATTCAAAAAATGAATGTTCATTTCCGATATTTGCAACAAAAAAAAAAAATAGTCGTCCTTCAATAAATACGATTCGAAAATTTCATTGAAATTGAATGCGCTGATTTATTTATTTCTCAGGTGTCGATTTTCCAGTATGATTGTGTCTATATTATTAATACCTATTGTCTTGATTCTTTTTTTTATTACTCTGATCCATCATGATACTGTAATTAATTACTCTTGAGATTACCGAATATATTTGAATTTCTAATAGATTTCCAAGAAAAAATGTTCCAGTTGAAGAGTCCATTGTTTGAAATGATGGGTAGGAAGTATTTTTTTCAACAAAAAAAAAAAACAAACAAAAAAAAACTTCGAGTAAAAAAGTTAAGTGTTACTGACTGCAAACCTAGAATATCACACTGCCTATTTTTAGAGCATATTAACTTGCGATGATTTAATGCCTGGCCATTTAAACTGACTGGTGAGATGTGGATTGAACCCACTAACAACGGCTAGCAAGATTAGATTGTCATACGACGTCTGTCTGGGTCCTTTTTTTCTCATATGATCAGGATATTTCGAATTCATCTTCTTCTTCTTCATCATCATCATCATCATCGTCATCGTCATCATCATCATCATCATCATCATCATCAGTCTTTTAACGTCTGTTGTTGGACATAGACCTTTCCCAGGATTTGCCACAATTTTCTATCATGGGCGTCGCGGAGCCAGTATTTCCTGAATTTGTCTAGTTCATCTCTCCATCTTTTGTTCTGTCAGCGCCAGTTTCTTATGTGATCTCTGGGGATCCATGACCTACTATACAGAGGGGATATTTTTTTAGATTACATTATGCTCTACTCAGGCATGAAAGATGACACTTAAGATCTAAAACGAATTAGTTCATCTCTTAATCTTCCTCGAATAAGACAATATTGAATTCTGTTGAAACTTGTCA
This sequence comes from Thysanoteuthis rhombus, assembly GCA_963457665.1. Classification (NCBI taxonomy): domain Eukaryota; kingdom Metazoa; phylum Mollusca; class Cephalopoda; order Oegopsida; family Thysanoteuthidae; genus Thysanoteuthis; species Thysanoteuthis major. Next base: position 24,675,939 of record OY735218.1, read on the forward strand.
GTCTTTGAAAAAATAATAACTCTACCGGTCAAAATTTAGTGGATCATTAACATCTATGGTAGAGGTAATGGTATCAACATTAAGCATCAAGACTTTTTCATTAATGTATACATAATCATAGAATGAACACCATTCATCGGTGCGCACTTATTTATCGCTGTGAGAAACTGAGGTAGGCTTTAAGGCCGGCTTCTATTTTTTCTTTATCACTGCCTTGGTAGAAAGAAAAAACTCATTTATTTGTTGATATAATCAATCCATCACCCGATAGTCACTTAATGAGTTGAAAAATGAAACCTGACCGAAGTGTTGACCCAGAAGCAGAGAAATATACTACACATGCATACATGCTCAATCTCACTAGGAAAGATCAAGCTCCCTATGTACTACTTTGGAAAGTCGTTGATTTAATCATTTCATTTGCGAAAAAACTTACATGGAGCTTGCGATTCTCGAAGAGGAATAAAATGTAATTATTGCGTGTAATCTATCGGTTTTTTCATTATTTAGACACTTTGTAAAAAAGTTCACACGTTATAGCGACATTTTTGTTATAACAATACGAAATCCTGAGGGTGCCGTTATAACGGGAGTCCATTGTATATTTGCCTTGTTCTGTCCAGTAACTATCTTCTCCCAAGAGGAAGGCGAGACACGACGCTCAAAACGAATTTTCAAGAAGACAGTTTGTATCGAGTGGAAAGGTTTCTTCCGCAAATAGACTATTCAACTGCGACTAAGTCCACATGAGAGTTGTCCACATTTGGTGACTGTCTTCGTCTTCTTAGATTCGTCCTATCGATTACATAACAAAGCCTGCAAGACCGGAGTTCTTTGTTTTCTATTGTCAGTATGAAGAAAAACTTCTCCACTCTTCATCTTCCTTCCTCCTTCATCCTCCCCTTTTTCTTTTTGCTTATCTTAGTATGTCTTCTTAACGATTGTGATAAGTGATAGAGACAAAAAAAAATCCTGGACATTTTCCGTCGTCTATCGGTACTTATTGATTTCTACTCTTCTCTCTCTCTCTTTCTTTCTATCATTCTCGATCTTTTATTATTGCTTAACTTCCAGCTAAAACTCTTCTGCGTTGTCATTCAAACGATGTTTCGTGAACTGATCTTTGAGACAAGCAATAGGACAACGGAAAGAATCGTGACTCACATATGGTTTCAGGGAGCCGCTTCATGTAGAATTCACTACTTTAGCCTTTATCCGGCCTCTCAATATGTATACAATCACACACGCACATATATATATATATATATATATATATATATATATGTATGCTTGGCTTTGAAGGATACCTATAAAGATCATTGATACAGATTTTAGACTTTTTGAAGTCTCTGTACATGAAATGGGGATCGCTTTTATATTTTTATGAAATAATGAATTGGTCCCTCCATGATTAAGACATCTATACGGGAGACGTGTAGGGTACTCGTTTTCGTGTTGGTATTTAGTCATGCTTTGTTCTAACCATGATTAGTACATCTATTTCTTTTTTTTTTCAAGTAATCCGTTTAAATCCGTATACAAAAAACCCCCCAAAACAAACAAACAAAATAGAATGATGAAAATCAATCCCACCTGATCTTCTTGTACCGAGTCTTATTCTCATCAAAATATCAAACAGACATTCCGATACATTATAAAAGTTCCGTCAAAATCAAAACGTTGGAGTCAACTAATCAGAATAAATCTAATTTCTACTCCCTACAATAAATCTCAATGGAGATACATACAATATTCCAAATCTTCAATATGGTATTTTTCCAATTCTAAAATGAGGGGTAATATTCTAGTATATATATATATATATATATATATATATATATATATATATATATATATATATATATATATATATATATATATATTTATATTATATATATATATATAAATATATTTATATTATATATATATATATAAATATATATATATTTATATTATATATATATATATGAATATATATATCTATATTATATATATATATATATATATATATAAATATATATATATTTATATTATATATATATATATACATATATATATGTATAATATAAATATATATATATATATGTATAATATGAATATATATATATATATATATATGTATAATATAAATATATATATATATATATATGTATAATATAAATATATATATATATATATATATGTGTGTGTGTGTGTGTGTGTGTGTGTGTTGGTACGCATTTGTCTTTGCACTACTTGATTAGTATTCGAGTCCAATGATAAGACAGGGTCTCAGTAATCAAAAGACTGCAACATTTTTGAAGTAGCTGCCATTACGTTCGTACACGTTCAAACAACGAAGTGCATAGAGTTCTTACTCAAAGATTTTAGATTGAACGGGTTTGATGTGTTCAAACGTTCACTTAGCGACAAGCGAGTATGGGAATATTTATGGCCTCACTTATGAAAAAAACATGTTAACATGTTTGGCCGTGGATAAAGCAGACTGACTATTTATAATCTGATTCTGAGGTGCCAGATTGTGGCCGTGTGAAGTGCATACGACTCGAAATAGATACAATTGAAAACTGTGCTGCTGCATGACAGGGGAGTGAATTGGACCAAAACATGTCTTAGAAGAAGAGACACAATGAAATTGAAACGCACTATTTTTTCTCCTTTTTGATATGATCTAAGTTTATCCAAGTATGGAATAGGATTGAACAGAGAAAATCAAAAGAGGAGTATTATGCTGTACACGTATTTCGAATAAGAAGATCTGCCTTGAAAATTTGCATTTATGGCCCAGGCATATGGTCCAAGCAACGCGTAGTTATATGGATGGGAATTATGAAATTATTAAAAAATGCATGAGAGGTGGGGGGGATGATAGCTTACCTTAACCTGTCATGGGGATATAAAAGTGTGCACCTAGTGGGGATCGACCTCACTAGCTTGTCAACCATCACTGAACGGTAGTCATTCTATGGTTTAATTAGACATTAATGAAATAGCCTTGATACTTCTTATCATCATTACTGCGTCTACCATAGACCCACCCTTAAAAAATTGGGCAAGATATTCCGTAATTTCCGGCAGGTGAATGTCATTCAGGTTAAACTATGTGAAGTTTGTTTTCGGGCAATTCAAGCCCCATGCTCACCCCCATTACTACACAATTCCCATAAGGTATTTACTACTACTACTTCTATTACTACTGATGATGATAATAATGACAATAAAAATAATGATAATTGTATGTTTGCATGTTCAAGCTAAATGTCTGGATATCGTTGGATTTTGAGTGATAACAAATTTCGTGCACATTTCAAGTCCCTTTATCCTTTTAGCAAAGCTTTTTGTGATCATTCTCAGAGTTCCAACAACATATTGTACCACACTATCTTCTTGTCGCATAGTGTGCTCAATCCTCTGATGAGGCCAATATCTTTAAATTGTTGTGATGGAACGGTCGAGCCCACTCTCTAATACGCTTTCTTTCTGTATTCATCATGATTACATTTGGTGCTTTGGCCTGGATTGGCTGATCAGTTTGAATCTCTGACTCAGAGAGGAACTATATTTTCTTATCTGAAACCATTTTAGAGTTTCGTTGTGTCTTTCAATTCTTCCCATATGCTGTTCCAGAAATCCTTTGTCTCCATGGCATCCAGCTTTATGTTCTGTTTTCTTTCTCCGTTCAGTTTCTAGTAAAACTTCCTCTCGTTGTTTAGGAATGTGTGGATCTGTATGTATGGGGCAGTCCTTTGTCTAAATCTTTGGCTAGTCTTCCCTAGTGTATCTCTTCAACTGCCACGGGGATACCTTTTTGTTTTATTTTCTATTTGTCCCATAGTCTTACGCAAGCTTTGTTCATATGTAGGGTATTTTTCAGTAGCCTTTCATTCCTCTGGAGTTATGAGATTTGTTTGTCTAATCTTGTTTCCCAGTTGGGTTTTTCCTCCCTATTATTTGGAATTCTTTCTTGTATTGTCGAAAGTTCAGTCACCATTTTTGCGCCAGCGTAGATAAGGTTGTTGAGCTCTGTTTGGCCGTACGTCTCGATGTGCTGGAGGAGGCAGTTGAAATGTTCGGTTGCTTCTCTTAGTTTCCTTCTGTTCGTGTCCCTAAGAGTTGGCAGAGTTGTCTTTTCTTCTTGCATAATTTCTTCCAATGATAGTATCTGACCTTTCTCTTACTCCACCAGGGTGCCAGCGTCCCCCTCTCTTTGGTGAATGCCTTTGTTCGGAGATTCCGTTTCTTTTCTGGTTCGTTTCAATTTTGCCGTTTACAATGTTGGTTGTGTTTAGGGGTTCCTCTTCGGGTAAGCCTCTTTCTTCTTTTTCGATTCTTTCACAGATCACTTCTCTGAAAGCTATTTGTTTTTCAGAGTTTTTTTTTCGCTTGATAAGCCAGATGCTGGTTTGATATCTCCACAGTGGATTTTCCCCTCCATATCTTGAGCATGCGTTCCGTATAGCACTACACAGAGGGGTTGCTTTTGAAGTAGCAATACATTACAAACCTGTTTATTATTATTATTATTATTATTATTATTATTATTATTATTATTATTATCATAAGCAATTTTACACCAGTTGCCCGTTGGTTACCGCCGGAAGTTGAGTGACAGCAAGTTTCCTTAAGTCTCCAGCCCTCCTCTCCAGACTCTCACAATCCACAGTTGTACTAAGGTTTACAGTTTCACACCAGTTGCTCGGTGGTCATCGCTAAAGGCTGAGTGACAGTAGATCTCCTCTCATCTCGTATCATCTCTCTCTCACCTATCACAGCAGTGCTCTGGTACCTCAACCACCATTTGCGTGTTCCCAACTCTGTTTAGCCATATTTTTTTTATCTACAGATTAATCTGGGTTGTCATGGTTGTTGCATTTGTTCTCCTGATGGCGGTACTAATCACTGCGATTGATCATTGCATACTCCCCTTTTGAGTAAATGAAAGAAAAGACAAAGTTGTTAGTATATAAGTGATAATTGTACCAGAGCTCCTTATCACAATTCCTCCTCTTCTTCCGACACTTATCAACCGCCAGAGTTCTGAACTGTCGAATCATGCAGAGTAGCAAGTGACTGCCAATCTTCTTGAGATTGTGGTACATTGTTTTATAGTCTCCGGAAGAACTGTAGCTTATAATGTTTCCATCTCATGTGTTGGCTATTTCTCCACGTTTACGAATTTCACGACAGTCTTCAGCTCTAATGAAAATCCGCACAAATGTCAATTTCATGCATCATAGTTTCTGGTTATTCGAGGAATGTGATAGGGTGTTTTTTTTTTTATATATATATACATTCCCTTTCAATACTCATTGTGATTGAACGTCATTGAGACATATTGTTACTCGAAACTTATTTCCTTCGTCCGTAAAAATAAAATAAATTGGTCGTAATACAGAGCTCAGAATCTCCACCAAAGATACCACGCTTCTTTCCTCCACATTTCAATTTGTATCGCTGTATCCCAATGAGTGCAAGAGGATTCATGACTAAGCTCAGATGGCAAGGGGTAGGCATTGCTGTAAGAATATCAAACAACCACTGGATATCACTGCTCACAAAGTGGATCCCTAGAGATCAAATCAAAAGTAGTCCCCGGCAGAAAAAAAGAGGTGGCAAGATCGATGATCGAAAGATATTGGTTCTTGGGAGCGAGAACACTTATCTCTTCCCATCAAATTGCGACTTCTAAGCTAATTGAAGACGTTAAAAAAACACTTGTCCTCCAACGTCACCTCTTTATTGGACATTAGCATTTGATATAATTGTAGGTTTTACTAATTGTGAACTAGTTTATCAATGTCATTACTTATCGTTCTCTTTTTTCCCGACTACTCCCTAAATTCTGTTTCTCTTATTGTCCTGAAAAAGTGAGTTTCACAAGAAAGAGCGTTTATTCATGCATTAACTTTGAATGACACGTATTCAAGTGTATAGCTAAATCAAAAGAATTCCTGTTTTGTCATGATAGATGGAAACTAAGATATATTTATGAGTCTTGCAATAGACAAATAATAAAATTTCCCCCAAATGCCGCAGCTAATGGGTTAATATATAATAGAACATAATTGTAGTGTTGAGAAACAAATCAATAAGATCATAAAATAATTATGAAATGAAGAGTAAAATGAGATGAATATCTTACTTTTAAATTAAAAGGTCTTTTTTCATTTCTTGCACTTATGACAAAAATACAAGATCTTGTCTATCTGATCATCTGTTAGTCAAGATAACACATCAACACATTCTCTTTCGAATCTATTCTTCTATTCTATAAATTTCCAATGTATTCATTGTTATTTTTCTTTTCAACTCAAAAAAGAAAAATGATCGATGTGCAATTTTCTATTTCACTAAGTTTAATCATTATTTCAAACTTATTTCGATTATGCACAGTTTTTATCAAAACCTTTCCTAATGCCATTTAAAATACACTGTTAAGTGATTTATCTCTCATATTGTTAATTTTGCGAACGTTTTATACAGGATGTATGTTGTTTTTCATTGTAATCTTGTTATTGTTGTTGTTGAATGCTGCCTTTTAATTTTCTCTTACCAGAATTCTCTAATGAATATCGCCGACGGCAAAATGAATTGTTGCAGAGATTTAGTATCTTTTTGAAAAATCTTCCAGTCTTTATTGTAGTATAATATCTATCTACGTCTCTTATCCAATCTCTTTCTCCCTTCTCTCTCTCTCTCCGTCTCTGTGTATCTCCTTCCCCCATATCTATATCAGTCTCTGTCTTTCTAAATTTAAAAAGCGAGTACAGTATTGACATTAGTTGCTACTCTTTGTGAGGCAGTAGATGTAGAGGTGGGTGACTCTTTTGAAGAAGAAAGGGGAAAACTAAGCATTAGAGTAAGTGGGTATTTTGTAATTTAACTCACTTTAGGCATTCCATATCTATAGGTACCAGTAAGAAGATTGCGTACCTACTCAGTGTATTAGTATTATTATAAACCCCCTGAAAATACTCATCAAGAATAGTCTAACATAATACCGTAGCGAAAACTCGTTTTCTCTAGTGGCATGTACAAAACATGTCCCTAAACACGGTATTTTTTTTTCCACTGCATTAATTTTTTTCGTCTATTTTGTGTTAAAATCTTTCGTCTAGTATTCCTGAAGCTTTATGAGCATAATTGTGAATGTACGCATTACAATTTTATGATTTCTTTTTGGAAGTTATTTTAACTTCCAGATAAACAATAAGCTTGTATAAATTAAAAATAGTCATCATTGATTCTTGCATTTCGAGATTTTAAACAAGCTCTGCAATAACGTTTTGCTGCTATCGTAAGGCGATTGACTGAATCTTGTGTCAGCAACCAGCTATTTTCTATTTCCTTCTCCTCTATGGAATTTGTAAATTGATATATATATATATATATATATATATATATATATATATATATATATATATATATATATATATATATATATATATATATATATATAAAAGTATCATCCACAGACAGCTGTTTCGTTGTATTACATCTCTTCAGTGTGGCTATAGACTATCCGTTATCCCATCCAGTACCACGAGGCAGGATTGAAACCCGGAGGCCGATATCCTACCTCTCTACTAGGGAACAGGACGGTCAGTGAGGCTGAATTTAAGCGATACATATTTATTGTGTTAAATTCCCCGTTTATATATATATATATATATATATATATATATATATATATATATATATATATATATATATATATATATATATATAAAAGAAGTGTTGCCCTCGAAAGATTCGAACGAATAAAATATCAACAGCATATGGGCACGAGGAAATTCTTCGTTAACTGCAATTGTTCTCTATTCTGGAAAACATGTTGCCCCTGGTTGGATTCGAAACACTGGCACTTCGATTTACAGCCAAATGTGATGATTGGTTGCTTCACGGAGAAACTTTTGGCCAAAGAAATTCATTTCTGATTTAAATTAACACGTGCTTGACCTTCAGAATCTCTTATTTTCTCACATCCTGAAATCATTGTTAAATTTACAAATCGTTGTTTTTTTTTGTAGTTTAATTTATTTACAAGGTTATTCAACATATCCCAGAGAAATTTCGTCTTATTCAGTTCGGTAGATTAAACGTGCATCGAGTTAATACTGTAAGTATTAAGCAAAAAAAAAAAAAAAATACGAGAATTTGCAATGACTTTGTATCTAGAAATTTTCAGAGCAATTCTTTTCGATTTCTAACAGAAATGTTGCTCAGAAAACCACACATGTCCGTTATTTACGTGCAAATACGATACAGATCATTATTTTATCTGATCATAGGACTGAAACCAGAAACTATAAATATGCTGTAGTATCTTTCCTCCCTTGATCTGACCCATGTCATTGAGTTGGCTTCGCAGATTATTCAAACCGAGATATCTAAAATAGAACACTTTCATCCAAAAACTGAGAAGAGCACAAATACAGAAGAATGATATAGATTTTTTATAATCTCAGGAATAATTTACAGAAAATACAAAAGATCAGGATATTTAACTTTGAATGTTTCATTCCTGTGATCCGATCAAATGTTAATTTCAAAATGGCTGATCACGGACGTGATATCTTTTTTTATTTTCTTGATTTTAAATCACATTAAGCCTTTTAAAACCGTTCCAGCTAGTTCCTACCCCGACATCTCAGAGTCGTTTCTATCCGTGGAAAGATTCCTCATTTAGTCACGCAGACTTCACTTAACTATTTTTGATTTTCTGTCGCATGATGACTAATTCAATTTGCTACGTATGTTCTTTCAGTTATTTTAGTTAGAACACTGTTATCTTTTTGATCTTATTATTTTGTTGTCGTCAGGGTAAGTCAATTGTTTCATACGACAGCTTTTAGCAACTAGGCCTGTTAAATGTAAATACAACCATCGTGCAGATCACGAAGTGATTTAGTTAGGGAAAATAAAATACAGACATTAATTTAAGATTTTTTTCCTATTAAAAGCGAACAAAAGATGTTTATTCCGTTCCTATTTGGAAAAGCTGTTACATCCATTAGTAATGTTTGAACCATCATCTGATTCACCCTTGTATTCTCCTCCCTCTCTTTCTTTCTTTATCTTTTTCTCCCCCCTCACTCTCTTGCCGACTCTCTGTCTTTCCGTTGCAATTAATGTTGCTCCCTTCTTTCACTCTTTTGTCTCTTTCTTTTTTTCTCTCATTTAGTTACAAACTGTCAAACGAAACCGTCACCAAAGCTGTCAAAATAGATTTCTTTAGTTTTAATGTTGACCCAGCTGGCTAGCTACACATGTTATATATATATATATATATATATATATCATGCCTTCAGGTCGTACAAAAGGAGCTAGAGGGCTGATAAATCAACATTTAATCGTTATTATCTCCACCTGAACGACAGCAAATGTTCAAATTGACACTTTAGATAGGATTTCAGTGGGGGTTCAATTTGTTGTGTGTTTTTATGCTAATTTGATCTGCAGTTTGTACCAACATCCATGCTTATTTTTCGAAAATTCAGACTTTTCTTGGTAATCACTGCCCAAAAAAGGCGAGAGAACTTATTCGTTGATCTCTTTTTTCCTTATTTTTTGAAACCCTACTCTTTCATTCACTATCTATTTTTCTGAATATTTCGTTCTTGTCCTTGCATTAATTCTTCTTTCAATCTTATCTTTCCTTCTTTTTTTCTTTTCTTTCTCTCCTTTTTCTTTCTTTCACACAATAATTTTCCTTTCTTTTTGATATTCTTTCTCTCCTTATACTTTTCTTTGTTTCTTTTTTTCTTCTCTCGTTCACTCTTTTTTTCCTTCCTCCCTGTCTTCCTTTCTTTTTTCTATCTCTCTTCGTTTCCCACTTCGTCTATCTCGTTACTTTCTACAATATTCTCTGATGTTATCATTTTTAATCAGCTGTCCATGTACGTTGCACCAATAGAGCTAGAAGGCTGGAATTTCAAACAATTCACTCATTATTATGTCCAGAAAAAAGTTCTTGTTTTATCCACCTAAATATCTTTTTTTAGTTTTTTTAATCTACAATGAAAGTTCATGATAAATTGGTATTAATTTGTTCCAGTTTTTTTATTTTTTTGAGATTTCAAGTTTTCATTGATTCGACAAACGGCTAAAGAAGTACATTATTTTTTTGATCTCCTTTTTTCTAATTTTGAATTGCTTGTTGTATTAGGGTTTTCATCGAGTGACAAAACCAAACATGGCATGCCACTAAAATATGTCGGTGAAGTGACAGTTTCTGTTGAATGACTAACCAGACCCTTTCCAGTTTTTTCTCCTCTTCATTCTTTCTCTTTTATTCTCTCAATCATTTTTATGTTCGCTTTCATCTCTACATTTAACTCTACCCCGTTCACTGCCATCTCCTTATTCCAGTTCTTACGCTAGCTATTGCAACGGTACCAACAATTGCAATCTCATCTACTACTGCTTATACTACAACATCTAGCAATTCTGACGCATTTTAACGCTGTTCCAATTAAAATTTTAATACTTATTCTGTGGTTTATCCCAAGGTCGATCGGTCGGTGAATGATCAGTGTTATATGATAAATAGTCTGGAGTGTTCACTAGAGAATGCTGGAAAAACTGTGAAAAAATCGTCTATACTGCCTCTGATGCTCGGTATAAAAGGGATCATAAAAAAAGTACATAAAGAGACTGAGGAATAAAAGCTATATCTATCTTTTTAAAACATGCAAGTTGAGAAAATATCGATCTAAACTATGTGCAAGTTTCTTGTGAATATAGCAAACTTGGTAGCACTTTGGTTGAACACTCTTTCTTCAATAAAATGTAAAAGTTAAACAAAAGAGAACCATTTTTCCGTACAATATTATTCCAAAATTGTGTTTCGCATTTCAACTCCCTCATCATTAATTCTTGCAAATAATACGTGGAAACTCTAAAAAACAAGTTGACCTGTGTTGAGCTTTAGGAGTGACAGTGAATTTGGCATCAGTTTTTTGGTGTACGTCACTGTGTCACTATAATTCGTGCATGACATCACTGTTTTTTTCATCTGGTCATTGTGATCCGTCATTGCAAAATAAAGTCAAAACTAAATTGTAGGAGTTCATATTAAAACGGCGTCGCTGCTGGAGGGTCGAGCTTCACGCCCGTTTCTATTCGAACATGAGATGATAACTGCAACTTTTGTATCTTACATATGTCTTAAAAGTTATAATAAATATAATTTTCTATTATAAATTTATTCATTTACTAGAATGTGATAAGTCCAGGCGTATTTCCAACATACATCTCCGAAGAAATGTCAGTTTGACTCAGTTGGAAAGAGAGCAGCCAACCAATTACCTGATAGAGATTTCAAATCACGAGAGAAAAAGGTTAATCTTATTTATCAGTTTGTTTTAACTTGAGGGAGCACGTAAATCAGGTGAAGGTTGTTCTTGATGTTTTCGTTGTCGGGGTAGAAAAAAAAAATAACTCCAGCCCCTGACTTGAATAAGATTTTGACTGTTCGTTCCTCTTGATTCAAAAAATGTGTCACTGACTGTTGAAAAGAAACCTATTAATTATGATTAAACAACTTCAACGTTACAGTCAATAACAATTGGACAATCATAGCATCAAAATTTGAGTCAAATTCTGTAGAAAAGTGAAAGTGGCCGAAATAAATTCTATTTTAGCATCACTGGCGTTTTCCACCAGGAAAAAAAACTAAAACAGTGTAAAAGAGAATGCAGATCTTAATAAACCAGACAAAATAAGACCCAAAGAGGTTGAAAAATCTCTTTTTTTCTTGATGAAAAGAGGCCTCTTTCATCTTTAGAAAGGTCCTTGAGAAGTACTGATGCAAATTTTCAAGTTTGTAGACACTATGGTATGGCCAGGAGCGCTGAAAAACACATAGGCAAAGCGCACACACACATATAAACACCCACAAACACATAGGCGCAAGTAGATATAAAAAGGATTGAACTGTTCCCCATCTTTGATGCCTATAGTTGTTCAATTAAACGTACAAAGATCTAAGGGAGAACGATATACGATATATATATATATGTATATATATTCCGAAAGGATTTCTAGATCCGCATCACATTTCTACCATCTCTTATTACTCCATTGAAGACCTTTCAACACAAAATATCATTGCAATTCATTCTGTAATTTCGAAGATATCCAATAAACAGACGAATAGACGAACCACGAGAACGAATGAACCAAGAGACGGTGACGAAAAGAGCTTTGTTATGCAAGGACACTAAAACTATATAGAGCATTCCTTTTGAGGAAAATGTAAGTTATCTTCAGCTTGAAGAGGATGAGTATATTAGTTGTGTGAAAACAATATGGTGATTACAGAAAAATAATAAGTACAACTTATTATGATAATGACCTATATACTATAAGAAAACTACATGTAGATAAACATAACATATATATTAAAGTGAGCTATGGTAATACAAGTTTTGTTTTTAAAACCCCAAAACGGTTTTATATTAGGCAACAGATAAATCCCAGCAAGAAAAATACGTACTCAGGATCATGATATCAAAGTGTGTGTAAAACATTGGAAAAGGAAAATATTGAATAAAATTACATGAATTACATAAACAGATATCGGAAAATGATTGACATTGGAAAAGAAATTTTCATGATTTTATCCAACGATATCTCTGAAAATACTGAATGGGTACCGAGAATCTTTTTTGAAAGATTATGCAATGGGGCCTTCAGATAGAGGTTGTCAAATCTTACTGCAGATTTTATTCGAATAGGACTGAGCACAATTGCCTTCCCTGTATCGAAGTTATTCGTCGGAAAAACTTAATATCGCTAGAATTTAACTTTCGTCCTGGAAAAGGTCTCCCCAAATTTCCATATTTTTCCGGGATGGTGGACAATAGGAAATAGAAGAACTGATTACATTTTGGGGCAGATCCATGCACAATTACTACCTGGGCGATGAAATCGACAGAGGTATACACTCTCTGATTGCTTTTTAGTTATATGTGTAGTGAAAGTTTGCGATGAACTGTTTTAGGCGTGGACTGGCACCAGTTATTTCTCGTGCACATCTTTTCAGCTGGTTGATAATGTACGAACAAACCTTTGCTCATTTGAATCTTTGAATCTGTCTTTCACTATGAATCAAGGATAATGATTCTGATTTGGCCCCCGAATCAAACGCACTAACAACCCTCAACTGCAGAAGTGGCTGGAGGAAAACCTCGGGAGTAGTCATAATATTCTCCAATCATCTATCGAATAAGTCCTCGGTGAATATCACTACTAAACTATAATGATTATGCAATGTTTTGTTACCCAGAAAGCCATTATGGATTTCATTAAAAGAGGCCATTTATCGCAGAATAGTTGTTAGTCAACAGGTGTGGCACAAATTCATTGATGTATTAAGATGGATCCTTACTAAGAGCGCCAAATTGTGGTATTGTGTCTCGCAAAGCTAAGCTATACTGTATCAAGATATTGCCACAGCAATCTGTAATATTGTTCAAATAGTTTAGTCCTCAAAACATCACACACTACAAAGCAATCAGAGAGAGCATACCTTGAACTAAATCTATTGTTAGTGTGCATTCACCATCAACATCATTCTCTTAACGTCTGTCGTTGGACAAAGACCTTCCCCAGGATTCGCGACAAATCTTCATCGTTGGTGTCAGTATTTTCTGAATTTGTCTAGCTCATCTCTCCATCTTGTATTCTTTTGGCTTCGGTTGCGTATGTGATATCTGGGGATCAATGGCAGGAGTCATAATGTCCATCGAATGTCTGCCATTCTTGCTGCATGGCCAGCCCATTGGCATATATCGATCGACCCCCGAAATTAAAGATTTCTCCCATGGTCCCTTACGTATCATTCCACAGATTGTCATTGACATTCATTGAGAACTTTGTTTTGCAATCATGAGTGTATATATAAATGTATATAAAAATAAGAAAAATATTTTTCCAATTAAAAAGAATCCCCGAGCCTACGCTTGAATCTAAAAAGAAAATCACTCCATCGCCCACTCTTCCATGAAACTTGATTGGAATCTTTGGAGTACTTCTGGAGATTCCCCGTGGAAGGCAGAAAGATGGACGGACGCGACCGAACACATAGTACATCTCCAACTTCGTTACAAGGTTTAATGAGAATAAACTACACTCGCTTTAGGAAATTGGAAGAATAGATATTGGAGGTTCGACGGAGCAACCCAGTAATATAATGCATGAAAGCGTCTGCACTGAACTGGTTTATAATTCATCGTTTTGTGTTTCAGAGATTTTTTTTTCTAATGTTACTCAATTCTATTATCTCATTACACCGAAAGTAACTAAAACATAACTCGTGACTAAGTCTTTTCTTTCACGAATGCAGAGTAGATTTTTCCCTGTTGTTTTAGAATCGTTAATTGTGTTTCATGTTAGACACGTAGAAACAAAACAAAAGAAAAAAAATCTAAACAAAGCAAAAATACAGAAGTGGAGCGAAGCAAAACGTGATAAAACAAAAATTACGTTCGGTGTACGTACAATAAGCAATTCACTTATCCAGCTTATCGCTTCCGGAATCAGACAGGTAAAATAATTATGATTGTCTCTAATTACTAACTGACGATCAAATGTTCGATTGATTAATAATTTAATTATTTAATTAGGTTTTGGTAATTGATTAGTTGCCGGAATTAGGAAAACTATTGTCGATAAGATTCCAAGAGCGGAGAGCAATAAGTGTTCTATAAAGAAAAATCTGAAAAAAATGTTAGTTCGTAGCCTGGCGTTATGATATGAATATACCTGATGTTTTGGAGGGATTGGCGCAACGCTTGGACAATGGGATTGGCGAGCCGGGTTCGAACTCAGTCAGTCGCTTTTTACGTTCGTTTTGTATCAACGCACTTAAAACATCAATCAGTTTCCGTTCAGCTCTGAATGAATGGAATCTAAGGATTATTCATCACCAGAAGCCTTTTAATGTGCGACGTTTGTCATGGATCTTCCCCAAAACTCGCCAGATATTTCCATCCGAGGCATCGCAACGCCAGTACTTTTTGAATTTATCTAGCTCGTCATATTATCTTACTTTTTTTGAGCTGCGATTTCGCATATTATCACTAAGGGTCTATATCGTGAGTCGTGATGTCTAACAGTTGTTTGCTATTCTTGCAACATGTCCAGCTAATTGCCATTTTGGGTTTTCTAACATTTTTCCGTACTCCTGTGTTCCTTATGATATCCTGGGCTGACTTATGATCTCTCATTGGCAGGTTGCGTGGTTTTCAGTTTGAGAGTCAATCATTCGGTTGGGTTCCATGCTGAAACATGGGACCAAATAGATAATTCAGAGAAGGACACCAAAGTACTAATTTGCCATTGACATCCTAGAAATGGGGACGGCGTTTATCCAGCATTAGACTTTAAGTTGTTGCTGCTATTGTCACTGCATCATTACCGTTACTACTACAAATACCACTACAACTACTGAAAAAATAGAAAAAAGTAAGGTCTTAGCTAGATTGGAATTTAAACAGATCATTCAATCGACTCCAGTGAAACAGATTTATTCCTCATAAAGGGCTTCTATCTTAAAAATGAAAAATTGAATAAATATTAGGATTTTAGTGCAACTTGCAAACGTATAAATACTGGATAAGGACTGAAAACCAAAGGGGAATTTACGGAGACAAAAATAAGCAAGTGCAGACGACATGACATAGGCGTACTTGAGCAGAGAACACCTCTAAGGAGAAACGCAACCCTTATCAACTTTGAACAACGATCTGCACAGCAGTATTGGGAATGTCACCAGTATGATGACAGGAAATAACTTTGATACTAAACTGAATACGCGAAAATGACAGAAATTGGTGATATTCTTTGTATAGGGAAGAGGAAGACCTTTGGAAAGATGATGTTTTCGGGGGAAGTGGCTTTAAAAAAATAAATGAAAAGGAAAATGTGCTTAGAACTGGGAACGCCAATTTTTTGAAATTGAATTTGCTCTTGAAAGTAGATCAAGCCGATCCCACAACGACAGTACTTTTTATTCCTGTCGTTCCTTGACATACGTTAATGAGATATCTGATGCAAAATTTATCCCTGCCACACGGTGATGAAATATATCGATGCACAATCTATCCCCGCTACTCTTCAATAAAAGTATTTCTCAAACATTAAAAAACTCCCTGACACTCCCTGCCGTTTCCTGTTACTCATCTATAAAACAGATCAATTCATAATCCCTCCAAACCATAAAAAGATTAGTTTATTTTTTAAGAACCATTAAAATAAGGAAGTGACAGAGATAGATTTTGCATCTAACTATTCAAATAACGTGTTACAGGGATAGATTCTGCATCGGGATATCTCATGGCAGGTAGCAAAAAGAAAAAAAAATACCCCCCTCCCAGGCATAATTCTGACTCTCCCTGTTTGCATTTTTTCTTCAACTTTTTATGATTTTTTTTGTCTCTCTTTGATTCAAGCCCTTTTTGTTCTTTGTACTTGTAAAATCAGCAATATCTCCGCAGAATTCTATATAGGCTTTCAGCTTCAATTTTAACAGGTACAGTAAAATGGTCTCCTACTTTATGTAGATATTAAATGGCCACTACAGGGTCAGAATTCATTTCCGATGGTACGTAAGTTGGCTGAACTCTTTCATTCAACGGATTCCTTATTACTTTTCCTTGTGTTGTTGGAGTCATGAACTGGAAAGGAGCCAGGGGCTATATCTTGATGAAGAGTCGATTTGAAGAGGTTACGTTCGTTTTAAGTTTGGCCAAGCGAATTAGAATTCTGGGTGCCTGAAAGATTCTGTTAATGGAAACTCCAAGTAAAACCGTCTAACATGAAACATTCACGGCAGGTTGACCTTCCGAACAGAAGATTTTCTTAAAAGACATGTGAGGGGGAATAATTCGGTACCTTATTTCAAAAGAAATAGCTTTTCGCTTGCAAATGTGATTATTATTAGACTGTAGGAAGAAGGTGTTTTGAACAATACTGTAGTAAAAAAAAAAGAAGAAAAAGCGGGTGATTAAGTACAGGAGAGCCAATCTATATTTCACCTCTGTCAGCAAAGTTGGAAGAGCTATATGTGCCCTCTTGTGCATTTCTTCCTGTTTGTACAAACAATATCTCCAATGGTTGGAGGGTTGACCAATTTGCCCTATTGAGAGTTATTTGAAAAAGAAATTCCACCCACTCATGCAATTACTCATGTGTGCCCACACGATATCTTCAAAAGTTATCAACGAATTTTAACAATACTACATAGAAGGTTTCGAGACGAAATGGAAAAAAATACATTAAATTTTTGGTTGGAACAAGAATTTCTTTGGCGGGGGAGATGAGGCATATTTTCAAATATAACAACAATAGTCAAAAAAAATGTCAACTTCTTTAAAGCCGTATCTAAACTGAACCATTATAAAAATCTTTGTGCAGATTAAATCTTAATGGATTCTGGTTGTGAAGAGCCTCGACGAGTGCCACTTATTTATTCCATCATAGCTTGGAAATAGATTTGATAATATTATTGTTTATCATCTTCATTGTCGTAGATGGACATAGACTTTTCCCAATATTCTAACCTTATTTAGTCCGTCACGCCGTGTTATGTTTCGTTCTGTCTTGTGATCTCTCCATGTTATGTTGAGTATGATTATTTCATGTGCACATTGCACGGTTCTCATTTTAAAGGCCAATCATTTGGTTGATTTCACATTTTTCAGCTTTATAGGTCACTATCGGGACGAAGCATTTATTGTAAACCTATTTGCTTAGCATTTAGTTTTCTTGGTTCGGAATGTTGAGATTGCCCTGTCAAAGGCTTGCCATTTTGGAAAAAAATTCTTCACTTGATATTTTCTTCTTTGGAGGATTTCAGGGAGATTTGTTCTCCCAGGTAGATGTAGGGGTTTACTTTGTCCAGTTCTGCGTTTTTGATTTTAATTGTTATGCTTTCCCTCCAACATGTTAGTTGTACATGACATTTTTTCTGAAGCCATGAATGTTCTCAGCTAAAAGGTTGTTTTCATCTGCAAATCTGAGGTTACTTATGTATTTGACACTTAATCCGAGTCTTTTATTACCCAAATCTTGGTTTTTGAAGATCATTTCAAGACAGGCTATTATGTAACCCAATAGAGATCTGCTGTATTGGTAGATATGTTTCAATGGTTGAGTAGTTTCTTCTGAGACCAGTTTGTTGCCATAGTTGGTTTTCATCTAGTACCTTGCCGATTCGGTTGATGGTAATTTTGGTAAGGTTTGTTGATGCAGCTGAATGGGAATAAATGCCTGTAGTTGTTAAAATATTCTGGTTTCCATTTTTAAAAATTAAATCATTGTAATTGCAGTGTTCAAATCATCTCGAACTAGCTTTGTTTAAGAAATGATTTGAATATATTTCTCTTGTAATGACTTTACCAGCTTTTTTGAGTAGGCTGATGGTGATGTTATTCAGTTCAGGAGCCTTTTTGTTTTTTTATGGCTTGCTTTTGGTTGCTTGCAATTTATATATTTTGTTTTAGTTTTTTCTATGTTCTTCGTTTGGAGGAGAGAAAGGTTTTTGTAGCATTTTTCGACACTCCAGTTCATCTTAATTGTTAGTTGTCCACTGCCTTCATGCAGACCAATCATTTGTTTTCTTCCTGCATTGAAAGTTCCATTAAAAAATTCCTACCATTTTCTCGAATAGCTTTGATGTCTGTTGCTGTGTATCTTCATTTATCTTTTCATCTCTGCTTCGTTTGGATGATTTTATTTAGTTTGGTTGCTTCAATATTTACTCTCACTGTTGTCGGTGGTTTGAGATTCTTAGGTGTTTCCATGAGATTCTTAGATTCTTCTGAGATTCTACCAATTTTGTACTCTTTGGTTCATGCATATTGGCAACTTCTATTCGAGAAGTTGTTAAACCCGTTGATGTTGTTCTCTTCTTGTTCGATGAAAATTTCATATCTGTTTTTCAATCCGAGCTTGAAAGCTCTTATGAGTTCTTTTTGTCGGTCAAGTGGTTACAGTTTGGCGTGAAACATTTCCCTGCATTTTATTGGATTTTCATTCTACCATTCTGTGGTCACTTGTTACATTGAGTCAATGTAGGACCTGAATACTTTGTTAGTGTTGCTCTTGTCTCCCAGGATGTAGTCGATGTCGTTCTTAGTTTTTCGATTGTTCCTCCATGTCCATTTCCTATTGGCAATTTACCCGAGGAAGGTGTGCACGATTTTGAATCAGTATGATATTGCAAACTTTATAAGGTATTCAACTCTTGGTTCTGTACATCGAATCCGAGGTACCCGATAAAACTTTCATTTCCTCGTCTTAAATGTGCGTCGAAGTTTCCGGTGATGATAATGAAATACTTTTATTTTTCAGTATAGAGTTCAAGTCAGCACAGTTGTTTCTCTCTTTCTTGATCGACTGTGAAATTAGAGCGTATTTTCGAAAGATGTTCAGAGCGTACCTCATTGAGAGTTGTACGGTGATACTAACTGCACAATATGATATCGCTTCCAATCATAAAAAGTTGTCGTTGTATATATAAATGAAATATCTAACTCTGCTTTGTTCCTCTTTCTCGTTTCCCCATGGCTTTTCAGTTCGATTCGTTCTTCTTGGGGTCTATTTCATTTGGCTTATACCAATGATATCCCATTTGATGTTTTCGATTTCATTTTCAAGATCCGTTGGATGCTTTCTGTTGAGATTGAACTGACGTTGTAGGTGCTAAAGTATAATGTTCTTCTCTTAGTGAAGATTTTGGATTTATATTTGAGTAGTCTCCCTTGGAGCTCATCATCGCCATCCCAAGCAAGTGATATGACTGGGCCTGTCATAACCACTGACCCATCTTCGAGATGTTCTTTGTGTTGCGTTTGACAATAAGTCCTTGTGCAAATCATCGCCACAGAAAGCAATGATGCAGGTTGATAGCCTAAATAACCTTGATCGTGCCCTGCCACGCCCTTCATTCTAAATGCCAGCGTAATATTGTCAATAGGTTTTTTATATATAGGTATGGGTCACACGCTCTGTCAACATGTGTATGAATTAGGTATTGCTACACTTGCTGAATAAATCAAAAGTTTACATTATTATGCATGTGTTCTTATAGGGATGTATTCTACTCTAATATGTGTTTTTAAAATATTTTTCTCTCTTTCTTCCCCTGAACCCAGTCCTTTGAGTTTAGATCCTCGTGTAGTTTGATGAAAGTTTTTGTTTTATTCATATGTCTCCCTAAACTTTGCAAATCCCAACTAAAAGAGACAATCAACTTTTTAGTTTGATAAGTAGTCGGTCTATAACTAAAAATTAAGGGGAAAGGTAGTTTGACTGAAAACTTGCATGAATGATACACCAGTAAGCAAATCAAAGTGAATCAACCAGATAGTTTATCAGTGAATTTTCAAGGTTCCATTTTGATAACGATGCGATTTAAAAAAAAAATCTAATTGGCGTGAATTCTTGATCTTCCCTACCTAATATATTTTTGACAAACCTCAATCATTCAAATCATACATATCTTATTTTATTTAGCCTCAATCCATTTTCCGACCTTCTTTGCTTGCCTTTTAGAAGTTGAAGAAAGGTTCAGTTCATCATCACCTTTTGTACTGACAAGAATATATTGCAAGGAAGACCGGAATTCAATTTGAGATTGAAGGTGAGTATGAACTTAGAGTCACTACAAGGCAAGCAGAGGAAACCAGCTAAACAAGAAATAATCAAGTGAAATATTAAAAAACTTACAATAAAAAAGTATATATATATATATATATATATATATATACAAGCTAACAATAGATGTTTTTTTCAAATCTAGAAATCGTCGTTTTTTTAATCAAAAAATATTCCACTACAGCTCCGTACTCTGTGTACGTGGGCCTTTTTTGCAGACATTTAGATTTAGAAAAATGCAAGAAAAAGAAAAAAATGATTTTCAATTACATCACTAGCATAGTTCACGTAGAAAATTACAGGATTATTCGCATATTTGCTTGGGATCAACGTATTCAAACGCTCTGTCCCGAACCAAATTGTTACTAATCTAAATCTATGTAGACATGTTATAAATTTTCCTCCTATCTTTTTTAACGGATTGATTTTACCATGTTTAGTATTGGAGTCATAAAAATTCCAAGCTGCACATATATTTTATTATGACCCTGTATTTGAACTGGTTTCATCCAGTTTGTGTTAGTGCACCATGTTAGAAGAGGTATGAGCTCTGTGGATGCTTTCTAGTTACGATATATTGATTTTCATTCAGTAATTTGAGATGATCAGTCCTAGAATTAAAGACAGAAAAGACAGAATATCCATTGATGCTTGACTTCTTTGAACTTCTTGGTTTCTGGTCTTTTGCATCAGTACTTCTTGTCTGAATTTATCAACTTCACCAAAGTTTTCCACGATCTTTGTTTTTTGTTCATATCTTTTACAAGCCTGTCACTTTCTTATTTTATTTTGTTTTCCATCTTTAATTCTTCCTCTCTTTCTATTCTCTTTCTTCTTTCAATCTCTCCTTTCTTCCCTCATTTTCAGTTTCATTTTTCTTCTTTTTGCAGTTTTGGTTTGTCTCCTTTTCATTCTTTAATTCTTGCATACATCTTTGATAAATCATTCTACACTTTTTCTTCCAAGGGTTTTATTATTCCACGATATTCATTCCTCAATGCATTACTTAATTATATGCGATAATACATAGAGGCATTTGAACAAAACATGAAATTTGCTTGTAGGGCTTTGTTTCGAGAACAGGAGAACAGGATATTTACACAAAATCAAAAAGCAGTCGGCACTACGAGGTAGGCATTTAATCATGTTCGTGGTTTTGCCAAACCTCTGTGGAATGTTTTTTTTTCTTAAAAAATAATGACATTGAGAAATGAATCAAACCAAATTTCTATCTATCGTGCTAATATTTTATTCAGAATCGATGAGATTGGAAAGTCTAACCTAATTGCTATTTGGAAGAGATGCCAGGAGTAGTTAAATAACTTTCACCCAGACAAATAAGCACTTTGGATAGAATGCAAACTTCGGCAAAAATGAGTTTATGCTTGTTCAAATACATATGCACAGGTATTGACACATTCAAATTGCAGTATATATGTTTTATATAGATACAAGATAATCATCTAGTGTATGTATACGGGGTATATGGATATAAGATTGTTAGTTTAACTATATACAAATCATAATGATATAGAATATTTTTGTCAATATATATATATATATATATATATATATATATATATATATATATACAAAAAAATTGATTCTCTAAAAATGTACCATCGTTTATATACAGAACACTGCTCACAAATATAGGTATGAATGTATATCTATATATGCATGATTTCATATTGATATGCGAGTTCTTATATAAGTATAGACCTATTCATCTAATATGCACGATATCTGTAAATATATATATATATATATATATATATATATATATATATATATATATATATACATATTACATTATTCATGATTGCACTCACATTTGCACATACACATACATATACACACACACATATACATATACATATGTGTGTGTGTGTGTGCGTGTGGCTGTGTCTGCGTATATGACTAAATACGTTCATATTTATATCACGATTCGTAGTTCGATATAGGAATATGCATAAGCAAACGTTTGTATATCTAGAAATGCGTACGAATAATTTCTTTCATAAATGGGTTATTATAAAAATATATTATCGAATTGCTGCCTATCACGACGCAAATGCAACCCCCCAACAATTTACTGACGTAGGCAATGTAAGCGTGAAATTAAACGACATCAAAATCTTACAATAGCATCTAAAAATAAGTACCGTCAAGGAAAGATGAAAAGAATATTTTCTTCGAGAGTCTTTTCTTTTAACGGAATGTGACTGATCAAAAGAAAACACTGAACAATCGAAAAAGAAAAATGAAGTTACTAATATACTCTCTAGACGAGTGTTTCACAAACCTTATTGTATTACAATACCCTAAGAAATACATTTGACTTACTCGACTCAACAACTATTCATTCCGTTAAAATTAAGATACTTATATAAATGTGTTATACTGTTTGAACACCATTCTGCTTCTACATAGCAGTAAACACACCAAGACATATATTTGACTTAAGAAACGAGTCAATTCTTTCTTAAAATATGAATACGAATGTGAATATATTTTACTGTCGGATTAAAACATGTTTCCACTCAGCACCTGACTTTGAGGTAGCCATGGAGGTGTATACCGTAAATCATTGTTCTTCAAAAATGAAACGAATTAGATGAAAACATTTCAGTCGACAGTGAACGAAATTTTTTTTATCATCTTAGTGATATACACACTCATCGTTTTCTGCCTTTAATTTGTCGGTAGAAATATTGAGATATCACAAAATCAGCTCATGAAAACCATTAGATTGTCTAATCAGTGACAGAAGCGGTACACGCAATAACTCGTATTCCACTTGTTCAAGACTTGAAATATACGTTTACGTATTGAGAAAACAATTACGCGGTACACTTCGGAGATAGTTGTGAACTAAAATAATATAAATAAATCTGATTATGTATGAAGAACTATACATAATCAGATACAAGTAAAAGCCTAGACAAAATCAAGTGGAATAATGACGTCGTGTCTTGCAAAAAAAATCATGAAAATAAGATCTTATTCATTTTGGAAATATTGCATTTTTATCTGTGTGAAAAACCTACGAGAAAAGTATTAAACAAAATTGAAAAATCATTAGAAAGTATCAGTTTGTGATCGCTGCCTTGATTCTGGGTGTCATTGGTGTTTTTAAGCTCTCGCACAGATAACCGTTGATTCTTCAAATTGTCTTTATAACTTCTTCCAAATTATCTAAGGTGGCGATGTTATTGATGCAAACTCTCTCACAGACTCCCTATCAAATTCAGGTCCAGTGAGGTTAGTGGCCCTTTCAAAAGCTTGATATCCAATATTTTTTCACTCGTTTAGCGGTATGGGAAGAAACACCAACCTGCATATGTTTTCAGACACCGGAAGTGACTATGAAGTCAATCAGTGTTCAAGTTACCACTACCATTCATTCAGATAGTAAACAGCGCCATCTTTATGCAAGATTATGTTTTGTTCCTCACCAGATGGTGTTTTTTGCTATACCACTACACGTGCAAGAAATGGATTGAGATTTGAAATAACAGACTTTTTGCATGACAGCAGACCTTTGCGACTGAATCATAACAAAACAAAGATATCGTTGTCAATGAGGTATGACACGTAATATCTAGACAATTTTTTTGCTACAACCGGTTGAAACACTCTAAAAAGAACTAATTTATGAAGAGCTAGGGTAGAGCCCCTTCCAAATGTGCATGATCGGAATAAGCAAACATTATGGTGCGTAGAGCAGCCTACTAGAGTTGAAATGAGCGTTATATTGACTTCTTCCAGTTTTCTTTTGTCTGATTTGATTTTTTGGTGGCAAAGCTATATAAGAGGAAAAATACCAAAACTGTCAAATATAGATAAAATACAAGTTTGGATTGAATTTTCAAAAAGTCGTTGGGAGCGATCAATGCAAAATGTACCTTTAAAAGTTTAAGTCAAAGAGGGATGAACTATAATAATCATGGAGAAAGATATGTGATCTCTATTTTTTATTATTAGATTTTTTGAGAACAGATGATCTGAACAATTTCATGCGGTAAAACTTTATGTACTGAATAATAAGTCTGGCAAATGTCAAGTTCATACGAAAGACAGTTGTTGAGTGATCGTGGTGCCGGCAATTAGGCTCGCAGAGATTTCTTCGTATAAAACAAAATGAATATTAGATGAAAGCAAACATAGCTAATAATATTTTATGTTTCACTTACCCCTGCCTCCCAAAACATCAATGATGATTTTTTTTTCTTAATTACTTACCGAAAAGCATATTTTTTGGTGTTATTTCTAGACCCAATGGTTTTAAATCTATCATAAAGCTAACAATAAATAAATTGTGTGTGCATGTTTTCAGACACAGTAGAATCTTTTAGTACTGAATAGAATTTTGATTTTTCCGCTTGGCAGTTGGAAAACAGACCGGTGTGGTTAGTCATTCAACAGAAAGGGGCCTGTGACCAACGTCTCTTGTTAGCATATCGTGTTCGAGGTGATAAAACATAAGTTTTTAAAAGGTATAATCAGTCAACGAGGTACTTCACTTGCCTTTTGCCGTGCGGTGATCACAAAAATAAGTTTTAATTAGAAAAAAACAAAACAAGTCGAACGCAAACTAAGAATCAGTTTAGCATGAACATACATTGCAAATTTGACCCCACACTAAGAACTTATTTGGGGAAGGGGAGAAAGGAATCGTTTTTTTGTAGCCTTATTAAGGAGAGAATGTTTATTATTCAAGCTGTTGTACTCCGTTGGTTAGGTCTGTACGCATGGTACATACATACATAAATACTTACATAACCAGCTAATACTTCGCACGTCTGTAGACAATTCTCTCTCGGTTGAGTAGAAAGAACTGCATCGGAGCAGAAGTAAGTGCATGAGCACAAAAAAAAAATTTCCCGATAGAATGCTGGCGCCACATATGGCATTGTCAGGTAACCTTCTTTTTGAGGAAAAAAAAAATCAGGAAATAATTAGCAGACAATGGCCTCAGAGATTCGACTATCATTGGTAGCAAACGGGAACAGAAGAGACATTTCGCTGTGAGTAATGACAGTTTACCTCGCGAATGGCGTTTGGGGAGACGGACGAGTGCATCCAAATCCATATAGATATAAGCATACAAAATGGTATCTTTTACATTAACATACGTACGTTTACTGACCTTATCCCTCATGCAAGTTCGTTCAAGAGTGTGCACACTCAGGCAGACGAAGAAAAAAAAAAAAGAGAAAGAAAGATAGTTAGTTTCTTCGTTCGTTCTTTCCATGGATAGATAGATATATACCTGGATATAGATAGAGTCGTAAAGGCTAGTTTAGTATGTAATATTGTACACGTGTCGTCATTCACATGTATTGCTTATCCTATTTACGTTGTCTGGGGCGAGTGATACGTTTACAATGTTATGGCGCGAGATCATATCTAATGTGTTTTTGTATAATATGACGCAATTTATCATCAAATGTGTATGAGTAGGTCTACTAGGCTAAGTAGTGGGGTTGCCTGATCAAAATAATATATTTGATCGTCACTGCGTCTTGGCCTTAGCGAAAGGATATTGAGGATCAGATTCCACGTCCCTTGCAAGTACACGGTGAGGTTGGTAATATTTCCATAGTGGTTGAAGAAGATCTCGCAACTGGGGGATGTTCCTGTTTATTTTTCTTTTCACAGGGGTGCCTTTTTTCCTCTCACTAGCTATGTGGTATCTTTTTTTTTTGGGAGGGGGGAAGAGAGATAGAGGGAGAGAGAGAGAGGTAGTCTCTGTTGCCAACTGGAGGCATTCGATTCTCCGAGAGATGAGTAATTTTTATTTAGTTCATATAAATGCAACCGAAAAAAAAACAACGAAAAAAAACAGGCACAAATTTAAAAAAATGAGATAAAAAGTTTGTCAGTAAGATATGTCAGAATTTAGCGCAATCACAGTCGTCATGGGATAAGATGGGAAGGTCCTTTACCCAGCAGTGTACATAATGGCTAGTGCTACTGTCTTTGATGATGATGATGATGATGATGAGTACGATATCATTTTTGTGGCACCCTCTGCTCTGTCGTTTAAGGGTCAATTTGTTAAGCAAGTGGGTCTTTGGAAAACGCTGGTTCCGCTTCATTGCCACAGCTTACAAGAGTCTTGGGTGGTATAGCTTAAATAGTTAAGGAGCTGGTAATCTTTTTGAGTTCTGTGAGGAGCATAAGCACCTCATTTGCCTCAGTGCAACAGCAAAAATTATGACATATTATCATATTTGGGAGGAATCACAGGAAAGTATATATATATATATTTTACATCTCTTACGCTTATTGGCATCTTAAAATTATCACGAATTACCGATAATTGATTTCCATCAAATTATTATTATTATTATTATTATTATTATTATTATTATCGCGAAAAAAGGAAAAAGATTATTTTGAAGATATTTGCATAAAAACGAAAAAAAAAAAAAAACGACACAAAGCATTATTTTTCATCATGAAAATTTAATATCAATGCAAAAATTTCTTTGGCTGAAAACCTCACCGGATCGATTTATACGTGTGCATAAAAAATATATGCATAAATATATATGTATGTTCATCTGTATGATATTATGTTAGTGACATTTTATGCATATATATATATATATATATATATATATATATATATATATATATATATATATATATATATATATATATATATATATATATTCATCATAAGACACTATAATTCAATTTTAGTATACAAAAGCAGACGTACCGACTTGATTCTGGGTCAATGCTTTTTTCTTTTTTTTTTCAAATCTTGCTTGATTTTTCCAAACACATTAATCATAATTTCTGCTCTGAGAATGTCGTTATAAACATTTTTATTTCTAGACAGTTACTTTAACGAAAATACTTTGGTGATAGATACGTTGGAAAAATTGGTTGGAAGACCCAAGTTTTCAGAATTGACAGAAAATCAAATGAAATGTTTACAACCTATTTCAGATCGGACAACTTTCCCTGTTAGACAGTCGGCCATTTTGTATTGGTTTCAGTTTTTGTGGAGCCGCAAATCCTGTGTTTGTTGCTGGGATTGCAAAAAAGTCTACAACCTAACTCAGAGTCAATTTCCTTCGGGTGCTACGTTTAATAAATAAATGGGGGTCGGACACCAGACAGATAGGTGTGGGTAAGAAGTAGATTAGCTGAATATATTCACAATCAGACGCCCACACGCATACACACACACAAAAGTGGGTACAGGTACATTATGAAATA
>OY735218.1:24711341-24721341 GCA_963457665.1 Thysanoteuthis rhombus
TATTGCATTGTGTTCCCAAATACATACATGTTACAGCCAACAAATGCAAGGGCATGGATGCAAACTGGAAATGCAAGAAGAGTAAGGACCCAAAGGGGTACATTATGGATGCCAGAGTGACTATTCCTTGGAACAAACTTTGCCAAACGACTGTTATATCAAATAACATGACACTCTGCGAATGAATTCTTGAAAAGGATATTGATCAAGAATTATTCAACTATTTTCTCTAAGTAAAAAAGAAAGAAATTCATATTGAGCACAATCTGCCATTGGTCATAGATACTGTTTCTACGAGGCAAAGTTACCTATTTGGCCAATATTATGATACCTAATGGTACATTGTGTTACATAAATGATACCAAGTAGTCTGTAGGAAGTACCTATTCAGTACCTTAGAACAAATGCAATGTGTACGTACGTACGTAGAGCGCCATAAGCAAGTGTACAAGAAAGGGTGAAAATGATTTTATATTACAAAAAAATCACGTAAACGTATTGATGATAGGAGGAATTCTTTCTGAATTGTTAGTACACGTTTCCTTGCATAAGTGATATAGCTGAAAAGAGAATTAGTCAATCAGATTATGGAAAAGGCATTTTTTCTGATATCAATATAGTAGACAAAGGAGGACAAGTATACCGCCCAAAATGTCATTGTAACAGCACAGAGAACCCAAAGAAAATGTTCAAACAACATCTGTAATAAGCACTGCCTCTTTTGCATAAAAGATCTACCTGGGACTTGACATGATATATATATATATATATATATATATATCAGCTAAGCTATGTTGAATCATTATTATTTTAATATCCGTCGTTGGACATAAACCCTCTTAAAGATTCGTCAGAATTTGCTATCATGGGTGGAGCCAGTACATTCTGAACATGTCTAGTCTGTCGCACGAACTCATTTCCTGGCGGCGTCAGTTTCATATATGATATTTGGAGATATGCATTGTGAGTCGTAATGTCTGTGACTGTCTGATATTCCTGCAACATGACCAGCCCATCGCCCTTTGAGTTTTTTTTTTAATGAATTCTATTATATCGCTGACTCCTGTTTTTGTCTTAATATAGTATGCTATCTTGGGATCCTTCCATATGATGTTGAGCGTGATCCTCACACGTGCACGTTGCGTGGTTTTCATTTTAAGGGTCTATCTTCTGCTTTGGTTCTTGCTGTAATAGCGCTTGTTCTCACACCAGTATTGAATGACATTTGCATTCTATCGCTACGTATCTTTTCATATTCTTGCCAGACTATTGTTGGAGATTAGTTTGCAGCCACAACTTGTGGATATATCAGTGCATTATTTCGGGGAGCGTCTGGTTCATCAGTTTCATTTGCAGACCCGACCCTTTATATGGGAATAAGACCGTGGAAGGGAAATAAAAAAGTCAGTGTTATCTATACTTATGAATTTTTGTCCTAAATAAACTTTGTATCATCCTGTTATTACAGCAAAATCGTCATGACGACACTCTCAAATCTCTGTACCTTAATATATAAGTATCTTATTAATATATTATATCTTCCTTCTGCACTGATCCATGTAAAAAATGGAAGTTGACATCGGAGAAAAAACATATTTTTATGTTGGATTTTTATTAGTGTATCAGAAGTTTGACTTTTTATTTGATTAAACGCATAGATTTTTCGAATGGTGCTCGTCACATTTCGGAGCAGCATTCCTCAAATAAATATCAGTCGTATTTACCTTTAGTTTTTGATCTAACTCACATATAAGGATATATGTGTTTAGTCTATAAGGTTTTAATAACACGAAAACTTCGAATCAGAAATTTGACTTTCAATTTGATTAAGCGCATTTATTATTTGAATGTTGCTTGACGCGTTTGGAACTGCATTTTTTAAATAAATATCAGTCGTATCAACCTCTTGTTTTTGATCCGTCTCATATATTAGAAAAAAAAAGAAAAGAAAAAGAATGAGGTGTATACGACTCTTTTGTAGCCAAGTTGGTGCCAATTGGAAGGATCGACCCCGCTGAGAATGCCCGTATGTCTATTTTTCTCTTCAGGGAATCGTTTCATTATGTTTAGGTTTATTAATTAATTATTTTCTTGTCTGTAATTAAACCTGAAATCCCCGAGACACTCACATCATTTTGAATTGCAATCTTTCAGAGGGAGAAAAGCTATTCCTGTGAATAGCTCTCCAAATCAATGCATTTCAAGCGTCTATCTGTCTCTAGTTGTTGAAATCCTGATCTTGCGTTGGCAAAAATGTTATGTCTGTGAAACTTTGTGTACACTTTATTTATATTCGTTTTCAATGAAAGATTATTATCCTTTTTTCTTAAAAATCAATTCATAAGTTGCTTCCATTGTGTTGAAAGAACAACACCAGAAGTTCTAAATAAACTTGTTTTTATGTAATCTATATTGTAATTTGCACAATGTCCGTTTGCCCGTCGTATGGTCTAGGGCAGACAACACCTTGATTATTTGATTCCGACATGAAAAGGTTCCTATGTAAGAGAAGAAAGTAAACATGTTTTTTTTCACGTGAGAACAGTCCCTTGTTTAATTTCACACCTCAATAAATATAGGACCGAACAATTAACTCAGCCTTTTACATAGTAGAATTATATAGTTTTTATATCAGATATATCTCCACGAGAGATTTTGGCCAAAACTCAAATTATGCAATCTAAACAAATGTAAATGCTGCCAAAAGGGAATCAATATCCATCTAAACTTTTTAGTTGTTTGAAATTTCATACAAAAAGGCACGATAATTTTAGCTGGAAATAAATGGCGTTGACCTTTCAAAGTTGAGTATAAACATACAGCATCAGGTATACCGTCACAAAAGAAATGGCTATTTATCAGTAGTGAATAATTTTCCTAAACCTAAGTTTAAGTTTGAAAAACTATTCTCACAAAGATATCAAGCTTCCTCACTATTAAGAAGTGAAAGATGTCTTTTTTAGATAACGATTTAATCACATTAAACCACCAATGAAACGAAAGTATTTGAAGCCACTAAATACGATTGTATGAGTTTTCGATGGTTCCATCATATTTTGGAAAGTAAAAGTTTTTCACTAGAAGCCTTTGACACTGTGAAATTCTCATCAGAATATTCAGACAAGCACCGAATAACATTAGTTAAGATATTTCAATTTTGTGAAAAATTTCCAATCATTATCTGCTTTTTTTGTTTTCTTTTGTAGGTTTTTACGAAATTATCTTCAACGTGAAAATGATTACTGAATAAAATTTACTTTT
This sequence comes from Thysanoteuthis rhombus, assembly GCA_963457665.1. Lineage (NCBI taxonomy): Eukaryota > Metazoa > Mollusca > Cephalopoda > Oegopsida > Thysanoteuthidae > Thysanoteuthis > Thysanoteuthis major. Next base: position 24,714,603 of record OY735218.1, read on the forward strand.
TCAGTGAGTATTTCAAGAAAGAAGACACAAGCTTTTCAGTCTCATCCTATGGAGAAATTACCATTAAAGTCTTGTTTGAATTAAATCTATCGATTTCAGAGAGAGGGTTTCTGGCTGCCAAATAAAGAAAAAAACAGAGACTTACATCGTCCATGACCAATGCCTTCCCGTCAAAACTCTGCATATCATGAATTTGTATTATTCTGGTGTATCTTAAAGTTTTTCGAAGTTTGATATATGTGAAATTGACTTACAAGTGACAAGAAACCGAAGTAGCGCCATTCACTTCACCAGCTATTTACCAAAAACTGTGGATGGCTAACATATGGATTCATGCTATCCCAGGGGCATTACTGAAAATTGATTGTAGATCCCAGAATTCGAATCTGGTTCACCAATACCATTTTCCATGTTGATAACCACTAGGCCACCGACATTTCATGAGATTACCTGAACATCTCAATTTTCTGGAAGCCAGCTCTTTAAGAGTAATTATACTGAGTGAATGAAGGATTTTCCATGATATTCGATTTATTGTTTTATATTCTGGTTATGAGTTTGTCATATTCAATGGGCTTTAACGATTTATTTCCATCTGAGAAAAACTGAGCAATCACTATAAGCTACTGCTAGTTTAAACAACTAATCAATGTCAATCTTTACTCAATGCCTCGATCTTGCGTCACTATCTCTAACTGCCTGGCCAATGCAGTGCGATTGAAAAAAATTTGATTGATTGATCTCTTCGGAGATTTGAATGACAAAAAGTGGCTCTATTGACATTTTATGGAGAGATGAAATTAACCTCTTTCCAATCTCTTCAAAAGACCGTTTGATGTGTCAGAAACTAGTCTCAAATATTGTTGGATAGATTTTATTCAAATTTGATTATAATATTTTAAAATTTCTTTTCCAGAGAATTCTTTTATCGTTGTGCTTGGCAGTGTTAAATTACCTTTCAGTTAAAAAAACAAACGATTTTGAATTAGCATTATTTGGTAGTAATATTTTTTTCAAAGAGAGGCCTGAGCCAAACAAAATTTCTAACTATATTGTCCTATAACCAGTCAGCCTAATACCATGGTATTACTGGAACAACTCAATGGAATGGAAATATTAATAGTGATGGGGAATCTGTGCACAATAATCAAGTTATTTTCATATCATATAATACAGGAAATCGTATTGTGTTGCAATATTTAGAAGCAATAAAATGGCAACCATTTTCTAAGTTGGGTTTCATGAAATTATCCGGTGACAATTGGGATATTGTTCTGTATACCACATCGGTTATCTACATGTGCACATTTTTATTTCACTAGCAAGACCAGTAGACATTTCACAGGACTTTTTTTCTATTTTTCGATGGACAACAAAGTGTTCATAATATATTAACAATATACTCACGCCAAAAAGGTATTTTTATTGGTTATAGTTTTATATAAAATTGTACCTAGATTTCTGAGAGTGTTATTTTACCTTTTGGGGTTTGTTTTCTCTCCCTCCAATATCTAGTATAGGAGAGCACACCTCTGATAATATACGCAACGTTATTAGCTAATGAGTATACTGTTTGATGACATCAACATTACCAATCATTTTGCAAATACTTAATTAAGGATTATTCGTTAAGGTGTATATCCTTTCGCTTTTGTTTCGGCATTGCTCTCGGCTTCATCCCTCTAACTCTTTTTATCAGTCTTTTAGGGTACGTTGAAGTCCATGGGCCTTCCTCAAGTATGCATAAATCATAGGAGCTGATTGAACTTACCCTGCCATGCTGGTCCATGACGTATGGGAAGAAGTGGAGGGTTGGATACGTGCCTTTTCTAAGGACTTTAGTGCAAGATGAGCGCCAACTGTCACAGTCGAAGAAGAATGAGTTGATCTCGCTTCAAATAGACCGTTGCAAGTCTTGACATTAGAACCCTAGCGTTAAACCTCAGGTATATATAGATGCAGTTAAATGTGTACAATCCAGAGAAAGGGAATCAACACCAAAAATCCAGCATCTCTAATTACACTGACAGGCTCAAAAGTCCGACCTGGAAACTCTGAATTATAGACAGCCACAAGTTCAATATCTTGAGATATTACGCATCATTTCAGGACCACACATACAGAACAAATCCACATAGTGCATGGTATGCCAAGATACAACAACGTTGCAACCAAAAAAAACCAACAGCAAGAAGACAAAGGACCAATTGAGTACTTTATGGATGCCAAAGTGACCACCAGAGTTACTTCTAATAACATAACGTCATTTAAATGTATCTTAGAAAAGATTATTGATCAAGAAAGATTCAACTATTTTCTTCAACTGAAAAAAAAAAGGAATTTATATCAAACTAAATCTACAGTTGGTAATAAATGCTGATTCTACTCGAGTACCTACTTGTTCAATATAATGATACCTTAGAATACCTCAGGATACATTGTGATACGTGAATATCACTGGGTATTCTGTAAGAACGTATGTATGAAGTACACCAGAACATATATATTGTGTAGTATGTAGGAAAGCGCTAAAACAAGTGTATTATGGTTCTGTCTAAGAAGGCATCAGATCTCAAATATTCTGGTTTATTTCAGAGTGTCAAGATAGAAAAAGATGAACACTTTTTATCGGTCTAGACTAAGATTGCACATAACCAAATGAATGGATAAATTGGAATAATATTTCCTTTAATATTGACATGACTATTCGTGAAAGCGGTGATTGTCGTTCTCACGGTTTTATAGGACGCCTAGATTGGTTGATAACTTCCACTTGCGAAGGTCTCATTGTAATGTTTCTAATTTCACACAATACATGAATTAATTTCTCCAAGAATAATCTTGGCCAAATATTTTACTTTTGATTCAATATTTTGTTATTACAGGAGAGAAATAGACTGAATCCATTTCCCATCTTTATTAGCTTGCAGAGTTGCAGAATATTGATTTTTGAAACTATGGTCGATAATTATTTCTATTAGTAGCTTCCGACCAGAGATTATTAATCTTATTTTGCTATACGCCCCGATTAGGATTAAACATTGTTGATATCTGTTAGCATCTAGAACTGCAAAGATTATCAGAAGTAATGAAGTTCGGTCTGGTATCTTCTGAGCTATTCTGGAAATTAAGATGTTCTGAACATAACGGCTGACCTTTCCTTATCAAAGGCTCCCATATGGTGTCAACGTCTATGCTAACTGGTCATTGGAGCTTAGAATATGCAGGTTTTAAATCTTCTCTGAGTATTATGTGAATTTAGTGTTGAGACATCTGCACAAACAACAGACTGATCTTGATGACGTGATGCAAATAGCTACAGAGGGGAACGCTAAAAAACTACTTCGTAACCAATAATAGTATTTCGAAAATGCCATAGCTTTCACTGCATGATCTCTTGGAATGGTCTCGTTTCTCAACGCCTAAAGTTTTTTATTTATAACCATACAATACTGCATAGCCAACAAAAAAAGAACATGCAGCTATTCTAGAAGGCAACAAATCAGAATTTGAACTATTGTAGCCATCGAAGACACCGATGAGTTCTATCCTTTGTTATATGTGCGTGTGTTTGTTGGTTTGTGCATGTTTGCGAATTCCAGCGCTCCTGACCAAACTGTTTTGTCTCCTGACTTACAAATTGGCAACAATTCTCCACTAGACTCATTCTAAATATTTGAAACAAAATTTCTTGAAGGAATCTTTTCTGACTTTTCTGACGGGTTTATTAATAACACTTGTATTCTTATGAATCTAGATTTTTCTAGATGAGCTTTACTCGATTGATTTTTTTGCTCTATTTTAAAGGTTCTCGAATCGAAAACATCAGTGATGTTATAGATGGATTAATTTCTGACAATATCGATTATTTCATGCAATTTTCAAATAATTGATGCTACGGCTGTTCTGTTATTGAATGTGATGACGAGTATTACACTTTTTTGGTGATGATGCATTAGGATAACTTGATCATTTCATATTGATATTTTTATCCCCACTGAATCAACAAAGGGACATTGAATTATAACGTCACTTTTTACCATAGAGACAAAGTATTTCTATCCGTGCATTTTCTATACTTGAAACCATTCCCTGCTTTGAATATTGTAAGTGTTACAAATATTACATGAAAGTAAAAACAGCAGAACTTATATAGAGAAGGTTCAAGTGGGTGCATACGTTGAAAAGAAAGGTATACACCCGATACATCCTCCATTAGTCACCTATAGAGTCCAAACATTGGACCTAATCAAGATGCTGCACTTCAAACTGGGAAGCATGTAACATGCACATGAAATAATCATGCTCAACCTCACATGGAGAAATCAATTCTGTGCAGTATATCAGAGGTGAAACAGGACTCCAGGACATCATAGAATCAATTAGAAAACTCAAATAGCAATGGGCTGGTCATATTACAAGGTTGACACACCAATTCAAAAAGTATTGGTTCCGCGATGCCCGCGAAAGGGAGGTATGGCGAATCCCAGGTAAGAACCATGTGCAACAACTGGAGTTAAAAGATCGGAGAGAATGATGATTATATGTTGCAGTACCTAAGAAAATAAATCATTTGTAGAAGCACATTGAATATTTCTCATTCCATTTCGAGTCTCAGTCACGAGTGATTGAGTTTTGGTAGCGTGAATTTCGAGTGTCATCATAAAAACCTGAAGCAACATAAGTGAACAAATCAATGATTCCCTGGACTTAATCGAATTTGGGCTTGAATTGTTTGCAATATATATTTCCTGGGTATTGTAGTGGAAATGTCGTCTTCAAGATTGAACTGCCTGTTTTCGTTTTCAAAAAGATTTGAAAAAAAAAAGGAAAAATATCCAGTTTTGCTCTAAATTCATTCATTTGATATTTTTATGGTGTTCATTCTTTTTAAAAATATTTGGTAAAATGCTTTTGAAAAACGTTTCCTAACTCTGAAAAATGTTTGTCAAAATATTTTGTTCTTGAGCTGTTTTCCATTTTGAAAATATATAAAAAAATATCAACTTTAAAAATATTGTTGAACTCTTTTGAGATTTCTTTTACAAAATTGCTTTTTGTTAAGCATTAGTTTTTAAGTTTTTTCCACGTTTTACTTTCTTCAAAATTTCAAGAAGTTGCTCAAATGCTCTAATCATTTTAGGTAAAACAAGAAAAGTATAAAATGAACAGAAAAATGATGGTTCAGTACAAAAATACTTCCACCCGTTAATTAAAAAAAAAAAGGCTTGTGTCGAGTTTTAGACATTTTCTTATCGCTAAACATTTTTAAAGATATGCTACAAAATTATTTTTAATTGAATTATGTCTTCTGTTATCCATTTTTAGTTGCTGGCAGCATTTGATTTTTTTTTTGTTGACATGATGCTTCCTATTCGATCACTGATTATATGAAATAAAGTAAAACACAAACAATCTGGTTAGTCACTCAAAAGAAACCGTCAGGTGGCAAACATCTTCCTGCAAATTTGGATGATTGAATACAAAAGTGGAAAAAAGGGGTGATCAATGAATAACTCACTTCTCTTACTTTTTGTTGGGAAGTGATCACTTAGAAAAATTGAATTTTCCGGAAAGAAGCGTGAATACTGAGAAACAAAAACAAAAAGACTGATATAGCATAAAATCGAATTGTGAACTGAACGTTCAACTGAAAATGTATTTAGAGGATTATCCAAAAGAAAAAAAAAAATTTTTTCTAGACATGATAGGGTGTAAATGTTTGAACTTCGAAAGTCATCCTCCTAGCTGCAATGGTGTTGTATGTACGCTTGACAGTACACATGGTGTCAGATTCTGGAATCATGTGGAAACATATTCCATACACATGGACAAAATAAATTCTATTCATGCTATCACTCGTCTTTCACGTGGGAAGACATCTACAATTGACTATAAAAAAACGTCTATAAATATTTTCATTCTGTTGAATCTAGATAATGATTATTAACAACATCATCAGAATAAGGCCCCCAAAAAAGTAAAAAAAAAAAGAAGACTTTTTTTGTTAAAAAAAACAAAACAACATTTTAATAATGGATCTAGTGGGGCACTAATGCCAATTTTCAACTCTGTAATCAAAACAGCACCGACAAGAGCGCTGGTACTCGAAACACGCACATAATGGAAAGGGATAGACCCCTTCACCATCTTTGGTGGCTACTGTTGTTCGACAGTTCTGGTTTATGGTTTCTAGTTAGGTGATTCCACGCTTTCATTATATCGGGGACAGCTAAAAACAGAATGAATGTTGACGCCAATTGTGAAAGTGAATTAAAAGGGTCATGGAACTGTTCAGAAATCACAAATAGTCGCATACCAATTTACTGGTGAAAAGAAGCAAAAAAAAAAAAAAAAGAAACGACAAAACTTTTTAAACTAGTAATAAGTGAATAAATGAACAGTAAATAAGATAGTAAAATGGTAGAAAATAAACATTTTAGCATGAAAGTGAGAAATAAACGAGAAAGAACAAGTCAAAATGCGATAAATTTTATGTGAAACTATCAATCAAAACTGTCAACTAAAGTATCAACATGAATTTCGTCAGTTTTTAAGTGGGTCTGGCTGTATCATGTGTACAGTCAGCGCTAATAGAGTTAGACGACCAAAGTTTTAAATAATATCTCCTTATTGAGTCTGATAATTTTTTTCATACCCCCTTTAATAGGAAGTTGAATTCGTAGTGAAAGTTTATGCTATATTGTTTTTTTTTAAAGACTGTCCATATTCATGCTTG
>OY735218.1:24726341-24753841 GCA_963457665.1 Thysanoteuthis rhombus
TATATAACGTTTTTGTTTTTAATTCCATGGAGCAGTTACATGGTAAGTAACTGATTATCCCAGCAAGAAAATATTCATATATGAAATCAAAATAACAAAGAATGTGTAAAGCAAATTGAATAAAATAACATTGAAATACATTAACAGATATTGGGTAATAAGTGACTGAAGATGACACAGAAATATTGAAAAAAAATTACGTTTAAAATTGTGAAGCTTCCTGGAATATATATATATATATATATATATATATGTATATATATATATATATATATATATATATGGAGTTTTGATAGTGTATACACCTGTGTTTGACCTGGTCATTTGTCCTCTTATCCAATCAGATGGCTCTCTTATGTTTGCATAGTCTTGTTCAGAGAGGTCGTGATGACTCTGATGTAAAACTTGTTGCAGTCATCACAGGAGATTGCGTAGACACCGGTTTCGAGTGATGGATGTTTTTGTGGTGGTTTGTTCATTAAATCTTTGATGGTTGTTGAGGTGTTGGTAGCAATGTGTATTTCAATCTTGCCGAGTTAAGAGCTGAGGGTTGATGGTGGTTGCATTGGTGTGTAATATGATAGGTTTAGTTGTTGTCTTTGACTTCTTTTGAGTTTGTTTTGTTTGTTTTCTACCTTGCTAAGTATATGAAATGTCGTGGGTATTGAAGTGAATGGAGGGGTTGTTTGATGTGTTCCTCTCTGTATTCAAGGTATTGCAGGCTACATACTCTGGGACCCTAAAGTAAAAGCCTACAGTTACTGATTCAGCTTTTGGAGTGTGGTGAGAGTAAAAATGTCTATGTCCTTTATATATATTCATTCTTTTCATATTTTGTCATTTACAATATTTCTTGAACAACATATAATCATCATCACTGTTATTCAAACATATATCTATCATCCAATATAATATTCTTTGAGAAATATCCATCATATAAATGATTACATCGTTGTGCGTTTGTAAGTATTTGATTATATCTTTAATTGTCTACATCTGTGTGCCAGGGTTTTATCATAGTAGTTGATAGTTTGATAACTGCAAATCTCCTTTCTAATGATTTATGGTGACTCTCCAACAACATCAGATATCAAAGCTTTCTGAATATCGAGCCATTTCTACTACGATCAAAAGGCATGGAATTGCTTTGTTTTATGAACTTGGGAAAGCAACCCTGTTATGCAGTTCTAAACTGAAAACAAGTCGTATAAAATTCAACGAAGGTAACAATATATCAGTCCAGTAATATCAATGCATATATTAGCTACATAACTTTGGAGAGCTGGAAAAGATTTTAAATGCTAAATTGGCTAAAGTACTAAAACCAAACCAAACGGATAACTTAACTTGTTTAACAACCGAAGCCAATAAAATGACGAAGGGAGAGATTCATGGAAGGAGGATTGAGAGTTGAGGATGGGGATAAAAAGCAAGGAACAGAGATGAATAATGTGAAGACAGTTTGTGGGTCTAAATTTTCCTCATCTAAAATAGGAAACGTTTTTCTTGTTCATTGTTTTCCTCTTATGATTGAAATTACTCGACTGTGAACAATCAGATTCGATCACTACTTCTGGTTGCATTCGATCAATTCCCAACACTTGTATTGAACGATGCTGGGAAATCTTGGTAGATCTAATCTCATGACGGGTAATTTTACTAAAATGAAATAAAATTCGGAAACAAAAAAAAATGTCATCCTAAACGAAGAAAGAAAAAGAAAGAAAGTACCTAAAATACTATGATGATAAAATTAAATCTTTAATTGAATTGGCGGAATCAATTACGACTTTGAGAAGGACAAGTTCTCAAAGACACGGGTGAACAAGAAGTTGAAACCAAACAGAGAGAACGGAGATTGAAGGAAAACAGTGAAAGGAAAAGGACACAGAAGAAAGATGTGACAAGATATAGCGAAGGATTGAGAGAGACAAATCTATTAAGTCACTCAGAGGAGAAAAAAAGTCAATGTCTTCTGGCAACATGCTGTGTGGGGTGATCAATAAAAATTGCAAGAATGGGTGATCAACGAATGAGATACTTCTTTGGCCTTTAGTTGGGCAGTGTACAAAATTGCAAATCTTCAAAAACAAAATCGTAATAACTAGGGGGCACATAATATGAGATCGATTTAGCATAAAACTACATTGCAAATTGACCGCTCCACTGGAAATATTTGTTGCAGAGGGGGGGGGGAGATTGATGAAAAGTTTTTCTAAACATATTAAGAAGTAAATATTGAAATTTTCATCCACCTGGCTCCATTGCTGCCTACCCACACGATACACATACCCATAACCAGTTACCCAGACTAACACAACGGTTTTGGTGACATATTGGTACAAGGTTTTCAATGAGGAGTTTGTCCAACAGAAAATCAATGACTAAGAGAAATAGAATCATTCATAATCAATCCATCTATTTATCGATCCATGTATCGATCTATCTATCTACAAGTAGAAAATTGAGAAAAAAAAGTCCGGGGAGACAGAATTAGAGAGAAAGGGAGGGAGAAATGGATTCATATTTGATATACAACTGAAGCAGGACCCGTTCCAAAGGTGCACGTATGAAAGACCATACTATGACGTTTTTGTTTAATCATTGATTGCGATGGCGAATTACTTTCAAGCTACTCCTTCCTATGTATACGCCGATTTTTCATCAAGGTGGGTATTTTTCGATTTATCCATACAAATACGATAATTTCTGTCATTCGAAGTTACCAACAATATAGTAACAGTAAACAGGTTTGTATCAATAGACCATGGCACGTGTAATGAGTTCGATCCTCAACCTTGGTCTTACGTAAAATCATGGTTCATGGAACGGCTGAACATAATTGTCATTTGAAATAATTTCAGTCTGCGCTTTTTCAGTAACCCTTCCAATGTATTTCGGTGACTTTCCTTGTTTCACCAATCTTGATATATCATGTTCAAATTCAGAATCCGTTGATCGGAAGTTAAGAGAGATTATCTGAAAAACTCCGAAGAAAGATCTTTAATCAGTAATTTTTCAGTAATTTTATGAGATTTCTCAAGAACCAGTGGATCAAAAAGTTGCTTCAAACGCAACACAGCATTGTTTTGTATACTGACTAATATATCTGTTCAACGTAAACACGCAGATGTTTCTTGTCTTAATTGGATAATGTGTTTAGAATAGATATGACTCGGCCAATAATTACTTTCCACCTAATGCCCCCCCTAACCCACACACACATACACTGGTTGATATTATGTGCATGTTCACTCTAGCTCTTGGAAACAAAAACAAAAAAAAAAACAAACAAACTTGAAAACCAAAATTTTTGATTATTTGCACGTGGAAGCTCACACTTGGCCAAATATGACATCTCGACAAACACGACCCAATAAAACCCACGCTCGATTCAAGTCACGTCTAACGTGGTTCCAATGCTCATTGGCATTTTTTTGAGAGATTTCGTGACTGATTACTGACAATGCCAAAAACAGCTGAAAACTCCCCTACAGAGAAGAATGAAAAATAGAAAAAAAAGGAGAGTCTGTCATTATCCATCAGAACGTGCAGATATAGCATTTATTTCTAACGAAAATGTACCTTGTTTTGAATTTTGTCATGTTTGAAATTTTACGGAATACCTTACCTGTACATATTGTTGAAAGAAGGCAATAGAACAGAAGTAATCATCAAAGGTAGAAAGGTTGTATATCCTTTTTTTTACATGTGCATGTGTTTATCTCTTTCTGAACACTTTGCATTACTGTTTTGTCAACAGGCTTGGAAATTGGCATCAAACTTCAATAAACCCCTACTAAAAGTGATTTTGATTTTCGGAAAAAAGGGTTTATTGACCTTCTCATGGCTCTATTTCTATGTTTTTTAACACAAAATCCATTTTTAATATTTTTCGTTGAATAACACTATCGATGTTATGGATAAAACTTATTCTGATCATATTATTCATTGATGAAAATCCTTTTGAACAGCCTCAAATTTTGACGTTTCTGTTTAATCATTGATTGCAATAGCAAGTTACTTTCACGTCAATCCCTCCTATGTGTACGCAGGTTTTTCTTTATTTAGATAGGAATTTTTTGAGCTATCCATACGAACACAATAATTTCTGTCATTTGCAGTCAAAGGTACCAACAAGATAGCAAGAGTGAACAGGTTTGTATCAATAGACCATAACACGTGTAGTAAGTTCGATCAATGTCAGATTTATGTTAAGCTCAGTAAATACTTGTACAATAGTTCCCAAATCCCCAAATATTAAATTGCGAAAATATATGCTTTTGATAATTTCCAATAAGAGATTCGTACTCCTGTATCTACTATAATGCAATATATAGCGCTTAAAGGGAGGTTCTGGTGTTACTAATACTGAATATACTTGAAATTGGCCTTTTAAGATAGCCATTTATTGCTGGCGATAGTTTAGTAAGGTTGGGATTAAACTTATTCTAAAATAGATTACATTTTGTATGGATGATATCAAAATAAAGATTTTTTAAAACATATATTGACATTCTCTAATATACATTTAAGCTATCATATGTATTTGCTACTGTTGCCGAGAGAGTTTTCTTCGAGCACCAGTCGAGGACTTCATTTGGTATTACTCTGGATAGATGAAGTCAACATTTTCTTACAGGGTATCGTGAGCATTGATTGTCATATCTAGTCGATGTGTGTTCTCCTGGGTTCTATAGACTTCCAATTACCATAATCATCATCAGCCTGTTAACGTCCGTCATGGGCATCGCGGAGCCAATGCTTTCTAAACTTGTTTAGTTCGTCACGCAATTTTATTCTTTCGGTCTCATATGATCTCCGTGGGTGTACCATGTGAGTTGTGATGACCTGCAGCTGTTTGACATTCTTGCAACATGACCAGTCGATTGTTATGTGAGGTTTCCTATGGTTTCTATGACATCTCTTACTCCCATGTCTTTTCTATTATGGTGTGCTATCCTGTAAGCTCTCCTCCTGTGGGTGTTGTATGACTCTCAGTTTGAAGGTCACTCTTTTGGTTAGGTTCCATTTTCAGCACCATAGGTGACATTCAAGACGACATAATGGTTGTAAACTCTTCCTCCCAAAACTAATTGAAATTTTCCTATTTCTGAAGGTTCAGCTTGCTCTATGGAACGCTTACCAACCTACAGCTATTTCTTCCTCTTTTTGGGGATTTGATGGTGGTCTATTAGTTCAGGTACGTAAGGGTAAACAAAACACCCCCGTCTGTGAATTGCATATGGAATACGTTTTGGATGAAGATCTTCTGGAGTGAAGTTTACAAAGCCTTTCCATACAATTCTGTCCGTGGAGATTTACATTTTGTTTGTTTTCATACTAGACCAATGGACAAATACATCACGAATCGGAAATGTATTTATTCCCCCAAGATAAACAAAAATTATGGGCCATTAGCTTAATGAAGACCTGTCCGTGTACACAGCCGGATATAACAAGTAGAATGAAAGAGCATTGGTATCTTATCTTGCATGAAACATTACATGCTAATATCTTGAACGGACAATTGTAATTTTAGGAGATGGGAGTCAAATGCGACGGTGATATATGGGAGGGGAAGGGCAAAAGAAACGCACGGATGGTCTGCTTTGGGACGAGACGGGTTTGGTTTGAATTTAGAAAAATTTTACTCTGACGCCAAACGGCGCCGATTTTGGACATTTTGACGCACAAAACCGATTAGAGGTACTCGAGATTTTTCTATAAGTAAATATTTATAGATTTTACATTGAAATCCATGCATATATAATTCGATCTGGTCATAGTTGACTATCAGGTTAACAGCAATTCACTACTACTGCCTACATTGATAAGTTAGTCACTGGAAAATGGTACGTCAATGTACTCTCTCACCTACCTTATCGCGTTGAATATCGTAACGTACCGGTGGCAAATCCATGTGAAAAGTGATCTGACAATACAACAGTGCACAGGGAGAAGTGAGTTCATGCTCCCACCGAAACAATTAATGATGTTGATAAATAGCCTCATCGAGTATTCGAACTTGGTTTGCTGGTTTTGTTTTCTGTGCTAATGAATGGTATTTACATAAACAGTGCTTAGAGTATGCACAAAGCCACAAATACAGGGACATGGAAGGGATCGAACTCACTATGCTGTGATAACTATGCTGCTTAATCCGTTTGATGACCATTAAACCACGGTGGTTTCTCCACCGATTCATAACTATTTAAAAAAAGGTCACAGGTATGACACGCTTTTTGAGGATTTGACTCACTTCTCGGAAGTAATTAAATCCCTGACCAGCTTGCTGACCATTTCACCACCACAAGGTGCTCATTCACCCATATCCGCTTCATGCAGAGCATAAGTCATCGACAATCATATTTCAAAATATACTTTCCCGGTTTAAATTTGTAAGCCCTATCCTAACTCCTTAACTTGTCTTACTTCACAAAGTCTTTCTAGATGGTCACTCATTGAAATGATGAGGAAGCTCGATTTTCCTCAAATTTTGCAATCTTACAGGGGACCGGTTTCCTTCATACAATTTATCGTACACCTGTCAATGAATAGATGTTTTATAAATATATTATCATGGCTTCATTGTGCGAATGAACGTTCCAGAGAAAAGCAAACATTCGTGGCCTCATGTATATATGGACGATAGAACTATTTCCATAAACCGTAAGAAAACAGGAGATATTGTTTCAAACAGCCAAAGCATCCAACATCTGATTTTGATTTTGGAAGAGAAAAATATGGGGTGTTAATTACGCAGAAGATAAAATAGGCACCGACAAAAACGAATGAATTACCAGGCATAAAGATAATCATAACATTGAATACGCATAGCAGAAACAATACCTGGGAATGCGAGAAGATAGATTTATAAGGTACATGTAATGAAAGGAAACCTAAACAATGAAAAAACTGAAGAGTGTCAAGACGATATTGACACTGAGAAGGTAAACAGAAAACCGGTGTCGATTAATAGATATCTCCGTCGAGTAAACAACAAAATAATGCGATCAGATGTTGATTTTCAGCCTCAAAATTGTTTCAGGTTGAAGCGCAAATTTTCAGATTACACCAAGATAAGAATTGAACTCTATATGTTCTTTCGAATTTTGTGATGCTATTTCGCTACATTATTTTTTTTCTATGTAACTCAAGGAATCTATATTCTACAGTCCATCTTTGTTTTGGAAAAAATGAACTGGAATGGAAGAAAATAAAAGTCGACTACGGTTTAATCTGATAACTTGTGATTTTTTTTGTTGTTGTCTAGGTACTGCATTCGATCCGAAGAAGGAAAGTTGGTGGATCAGAGGTTAAACACCAGACAACGACGCAGAAGGGATTACAGCCTCGAGATTAGTGTTGACAAGATCAGAGTCAAAAAGAAAGAATGGGAAAAAAGGCTAACAGATTCTACTATTATTTTCAAATGAATCTCACAAAAATGAAACATTCGTAAAGCTAGCGAATTGGTCCACAAAACAAAGTTCACAGGTATTGCCTTACGTGTTAACATCCAAATTGCGCCTTCAGTAACTTCGTACATGTCAGTAATATTGCTATTTATATGAATACATTATAGTTATCATCATCAATAATTTTCATTCTAACACTAGTCACCAGGTTATCATTGATGGAGACTGAGTGGCAGCAAGTCTCCTGGGGTCTCCAGTCTTCCTTTCTGCATTGTCATGGACCACAGCATTACTACGGATTATAGTTTCACACCAGTTAGCTCGTGGTTATCGCTAAAGGCTGAGTAACAGTAAGTTTCCTCATGTCTCCAGTTATTCTCTCCTATAGTTTTCCCACATCACAGTTGCGCTGTTGCTTGTACCGTCGCTACCATACCCTTTTCTTGGCTGTTAGACATTGGCCAAGAGTTTAAGTCGAAAACATTAAAATTATCATTATCATCATAATTGCTGAAGTTATTATTATTATTATTATTATTATTATTATTATGTCATTGTTTGCTTCAATTTCAGTTTATGAAAGTCACCAACCAGGTCTCAACCAGAGACCTAAGGTTAGGAACCTTGTAAGTTATCACAGTCCAAGAAAAAAAAGTGGACACTTTTAGGCATTCACACATGCATATGATGCAATGCTTTCCCATACTTTCACATAACTGTAAGGTGTAGCATAATTTCACATTGAAAGAGACTTTCAAATAATGTGCACCGCAAAGATATGGGCTATTGCCTGTAATCCAAATATGTTGGGCTTTCCAGGAATATTATCGACGAATTCACTGGTTCCTGTCTTGACTAGTCAAAGAACTCCAACGTAGGAGATTTATAGGAATTATTATGGTCCTGAGTTGCCATTTTCTACAAATTTTTATTTCAAGGTCTTAGCAAATTGTACGCTTCTCAAATTTCTTAACAGCAATGTCTTTATCGGTTGGAAAGGTCCCATATACTAGGGAGAAATGTTCCCCTATTTCTATTCTGGCCTGTTACGTTAATTTATCTATCCTCTCAATACAATGCTACTATTTGCAAATTTACACCTGTTGCCCGGTGGTTGTCGCCAGTGTTTCTTCTTCTCATTATAATTATCATCATTATTATTATAATCATTATTATTATTATTATCATAAAGTCTTGCCAAAAGATCAAATTCAGTCGAAATCCCACAAAAGATTATGAACCATGCATCTTTATTATAATCAGATTGAGCGGGGAAAATAGTGATTTGATATTGAGACTTTATGTCTCTATATCATCTGCAAGTTCTACTAGTTACAACTAGTATCAAATCTCTTTGAATAGAAAACAGAACTTAATAATAATAATGATAATGATAAAAAAAAATAATAATAATATTTGATACTGAGGAAAGTGCTAGAAATATAAAGACTGCAACACTAATTGTTAACAGTGACCTAACAAAAGATGGGAAATGAAAGCGGGAATGTGAACCACAGCACTGGTATGATAGGCAAAAGAGAGAAGAGATGTTGGCTGAAGACCTGAGGAGACATTGTAACTCAGCCTTCAGCACTTCAACCACTGGGCAACCGGTGTGAAACTGTAAACCGCAGTATTACTGTGGCCTATAAGAACTAAGAGAGAATGGCTGGAGACTTGAGGAGACTTGAGGAGACTTGCTGTCACTCAAACTCCAGCAGTTACCACCAGGCAACTGGTGTGAGATTGCAAATAATGATAATAATGGTAATAATGTCAATAATGATAATAATAAAGATAATAATGATAATGGTAATAACAATTATCATCTCACACCAGTTCCCTGGTGGATACTGCTGGAGTTTAAGTGACGGCAAGTCTCTTCAAGTCTCCAGCCCCCCTCTCCTAATACTCATGGGCCACAGTCATGCTGTGGTTTTCAGTTTTACATCGGTTGCCCAGTGGTCATTGCTGAAGGTTGAGTGACAATAGGTCTCCTCAGATCTTCGGCGAACATCTCTTCTCTTTTGCCTATCATGCCAGTGCTGTGGTTTACATTTGCGCTTTCATTTCCCTTCATCTGTTGGGTCACTTAACAATTAACGTTGTAGTCTTCCTAGCTGTGCTGTGGTCTTTACAGTCTCAATCTTTCCCCTTATTCTGATCTCCTCCAGTCTCACCCTCAGCGTCTTTGGAACAGTTCCTAATGCACCCACTATGACTGGCACTACCCTGGCTTTCATATTCCACATCTTCTTCAGTTCTCTCGCTAAGTCCTAGTATTTTCCCGTTTTTCATTCTCCTTCCTATTTACTCTATGATCTGCAGGTACAGCCACGTCCACTATTTGGCAGGTCTTCCTCTTCTTGGCTACGATTACCAAGTCCGGTCTTCTTGCCTGGATGAGGTGGTCAGTTCGGATGTCAAAGTCCCAGAGTAGTTTTTGGTTGTCATTCTCCAGGACTGCCTCTGGTTCGCGCTGATATCACTTTTCCACATGGTTGAATCCCATTCGATTTCTCAGTTCCGAGTGTATCATCGTTGCTATTCGATCGTGTCTGTGCTTATACTCTTTCTGGGCGAGTTGACTACATTCACTAGTTATGTGCTTTAGGGTCTCATCTCTTTCACCGAACAGGCGGCACTTGCTGTTTGCCTATGTTCCGTCGATTTTTGTTTTTATATAGTTTGTCCTGATGCTTTTGTTCGGAGTTGCCATGATGAGCGATTCCGTTTATCTCTTCAGGTATCAATTCCGTTACCATGTCCATGATCTGTCGTCTGCTACATTTTGTATCTGTCTTTTGAATCTCCGTACAATTTTTTCTTTTCCCATTTTTCCTTCCTTGTTTGCTGAGCTGTTCCATTGTTTTCTACTTTGTGGCGCTGATTTGTGCATTTTTTATGATTTTTTCACTGTTTGGTTGCACGTACTTTTCTAGATCTGCTTTAGCTCTCTGGACACAGTCTTCTATGCTGATGAGCCCCTGCCACCCTCTTTTCTCTTAACGTATTATTATTATTATTATTATTATTATTATTATTATTATTATTATTATTATTATTATTCGATGCCAATTATCTCTCTAACTCGCATTATCCCACATAATTGTAAGATTTCCAAATCGAGAGTTAGGATGCCTGTGTTCCACAATAAAACACATTTTGCTGCTTCATTGTTTTTTTTTTCTGACACATGGATACCAATTTTCCTCTTCTCCGCTCCCGCCCTATGATAGTCAATAGACGGGGGGTACACCCTCCGAGCAACTTGTTCGTGATGTGATATTCCGAACAAATGTTTTTCAACATCCTGGTGTACGCAGTACTGATCCTCTATGAGGGAATCCATCATGTAGATCCTAATTAGAATGGCAATCATAAAAAAATACAACTGCATACTTAATATCGACAAAAATAAAACGATACATATCAATTTCTGATTGTTAGGGTAAATGAGCTAAGGTGAATAATTATCTTGCTGCAAAATCAGCCAGCGTTCGGAAAGAGCCGCATTGCTCAAGAATAATCTACGGCACACAATTTATGAAATGTTGAAGTATCAGCAATTTTTATTTTCGTAGAAAATGGGACTCATTTAATCGCATAAACAAATCATCATGGATGAAAATTTCAGACAAATTGTTAAACTTACATATATTATAATCATCGAATTTGACAAACTTCTAGAGTTTCATTTTATTTATCCACATTATAGTAATCAGCCGATATATATATATATATATATATATATATATATATATATATATATATATATATATAGGAATGGATATGAATTGACAAAATGATTATAAACTGTATTTTATTACATTCCAACTCCATTTCGAATGATTTCCCGTTATTCCAAGGCGGATATATCATTTAGCCGAGACCACGTCAATGGAATGAACAATTAAAGAAAATGAAGTTGCTGCTCGAATCGAATTTGCAACCAACGGCCTAATTTTCTTTGATTTGTTATTCAATTTACGTTTTCAAAACAGAATGATACATTCACTGCGTGATAGAAGGAGATGATTTCAAATACATCTCCAATTAAAAATGACGCATATATATATATATATATATATATATATATATATATATATGTATATATATATATATATATATATATATATATATGTATATATATATATATATATATGTGTGTGTGTGTGTGTGTGTGTGTGTGTGTGTGTATGAAAGCTGTCAGCTTCAAAGACAAAATATATATTTTTCATGCATAAAATGTTATTCCGGTCAATTCCAATTATCCGTTGATGTCATTTATGTAATTTCTTTCTATAAACTGATAATACGTGTGAATTTGTCTTGTTTACACACACACACACACACATATATATATATATATATATATATATATATATATATATATATATATATATATACTGAGGTTTATTACGTAATTAGGAATGAGGTAATACAGTTATGTATAATTATGTTTGAGTGTGTGACATGCCTTAACAATCAAATTCATCAAAGGTCTCTTGTACTTCAGACTTAATTGTTCGACATATTATCCCAGCAAGACAGAGATATTCAAATACTTCCATGTTTAAATGAATGCAGATTCAATTACGAGACAAAGTTGAACGCTTGCATGGATTCTTGGTAATGTTGATATCATTTACCAAAGATGATATCTGTTCGCTAATTGCTGATTGGGACCCTCTTAAGGAACAGTATTTTGCATTACTATTATAAGTTACGTGGCAAGACTGCCTTTGTAGAATAATGGACAGGTATCTGATGCCAGGAGTTGTATAGGGTCAAAATGGCGCATTTTTCTCCTAATTGAGTCACTTTAATAGATTGAAAATTTGATGAAATACGTGTCAATGTGTGTGTGTATGCGTTCGGGAGAGGGTCGGAGAGAGTAGATTCTTTGCTTGATTTCCTCTTCTTTCGAGGATTTCACAGATATTTGTTGTCCTATGTAGATGTAGTGGTCTATTTTCTTCAGCTCTGCGTTTTTAAATTATGATTGTTGTATTGTAACCCTTAATATGTTTGCTTAACATGACTTTTGTATCATTAAAGTTCATGTGGAGTCTTAACTCTCTGTCAAAGATCTGAGTTGAGTTTTGATTGAAACTTACTAAGAAATTAAAATGAAGGAAAAATAGTGGTACAAAAATAATGATAAATATTATCTTTTTTTTAATTTACAGAAGAAGGGTAACTGTCATTATTTATTTACAAAAAAGTAACACTGTCTTTTAACTTCTTAGAGAGAGAGAGAGAGAGGAAGAGAGAGAGGAGAAGAAGACATTAGGATTTTTTGAATGTATACAAAGAAGAGAATGAGGAGAGACAGAATAATGAGGAGAGAATTAAGGAAACAGAGTGTGACAAAGTGAGACAGCGAAAGAAAAAGTTTGGGAAGAAGAGGGACGGAAGAGATCAACTGAAAAAAAAAGAAGATAATCAAGATCGAAAAAGACCAAGGGAGGAAGACAGTTAGACATTATTCTGAAAGAAAGTAAGGAGAAGAGGGGAAATGAAAAAAGAAAGAGAGAAATAAGAGCTGACGTTGTGTTATCAGGCGAGTGGGAATGAACACTAAAAAGAAAGAATAGGAGGAAGAAGAGATAGTAAGAGGCAAGGGTGGAGAATACAGAAGGCAAAACACTTGAGAGAGAAAAAGAGAAAGAGAGGGGTGAACAAATAGGGATAGATACACGGAGAGAGAGAGAGAGAGAAGGGGAGTTGCTGTGCTTCTCTCTCATTTTGGATGCAACTGCCAGGCCAGTGTGTGTCTTCCTGGATCACCTTTGGAGCCTGAAACTTGGATGTCTTTGAACTATCGTATTATTTTATTGCAAACTCATCTTTTTTCCAGAACGAATGGAATTATCTTGTTTTTGAAGAAAACATTGGGCTGGATACGGTGCAAGAAAGCAAGACAACCGCTGGACATCACGACTAACAACGTGGAACCCCCGGAGATCATATGCTAAAACGAGGCCCGCAGGATATAAGATGGCGAGACGAAAAGAAAAAAAAGTTTAAAAAGTATTGGCTTCGTGACACCAATGATAAAAAGGTCTGGCAAATCCGAAGTTCTATGTCCAACGGGTGATACAATATCTAAAACGATCACAATTGGGACCCAGGCTTCACAGATTAGATTTGAAATAATCGTTTTATTCTAACGCCTGAGTTATTCGTTCCTCAACTAACTCATCGAAAACTAACCCTGACGATCAAGGATAGGATATGGAGTAAAAACTCTGCTATCTATTTTGAACATCCCAGCCAGATGTTGGAGAACGACCCTATTTTAAATATGAACTAATTATTATGAAAAAAAATGTATAAGTAGACGGGGAATGAGATCAGTGGGTCGAGTTCGAATTCCGGCTGAGACAGTTTGCATTCACATACCCTTGAGAGAGACACGTATTCATTCCAGTTCATCGACACGCAATGAGCTGGAATGATTGAATAAGGTAATAAGTCTTCCACATTTGACATGTACTTGGAAAGAGCTGTGACCATCGAACTGACCATTAATTCCTTACGTACATATGTATAGGTATTTATTATTATTTTTTTTAGCCTGGCAAAAAGATATAAGTTACGTGAAATAAATCGCCACTGCAGTAAATGTCTACGTGACTAGTCAACTATTCACTACACAAACGCGAAAAATTATATTCAAGTAAGCTTTGATGGACAAAAAAACGATAAAGTGGTCTGTAATGCTGGTATATATATAAAGTATAAACCTCAGAATCAATCTGCAGAAGTGCCAATCCATAGGTCGTCTCGTCATTTTTTTCTGGTACTATGCTGATTCATCTGTGTGCACACGCATTCACATCAAACACACACACATGCACACACAAATACATACACACACTCACACACACATACAGACTAAGCAATCTTTTGCTTTGCAAGAGTTTGCTTTTCGCTATTGCTCCTATGGAAAAAGGCGCAAAAAATAGCGTTCAGCTTTTGTTTCGAAGCAAGCCATTTTAGATGCAGAGCAAAAACTTCTCTCTCTCTCTCTCTCTCTCTCTCTCTTTCTTTCTCTCTCGTACACCTCAATCTCTCTTATGTTGATATGTTTTAAAAAGGGCAAACTCAAACTCCTGGTCACAGGTGATTGTTGCGACACATTTTTCTTAACATGCCGTTATGATGAGCCTCCACGGACAAATCAATTGACTAACGTATATTAAATCAGAATTGTAAAAATTGTGATTTTTATGACATCAGCTGATATTTTGTGAGCTGGCTTAACATCCAGTCATTAGGTAAAATCTATCGTTGTGAAGAGTTTAATCATCACTGTGTGCCCAGATAATGCGATCGTGTGGGTAACGAGCTCAACTTCATTACTGTGCTGTCATGTGGTCTCTCCAAATGAGGCCCAGTACAATTCTTTCATGTGCACGTTGCATGGATCTGTCTCTTGGTTAGGTTCCATGTTCCCGCTCCATAAGTGACTATTGGGGGGGATGCATTGGTTATACACCCTTATTTTGGGGATTATGGGATATTTTTATTTTTGAAGTTTGAGCTTGCTTTCCGAAAGGCTTGCCATCCTAGTGTGATTCTTCGATGTATTTCTTCTTCTTTTATGGGTCTCATGGAGATTGATTGTCTTCGGTAAATGTAGTGATTTACTTTCTCAGGTTCTGCAAATAGCAAATATGATATATTCCGCTTCTCCAGGTTTAGCTTAGTTTGAAACAAGGCCACCGTCATTTCACCCATACCAATGAACATTGCACGACATCACTTGCATCGTAATTGTATTAAAACATATATACCGATGTTAACGTCTTTAATTATGGCACATTGGTACACATGAATAAACTTGTTGGAAAACAATTCTTTGTTTTACGATGACAATACGGGACGATGATATTTATTTCATTTACCTTTCAAGAAAACAAATGCTTTGTGAAGATTTATTTAAGTGCCTTTTCTTCTTTGAGTGTGAATAAATTCTTTCTTTTCCCTTTTGCAAAGCCTGCAAATCAATTTATTCAATAAACTTTTATAGCGATTTACAAATCGCCTTCTTTGCTTTCTTCATGAAAGCGAGTCAGTCGATCACAATGGGCTCCACGGAAAATGGCAGCTGAATATTGTTTGGGTTTTATTGCAACGTTATTAAAATGGACGTGCTTTTGTTTCACAATTATTCTTGTCTTTTTCCCTCTCCTGTGTTGGATCTTCTTTCCTCCGCCGAGAAGTAAAGGCCTAAATTGTTCTTTATTGAATTCGTCCTCTAGTAACAACTTTATTGCTATTCAGAGAAGGTGAATAGACTATCAGGGCAGAAAACGTTTCCTTTTGTCTTCCAGAAGAGCCGGCATCGTAAATTCTCTCATGAAGAATAAAAGGTTTATATTGTAAAAAGATTCAGTCGTCCATGAAAACCCAGATCTGTTTTGAAAGGAGAATTCAAAAAATATCAAGAACGTCCAACAAGGAACCAAGTTCCTTTTTTGAATGAAAAAAAAAAAGATATTTTTTCCCTACTGTGTTTCTCTGAGAAGAGAAAGAATAGAAGAAAACCAGAGGTAAAAATAGATTTGAAAACACACCAGAAAAATTCAATCGTTAAAATGTAATCGATATAAGGAAAAAAAACATTACTTAACCCTTCAAGTACTAACGGTACTTTTAAGTACCAGATGTGTTGTCGATTAATTTGAGACCTGTGTATCATTGTTGTATTTTTTATCGATGAAAATGATTGTTTACCAAAACTATTTTTATCCATTGATATCAGTTGCCTTTTTATGACCTTCAAATATAGATTTGAAAATTTAATTAAAAAAATTAGAAAATGGAAAAATCAGAAATAAAAGGGTTGAATGAACTAGCAAGAACATTTTGTCAGATTCAAACTATAAAAACTCAGTATTTTCTGGACCTCTACTTTACCATTTGTAAAAAGAAACTTCCTAGAATATTTGAATTTCTCTGAGATGTTTTTCTCCCGGGAAAAAATCTTCTGAATTCTATTCAGAAGAAGAGTCAATTGTTTCAAATGGTAGATATGAGATATTTTATCAGCAATTTTTTTTTTTACTTTTAAGTGGAAGAGTTTTTTTTTCTACGGCCAGTGAAATAGTAAAATAACATATTTCATTAAAAAAGGATATTTTGGATTAATCATCTAACTCTTTAAAAATTCCCCCTAAAAATCACTCTTTATGCAGATTGCAAAAATGTTTGTATTATCATGAATGATCAGATAATGTTCTCAGGATGTTGTGATTGAATATCGGAATAGTTTTCAAGTGAATATAATCTTTTTATAAAACGATACTGTCAATACAAATCCGTCCCCATGCACGTATAATTGTAACATTTTCTCAGTTAAAACGAATCCGGTTGGCAAATTAAAGGAACCCAGAGAAAGGACTTGGACTCTTTTCTTTTCTTAAAAGAATTTCTAAAATGATTTTTGCAAGGGTTTTATTTCCAAGTAACTATAATATAATACTCGACTCTTACTTCCTGTTCATTGGAGCAGCTTTGGAGTTTCTTTAACCAAAGTTTATATGCGTACTTTGTGGAACTAGATAAAGTATTTCCGTTTTTCATAAAAATATCTTATGATTTTTTGGCGGGGAAATTCTACATACACTTTAATTATAAACTAAACACTTACTTCCTGTTATATCCACACACACACATACACACACACACACACACACACACACATATATATATATATATATATATATATATATATATATATATGCGTGAGTGTGTGTGAAAAAAGAGTTAAGTTTTGTTTTAATTGTTCATTACGGAATTTACTACCTGTTATAAACCATTGGAAAGAAAATCTTCACTCATTTTATAACCACCCTACTAATGAATAGTATTGAGCACTTCCTAGAAAAATAAGATCTACTCAATATTACAATAGATGTAGACATATTTGTTGAATATCTTATTATTGTTCTCTGGTAATATATCTATCATTGACATCTGATGAACTTTAAATCCACGGTGACACCCTATGTAGATTTGGAACTTATTTTGTCCGATTCTGCACTTCAGAAACAAGAATAACATAAATGGTTATCCACTGAATAAAAAACCAACATGGGGCCAATGTCTTTGAAAAACATGTAATGTTTGAGATGATAAATTATCAATAAATAGGTGTGAATATTGTGATGCACAAAGTAAGGAAGTAATTTCCTCGTTTTTGCTGTTGTTTATAACAGCACCTTCTCCGCTGCACACTCTAGTTTCACTCAAGTGTGAAGTTTCCCCCAGTCGAACCTTGATCTGAGGAAAGTTGCACTTCTTCTCTCATACACGTCGTATTGAGTGCTAATGCTTGCAAATTGCTTGAATGGTCCTCAACTGACCTCTGCTCTGGACTCTGATTATCTGAGACTAAATCCACTTTGCTCCGAAAATGATGGAAAATTCGTTCTCCAGCTTAAATCTTGGCTGTTTATGTGTAACAATATCATAATTAACTTCTCTAAATATACCCTGTTGACAAAGCCTGTGTTATACAATGCGTCACAAAAGTTTGAACTCAGAAGAAATGTTTTAATTATTTCACTATCAAGAATAAATGTATCACCATTTGTCATTATATGGTTGGTAATTTTGTTAACTTTGTCAAATAGTGAAAGGCTGAGCATTGATTATGAGCTGAGTAGTTTTAGAAAACTTTCAATTTTTGAAAAATAATTACTATCGATCTCATTGACAATTGACGTGATATGAAGGGTTAAAATTCCAAATTACCGGTCATTGTCTGGATTTGAAACCGTTTCACCCATAGCAGAATATATTTTAGAAAATAAAATTCCATTAAACTTACTCAACTCATGATCACAATTCAACCTTTCACTATTGGACCGTGTTTATAAGGGGACCAACAAATTACAGACAATAACAAAAATATCAAAAGAGTCAACTTTAATGTTTTGTGGCACGCTGTATAAGTCTGTGTAATCTATGTCTCATCAAGTACAGTGCAGTGCGATAGCCCAATAAACACACCAACAGCGAGATAAAGGAATATATAGAAAGAACTATACGAATTCACAGATAATGAGATTCATGTATGAGTGAGTTTGTGAGTCTGTTCTAATTCAAAGACTTATATATATATATATAGGCAGACCCTCAGAGAGAATCTATACTCTAATTCATCTTTAAGAAAGTAAAAGGAAGTTAATTCAAGGATTTAAAAGCATTTCGACTATACGCAAGTTCGAGTAGTTCACAGCAGTAAAATAAATTTGAATTTAACCACAAATTATTCTAAACCAAAAGTAATTTCCCTCCGAGCAATAGAAAGAGAAAAGTTAATCTTACGGAATGAAGCTCTTGGGATTCAATTGTCAATTGTGACTGAAGCTGAATAAATTTTAATTTGTTGTTTTCTGTCGTTCCAAATAAATTTTGATTGGTTGTGTCTAGGATGAAGACATTTTGTTTGGCTAACGTTTAAAAGCACAATAAATGTTGTTATTGGTCGTGTCTCGTAATTTCGATTTTACTGGGAAATGAAGCTTGTGTCAGATGATGCGTATTTTGAAAGGCTCTAAATGGTTTTCAGTTGTCGAATCTAATAAGCCTCAGGATATCATCAGCCAAGACGTCTCTTGAGGTTAAAATTCCATCTTGAGAAACTATACGGGAACATTAAAGAGCAAAAATATCTGTTTTCATTTCAGGCATCTTGCATTGTTGATATACCGCTTGAGCTCAAGTAAATAGTAGTTGCAACAGCGGGTTTTAGTTGTGGAAAGGGAAATAAATGAGTATACGATGAAACTGCATCTAAAGTTTCAAAAAACATCTTTCAATGCTTTATACAGTGCCAGTAAGCAAAGAGAAATCAAACAAGAAATAGGCCAAAATCAATGGAATAGAATTGATTTTTAATTTTTTTTCCCGTTCGGGTTTTAAAATGTATAATTATTATCTCATACTTAAAAACAAATAAAATTTTGGATGGCTGAACAAATAGCCGAAAGTGAACAAACAACGCTATTTGTAGAGTTTTTACATACATTTACCCCTGCTCTGCATTTACTTGTATGAATAAAAAAAATAATTTGACTGGAAAGATTAACTAACCTAGCACCCAATTATAAATATGTAAGTACATACATACATACATAAATACATACACGTTTGTGTGTGTATATGAATTCATTCGGTTTGTGTTTGTGTTTTGTATTTTCATATCGTAGAATACGTCATTTTGACATAATTCAATTCTTATTCGAATAAGTGACATAAGCATGAGCGTTATCTAGTATCACATTTTTTTTACTCCATTGTTTTTTTCTAAATTTTCTATCTACGATACAAATGCCTCAAAATGTTTAAGATCAATGAACCAGGGGTGAAACTCATCGCCAACTCTTTGAAAAACTGAAAGTAGACTTAACAGCCACAGGAGAAACTTTAGCAGAGGTAAGTATAAAAAGGGGAATCTTCCAGGGAGACTCGCTGTCTACCATTTGTTTTAACTGTGATAACACTCGATAGAATCCTGGAAAACATCAAAGGATACCACTTCTCAAAACAAAGGGGAAAGTCAACCGCGTAATGTACATGGATGATATAAAATTATTTACCAAAAAAACAGGGTAGAACTCGAGACGCTGTTCAACAAGGTGAAAAAATACAGTGATGACATTGGGATGGAGTTTGGAATAGGAAAATGTGCAATTATGGTAATGCACGAGGGAAGGCTTGCAGCGGCAGAAAGAATCGAACACCCAGGCAGCAGGAAGATTAGAGCGCTGACTGCACAAGACCAATACGAATACCTCGGAGTTCTCGAATGTGATACGACAAAACGGGAAGAAATGAAAGAGAAAATAGAAGGAAAATACCTTAGGAGGATAAGGAAAATTCTAGAGACCAAATTGAGGAGCAGGAATTTGATAAAAAGGGTGAACACATGGCCCGAATCGGTAGTGAGATAAACAGGGCCATTTGTTGGATGGACAAAGAAAGAACTCTAATCAAAGGAGGATTATGACTATGTATAAAGACTTACGATCCAGAGATGATACAGATAGACTATCCGTGAAGGGATAGGAAAAGCAACTGAGGCCCATAAGTATAGAGGACTGTGTCCAGAGGGCTAAAGCAAATCTAGAAAAATATGTGCAAACAGTGAAGACATCGTAGATAGTGCTCGAAGCAGTGCAACGAACAATAAAAAAAGTAGAAAACAATGGACCAGCCCAGTAAAGAAGAAAAAAAAAACGGAAAAAATATCTGGAGAATTTAAAAAACGGATACAGGAGATGAAAGACGAGAGATCATGGACAAGGCTACGAAAAGGAAACCAGAAGAGAGAAACGGAAGCGCTCATCATGGCAGCTCAAAAAATTTGCATCAGAACAAACTATATCAAAACAAAGATAGAACACAAACATCAATTGCCGCCTGTGTGGTGAAATGGATGAGACTGTAAACTACATAACTAGTGAATGTATTCAACTCGCCCAAAAGGAGTATAAACACAGACACGATAGAGTGGCAACGGTGATACACTGGGAACGGAGTAAATGAGTGGGATTTAACCAAGAGGAAAAGTGGTACCAGGAGACAGCCCTATAGAATGGAAACCACAAATTACATTGGGACTTTGATATCCAAATGGACCACCCCATCAAAGCGACAAGACTTGACCCAATGAACTAGACGAAGGAAACCTGCCAAATGATTGACGTGGGCGTGCCTGCAGATCATAGAGTAAAAAGGAAAGAGAGTGAAAAACTGGAAAATACCAGGATCTGACAAAATAACTGAAGATGGTGGGGAACATGGAAGTAAGGACAATACCAGCATTAAAGGTGCACTTGGAACCGTACTGGGGACACTAAAATCGAAATTGGAGAAACTAGAGTTAAAAGAAAGGATTGAGACTGTGTAGGCCACAGCCCTGCAAGGAACTGCACGAACACTGAGGGAAGTGCTAGAAATATTAGATCTATGACCCAAGGTGTTAGCGGTGGCCTAACAAAGGAGGAAGGGGAAGAAAAAGCAAACAAACAAACAAACAAACAAACAAAAAACACACAAATTGTGGTGGAGGTGCAAACCACACACAACTGTGATATGTGGAGGGCTGAAGAACTGAGGAGACTTGAGGAGATTTTCTGTTACTCAGTTTCCTGCAGAAACCACCAGGCAACTGATGTGTAAATGCATAATAATAATAATAATAAAGGGAAACCTTAAGAGAGAAACAGAATCGCTCATCATGGCAGCCCAAAACAAAAGCATAAGGACAAACTACATAAAAGCAAAAATCGACAGAACACAGACAAACAGCAAATGCCGCATGTGCGGTGAAAGAGATGAGACAGTAAACCACATAACTAGTGAATGTAGTCAACTCGCCCAGAAGGAGTATAAGCATAGACACGATAGAGTAGCAACGATGATACACTGGGAACTAAGTAAACAAATGGGATTCAACCATGGGGAAAAGTGGTATCAGCACAAGCCAGAGGCAGTTTTGGAGAATGACAACCACAAACTACTGTGGGACTTTGACATCCAAACTGACCACCTCATCCAGGCAAGAAGGCCGGACTTAGTAATAGTAGACAAAAAAAAGAAGGCCTGCCAAATAGTAGACGTGGCTGTGCCTGCAGACCATAGAGTAAAAAAGAAGGAGGGTGAAAAAAGGGAAAAATACCAGGACCTAGCAAGGGAGTTAAAGAAAATGTGGAACATGAAAACCAGGGTAGTACCAGTCATAGTGGGAGCACTAGGAACTGTCCCCAAAACGCTGAGGGAGAGACTGGAGGAGATCGGGATTAGGGGGAGGATAGAGACCGTACAGACCACAGCACTGCTGGGCACTGGACGGATACTGAGGAAGGTGCTAGAGATATAAGGACTGCAACGAATCGTAGCTCTGTCATGATATGCGAAAGAGAGAGGAGACGTTAGCTGAAGACCTGAGGAGACTTATTGTCACTCAGCCTTCAGCGATAACCACTGGGCAACCGGTGTGAAACTGTAAATCGCAAAATTACTGCGATCTATGAGTACGAGGAGAGGAGGGCTGGAGACTTGAGGAGACTTGCTGTCACTCAAACTCCAGCGGTTACCACCAGGCAACTGGTGTGAGATTCCTAATAATAATAATAATAATAATAATAATAATAATAATAATAATAATATGTTATGTTTTATATTCAAAGGGATTTGATACTAGTTGTAGCTGGTAGAACTTGCAGGTGATATAAAGATAGCAAAACTCAATATCAAATCACTTTTTTCACTATTCAAGCTGATTATGATAAAGATGGATGGTTCATAATCCTTTATGGGCTTTTGACTTCTTTTGATCTTTTGGCAAGACTTTATTCATGATGTTTTGGAATGATATAATGAAATAATAAACACTTACAAAATAATCATCGTTATTATTCGAGTTTTCTTTCAATGTTTCCCTTCTATTTCCTTTCTTTTTTCTTAGTTCTTTGTTTTTCTCCTATTTTCATGTTTTTACTCAGAAAACAACTAATTTTTGCTTAAGGCAACGTAAATGTAATGACCACAAATCTCATTATAACTTGCTTGTAGGTTTAGCAGGAAGATACAATGAATTATTATGCTTTATAGGATTTTATAATTAGGATGAAATGACAGGAACGACGGATGGGTGTCTATTAAAGAGCACACATGAGTTTAAATGTCAAATCATTAATCCCAGGCCATTGTTTCCTTTCATAACAAAGAAATGAACGGATTTGAACGTTACAATTATTAAGAATACAGATCTATTTCTATAAGGAAAACATTGAAACAATCTGGGATTACTCAATGATTCTTGGTAAAATATCATACTATATATCTATATATATACACACACACACACACATATAAACCTATATATATATATATATATTTATATATATATATATATTTTTTATTTTTTTTTTTCAAAATATGATCCTTATTTTAAAACTTATTGGACAACAAATCTATTGATGGACGGTTTCTCTGCCATCTTCATGAGAACCACTGTCTGACACTATCTCAAGGCTGAAGTTACTCTGATATTTCCCTGTAATTCAAATTGCAGTCATTTTGAGGACAGTGGTAGGCAGATCAAGGTGCCATACGAATTCCACTGCAGAATAAAGATCCTAAAAAGTTGCATGGTGCATTTAAAGATTGAATAAACAAAAACAAAAAAAAAGGAGAATATTTTTGGGGAAAATGCCTTCAAGTTATCTTCATGCCTTTTTGAAAGCACAAAGTCTCTTAATCCCAGGATGATCAGAAAAAATTATCCAGCGTGCAAAATCCATCAAGTTCGAGGTGAGACACTGTTCTGAAAATATAAAACTTTTGATTTTTTCGATACAATCATATCCCGAGTGGAGACGATAAATGCTATTATCTAAAATATGAGTGCCTCTAATGAAAATAAAAGTAAACGAAACAGATGCCATATGTATTTGTAAGCGAGCTCAGAATCGAATCATTAAAAAGCCCTGTGACATCATATTTTATAAGAATACTACCAAAAGGAGATTTGATCTGAAAATGGCTTGAAAATCAACAAGTGAAAACGATTTAATGGGGACAATATTCACATTGTAGAAAGCCAAATGGAAGAATTGTGGTAGGTTTACTGCGTAGCATTAATCTTTCAAAGAGAAAGAGTCAGTTTATTTTATAATACAGAATTTAGAATCTTAATTTTCAATTTATATCTGACCATGGATCACTATTACTGATTAAAAACGAGAAGCTATTTCACGTACAAAACAGCCATAGATGTTCACTGAGCTCAGTTTAGTCTGAAACAACACTACGATAGAGGAACATTTAATGAATATCGAACTCCATTCAATTGCAAATTTATCAGTGATACAAGCTAGCTAATCCTCACGCTACACAAATGCCCATATACAATGTACTATATTGTCATCACCAGTCTTTTACCGTCCGTCGTTGGACAGAAACTTTCCCCAGGCTTAGTGATATTTCTCTATCGTGGGCTCCGCCGAGCCAGTATATTATTTATTTTTATAGTTCATCTTTCCATCTTGTATTCTGTCGGCTTTGGTATCATATTTGATCACTGGGGATCCATGTTGTGAGTTGTGATGTCTAACAGTTGTCTTTCATTCTTGCAACATGGCCTGCCCATTGCAATTTAAATTTTCTAATCGATTCTATGATGTCTTCGACCCCCATTTTCTTCCTGATATACAGTGCTGTCTTGTGATATCCCAACGTAGCATACTTCTAAGTTTGCAAGTTTGTCTCTTGGTTATGTTCCATGTTTCAGCTCCATAAGTGACTAATGGGAGAATGCATGGGTTGATTACTCTTCTTTTTTGGATTATTGGGATTGTCTGTTTTTTGAAAGTTAAGCTTGCTCTGCTGAAAGCTAGCCATGAGTTATACACAGCGTATTATAACCTTTCAATAAATACAAATTGATTCGTCAATGCCGAAGGCAAATACACATACAGATTAACATATATTTCCCTCAATATTTCATAATTTTCATTGTAGGCGCTCATATTTAGGATAATAACATCTATCGTCTCCACTCAGGAAATAATTGTGTCGAAAATGTAAAAGTTATATATTTTCAGAAAATTGTCTCACGTCAAACTTAATGGATTTCGCAAGACAAAATGACGTAAAGAAAGGTTGCAATTACCATTTATTTATCTGAGAAAATTTCTCGAACGTCCTTAATATCAAAATTGTGATGATGGTATGTTAAGCTTTGGAGATTCGGCGGGTAGAAGATTGGGGACTTGGGTGTATAACAAAGAGGAAAAGTATGCTTGTCACCGGTGCAGAATAAACACTCAACGGTATTTCCACTTTCCAATGATATTTTTTAACCGAAAAAGTGGCGTAAAGCGAATTTTTAAAAGGAGTGTAATACTTGTATGCCATGAAAGCCCTTATTTTGTTGGATATTTCAACTTTAGATACACAAATTTGTAAACGTTTTATTGAGAAGAACTGTACGGTTTAAATCTTCCAACCAGGATTGTTTATGTTAGATGTTGCTTTGAATGTCACCTTGGTTTATTTTTGTTCTCAATGCACGAAGGAGTGAGAAAAGAAATATCTTAATATTCTCCATTTATTAAGCACTCCCTCCTTATGGTCACACGTAGATTATTCTTAAGGTTAACCGAAATTGCTCCAACGACCGCACATGAATTATATACTGCCTGAATTGCTTTCAAGACGGACTGTATGGTGCATCATTAACTTAAGGATGTAGAATAAGCTGTTAAGAATCTACTTTTAATGCTGTTTCTCAAGCGCTCATTCAAAGCTAGATACGAAACACTCTTGATTTACTTATTGGCGGTTTTTCGACGGAGAGATGTTTAACAATGGAGACTAAACGCCAATAAAAGATATATATATATATATATATATATATATATATATATATATATATATATATATATATATATATATAATATAAGGACACTTTCTGAATCAAAGTTCTAATCGAAAGACGAAAAAGGAGAATTGCAAAATGTATGGTCCTCATTTGTATTTCATTTTCTGACTTTTAACAAAAATTTAGGAAAGTTTTAGTAAATAATCCAATTGTTATGACATTTTCCCATTAAAATATTGTGCTGTGTTGTACCAATATTTCTCCTATTAAAACCTGACTCTCTTTCAAAAAACATATATATTCACTACCATAAAATGTTCAGCATTTACAGTGATATATATATATATATATATATATATATATATATATATATATTATGTTATCGACAGACTGCTGTTTCGTTGTATTACAACTCTTCAGTGTGGCTACAGACTATCCATTATCCCATCCAGTACCACAAGGTAAGATCGAAGCCCTTGCTTCAGACCCGGAGGCTGTTATCCTCCCACTCACTCCATGGAACCAGACTGTCAGTGAGGTTGATTATAAGCGATATATTTATTTCTAGTATATATTCCTCATCCAACAGAGTGCCCTATTCCTAAATCGGATGAGTATTGCATGAGTTTACAATGAACGAGTTACCTCACTTGAAGAGTGTTCAACTCTGAATAAGGGTGCGTTACTTACATATGTGGGTGGATGTGTATATTGCACTGATGTATGAATCTTAATCACGATGAGAATGTACATAGAAAGATTATTATTCTTGTTTACAAAGATGTCATTTAGATTTGTAAGACACAGAAATATACACGAAGAAATAAAACAAAACATTAATAAGCAGCGATTCTTGAAACATCTGATCTCTCCACACTTTTGTTTCAATTAAGAGAAACAAAGTTTTGCTTGAGGTAATTATAAATATCTAAAGAACAGTGCTATCACAGAAAATGGGTATAAGTGATAAAATGAAACTTATGCCAAGAAAAAAAAGTTCCAAACACTAGTAGTTTAGTTGGTGTTTCTTGGTAGTCCACAAATATGATAGCAGTAAGTGTAAAAATTACTTTGCTATTATCCCAACAAAAGATATACACTATCTGCCATAAATCTTTACTCTTCACCCCTTTTTATCGATTGTAAATGTTCTAAACAAAACATAGAAGGATTTTATTATTTCTAACACAATGAGAACGGATATTATCAGGTATTATTTATGATCAAACTCTATTGAATTAAAAAAAAAATGAATATGTCACCGTCCCGAAATGACTACACCCATACGGAAATATCTTTCGACAACTGAATTTCAATGATGTAGAGTTTGGTCATGAAGGTCCATTTTAAACGTGTATTATTCTACTATAAATTATAAAATACTGCAGTGTTTAGTTTAGAAGAAACGCAACTTTATATTAAAAATGGTAGTTCTGTATTCTTATGGATGATACTGTATCTACCTAGGTAAGTATAGTCTGTTCTGAGATAGCGATCTGAATGAATAAACTCATAATCTCAAGGAAGGGCGCTTTAAAAAAATGAACTTAAGTCAACAAAAATGGAATTTTGAAATCAGCATTGGATTCCTAAACTGGAAATAGTGTTGTTTACTCAGACATACCTAAAAAGCTAAAACCTGGATATAAATTGAATTGCTTACTTAT
>OY735218.1:24758841-24851341 GCA_963457665.1 Thysanoteuthis rhombus
TATTGATATCATTTTATGAGTAATATTAATACACACACTGAAACACACAAAGACACAGACACACACACACACATATATATATATATATATGTTTGTACGTGTGTGTGTGTATGTGTGTGTGTGTGTATACATATATGTATAAACCCAAGGAGGATCCAACTACCTTCAGTAGGAATCCATTGCTAATAACTGTCCAGCACGAAGACTTCATGTTAAAATCATATGCACACAGTATTTTGTAATATATATATATATATATATATATATATATATATATATATATATATATATATATATACTAGTAACCTCAAATTTGCTTACACTATCATTCTCTTTGCCAAGAACCTTCATCGCCTCAAAATATTACTGGACGAACTGAATGAAGAAAAAAAAAAGTTTGAACTTCACTCAAACAAATATTAATGTACAACAAACATGTTGATGATAAAGACACAGCGATTAAAAAAAACCCGAAAACGCACAGCTGAAATAAGTAAACCACTACATTTACCAAGGGAAACAAATCCCCATCAGAAGCTCAACAGAAGAAGAAAACAAGCGAAAAATTGCACTAGGTTGGCAAGCTTTTGGTGGAGAATGCTCGACTTTCAAAAACAAAACAAAAAAAAATCCCATTATTCTAAAAAATAAGTGTATAAAACCAATGAATACTCCGATGTTATTAGAATATGGAACCTAACCAGATGATTGACCCTCAAGTTGCGAACGAGAGATAATGAGCGAAATGGGTAGAGACAATATGTAGAATAGCGTGATCAGCTACACAAATTCAGAAAGTATCAGCTTTGCAACGCCCATAATAGAGGGGTCTGGCAAAAAGTTGTACGTTTTATGATAGGTGCTGAAAGTGTAATGATGCTACATACCACGCATACACTCACACATTTATATGTTTTGGTTCTACCTACTTTAGTACTCCTGCTTCAAAAATGAAAAAAACAAAACAATGGATAGTAAATTTACACCTACATAAATACATTATGATGATACCCTATATAAAATAACAAGGTGCGTGTATGACATAAGCTATATATTAAAGTAATAGCTGAAAGAGCGATGGTGTTGATCAAAAATCTTCGGGTGCCACGATGATATGGCTATTTTGTTTTTAAAATTTTCGATCTAATTTACTGATGATCCCTATAAAGGAAAATAATTCACTTGATACGATGATAATAAAGTATGTGTTTGAGAAAAACCGGAAAAAATCATAAAGTACATCGACAGTATTTGGAGGAGAATTGATCGAAATGACACAAAAAATGAAAAGTTTTTTCAAGTGTTTAATGTCTAGAACTTTTAAGCTTTCAAGAGCTTATACACACACACACACACACACACACACATATATATATATGCATATGTATAGGTGCATGCTTTGTGTGTGAGTGTGCATGTGCGTTTAAATGGATCTGTGCGAGTGTACATACATGTGTTGATATACAATAAACATGGGTATGGTATATATATTTGCAAATAAGTCATTGGCTGAGAATATGTAAGTGTCCTCAGAATTGTTGACGCCCTTTTTTTCTTTGCCAAAAACCTTCATAAATATGTCGGGGATGAAGATACGATCCAAAATGAAGAACCAAAGTAAGTAGACCACTCCATTTACGTGGGATTACGAATCTTGATAGAATCTTTGAAAGAAGAAAAAGGAATCAGACAAACATTCAATTTGGCTTGCAAAGCTTTAGGCAGGGCTAGCTGGATTTCCAAATGCGAAAATTTACCATTTGTTTGACCCGATGTGTAAAAACAATGCATCTTCCTGATAGTCCTCTATGGGGCTAAAACATGAAACCTGACAATGAGATAGGCTCCCAAAATAAATTAAAAAAACACGGTACACAGGAGAAAACAATGCTTATTTTAAATTCTCATTGAGAGATAGCAAAATAGCAAATTACCGTAGAGAATAAACAAGTGTAAGAGATATCATCAAAACATGAAAAAACAAATGGGAATGTCAGACTACTGCTAAACATAGAGGGTTCTATGTTGTGAGTAGCTAAGATCATATGCGAAATCGTAGCCAACAAAAAAAGCTCCGGCAGCGATTTAGATGAGTACAGAATGTTGGCTCCGTTACGATTACGAGTGAAATGCCAGGCAAATTTTGTGAAAAAGACAAGACTTAGGGACATGATAGAATCCATTAAAAATCTCAACTGGCGGTTGGCTGCCCATGTTGCAAGAATGGCAGACAATCGATGGACATCGCGACTCACAACATGGATCCCTCGAGACCACATACGCAACCGAGGCCGACAAAGTGTTAGATGGAGAGACGAACTAGACAAGTTCAGGAAATACTGGCTCCGTGACGCCCATGATAGGGAAGTGTGGCAAATCATGGGGAAGGTCTATGTCCAACGACGGACGCTAAAAGACTGATGATGATGATGATGATCGTCCATTGACAGCCATTAAAAGGCCAATGATGATAAAAGATTTTTTTACATTTTGCATTGAACACAACATTGAATCTGATCCTTTCATTGAGGACTAGTGTTCTTTAAAGTTGATTTATTGGTCTAAGATTAGAATTCAATCATATAAGGGAGCATTTCATTTATTTATACGGCTTTATTCTTTTTTTAAATCCTGGTTTCCGTAATGATTACAAGACATCTGCACATTCTTTATCGCTTTCTATTTTACGATAACGGGAATACAAATATATGGCAGAGACGAGAAAAAGGATCATCTTTGAGGAGACACTGTTTAGAAAATGATAGTCAGGTGTAGTTCATGCATTGTCATCATCAAAAAATCTTTGGAATCATTACTTGAGCATAATATTACCCTAGGAAAATAATTTTTCAATATATATATATATACATACATATACATAAATTTGCATCGACAGTTATTGGGAAAGAAATGAAAGAAATTGCGAAATTTAAAAAAAATTCTTAGTATCTAAAGTTGTGAACATATATGTGTGCGTGTGTGTGTGTGTTTGAAATCTTTCAAGAATACATACATACATACATACATACATACATACATACATATATATATATATATATATATATATATATATATATATATATATATATATATAACAATCAGAAAATTTACAGTTAAATAAACTTAACCTAACGCCCCTACACTTTCATTCCTGAGTCGATCTCGCTCTCTATAGTTCAAATAATATATATATATATATATATATATATATATATATATATATATATATATATATATATATATATAACAATCCACACATATTCGCAGCGCCTAATTCATCATTGACAAGGCAGGTCGCATTATCTTTTGGGGGATCATTCTTTTTTTGTATCGTCATTACTTGTGAAATTATGAAAAATGAAGAATTCATGAAATATTGATTTTTAATCCAATGTAAAGTCCTTTATTGGTCATATCGATGTAACAATGAATCCTGAAAGAATTTGAAACACATATTTTAAAGGATATTTTGGCGATCTTCGGGCCCTATGCAGGGGAACAGTTTGCACTGCCTTGAATCCAATACTGCTTACTTGGCACACACATTGTCTTCTATGATATTCAAAAGAACTAAAGAATTTCTTATTGTGCTGCAAATCCGATCGCATGTTTACGGTTCTGTTGGCATATCGACATGCCAATATTTTTTGGTTTGTTTATTCTTTACGACATGGAAATCAGTACGGACTTTGCACAGGTTTAATGTTCTCATATGCAGAATTGCATCAACTAACCTTCGGCAAGTATTTAACCATTTGCTAGGCATTTAAGTGGAAGATTTTTGCAATAATTTTCCTGATACCTGGCCAAGCGGTTACCCACCCGTGTCATTTCGGCAATTTTTTTTATATAGTATTATTCACCACTTTACACCCACTGAGTCTGATATATTAGAAAAAAAAGATCCTGTGAAAAAGTAGACGTAACTTCAATAGCTAAGTTTTGCAATTCTGCAATCTTTGATCACAAAGCATAAAATTACTATGTGCACATATACATATGTGCAACATTTACATACATGAACAGACAGGAGCAATATGTTATTAAGGATACACATATTTTGTATGTATGTGCCAGTAAAAATATGTGCTATGTATGCCAAAAAATATAATCACTCATATATATTTACGCAGTTGAAAGTTTCATATTCAGCTCTTGTTTCTCGGATTTTAGCCGATGTATATATATACATACATACACACACACACACACACATATATATATATATATATATATATATATATATATATATATATATATAGAGAGAGAGAGAGAGAGAGAGAGAGAGAGAAAGAGAGAGATATTTAACCTGGCAGAAAAATTATTTTTAGTGAGAACAACTTTTGAACCAACACCCACGTTTTTACACAGTGAAGATAGGTCGATCAGTATAGGCTGTATAGGCTGTGTAAATAGATAAACAATATAGATATGGGCGACTGCAGTGACCGAATCTGCGTCCAGCCAAAATGGAAAACTAATGCAATGCCTCTCCATCGACCAAGATAAGCAGGTTACATAATACAAACAATCACACACACACACACACATATATATATATATATATATATATATATATATATATATATGTGTGTGTGTGTGTGCGTGTGTGTGTGAACAAGAGGGAATGAGACAAACTCAGAAGTTAAAGCATATGGAAACTATTGATTAGAATGCTACACATGTTATAGGAGAGTTTCCCATCTTCAGTAGCATGTGTGTACCTTCAGTGGTTAAATGGTTTCCACAGAAAACAGATTTAGTATCAGATATTTTGCTTTGTAAGAAAAAAACGGACATCAAGAAAGAAGATCCGTTGTGGGTCATAATGGTGAGTCCTTACTGTAATCTGTCAGTGGTGAAATCTGTGGTGGTATGTTTGGGATATTCTGTTGGATGTAGTAGCAGCAGTTACGCGTATTTTATTGGTTAAGCTGCTCATTGGTCAGGGGGCATTGGCGTTCATGTATAACGTGGGGGGGGCTGAGTTGTAGCTTAGTGCTATACTTTGGCTTGGTGCTTGGTGAGTTTTGAATAATGTAATCTCAAGTGTTAATCCAGATAACTGGGTATGGGAGTCCTTGTTATAAACGATCGAATATCCTTTTGGAATTGTATCTTATGTGTCCTTAATGGTCATTGCGGATGTTCTTGAAAGTACGATGGCTTTGAGTACATACAAATGAAATAACACACAAGAGCTTTTATAGTTAAGGGCTTGTGTAACTATGTGAAGACTACAATGATGGATTTATAGTAAAAGGGATCGGTTGTGGATGTAAGGCTTTTATGAAGAATGAAAATATGTAAATACTAATGGGTGTTTAAATCTCAGTAGAAGTATAGTGTAAAGAATAGGGAGTTGATAAGTATAACGTAATCATGAAAGAGAGGATTTTGGTGTTAGAGAACGATGTAGTTGGGGTCGTTAAGCTCAGTGTTTAGTAAGTTGGTCGTTCCACTTATGTCTGTGTAGTTCTCAAATTTTAGTTATGTCTCGAGGAGTATTTTTTTCGATTTTCCCGGTGATTGTGTATCTAGCATCTACGCCCAAATTAGGGCCCTTGTGTAGGAATGTAGTTCTACTTGGAATTTGCATCTATTATATGCCATGAGGTAGATGGCATTTTTGCTTCTACAAACAGAATTATGGTATACGTAGAAAGTTTTTTTTAATAGTACAGCTAGTGGAAGTGATAGTGTGTATGAAATGGTTGCAGCATAGACTATTTATTTTGTTATAGTGTTGGTAGAATTCAACGATCTCAGGGAGGCTGTTGTGTGAAACTTTGTTGTTTATTATAGTGTTACTATTAATCATACCTTTGGTATCTTCAGGACTTGAGTAGACTATGACACACAGTTCTATGTATATTTCTTTGAGTTCTGTTTTGAGTGTAAGTATATTCCTTCCTTATCAATCATGTATAGAAGAGCTGGGAGTGTGTTGTGAAGGTGGTTAAGAGTTGTGTGCAGACAAGTTCACTTTTAATAGAGAGTGTAAGGGTTTTCGTCTTTTGGTACTGTTGTGACCTTTTTTATTTGGTTATCAGTATCTTTTAATGAATATCCTCGTTTTGTGAAATGTAGTAGTAAGTTAGAGTAGTGTTTGATAAGTTCACCGTCTGTTGAGTGAATTCTCTTCATTCTAAGTGCTTGTGAAAAAGGTAGGTTTTTTTCCAGGTATTTGGGGTTAACCTATATAAAATTAAGGTAGTTATGAATGTCTGTACATTTAGTAAAAAGCGTGGTCTGGTGGTTTCTGTACTTATCTGTGTATATAAAAGTGTCTAGGAAGTCTATTCAGTCAGTGGGTTTCTTGTTGCTAAATGTAGTAAAGTACTGTGTACCGTTTATGAATGTGAAGAATTTGTCTAGTGTAACTTATACTTATATATATATATATATATATATATATATATATAACACGAATAGCATCAACATATCTTGCCGAAGATGCAGGTTTTGTCTATCTATGGGTATATACAGGACACTTCGAATCCGCCCTTGAAGATTTTTGCATTAGAAGGGACCTTTAGTTTACCCATGGCACATCTTTCCATCTGGGGAAAGTGTCTATCAATAAAGTTGAAACTGTTGTAACAATGCATTGCATAAAGGTAATATTCTTCTATGTTCGGGGTTCTCTAGTCATTTTTCTTGCTGAGGGCATATTTGAGGGCTAGAATATATATATATATGTAAGGGAGGCGAGGGTTCAATGAATAGAAAATACGTTACTGTGTTTGCATGTGTCTATTACATCTGGCTGAGTCGAAATTTCGTATCTCTCCCTTTCTCTATATATGTATATATGTACATTTATATACATATATGTGTGTGTGTTTATTTATTGAGTCTGTCGATATTAGTGTATACGTAGTCACATTAATTTGACACATCAAAACCTCAACCTTTTGGCATCAAAGCCCTCATAAATCACAGTCAGACTATTCATGGCATCACTATATATACATCTGTACATGTTTATCCATTGAAATTAAAGATCTGTTCACTTGCAGAAAAACAAGAAAGGCTCAA
Organism: Thysanoteuthis rhombus; assembly: GCA_963457665.1. NCBI lineage: Eukaryota > Metazoa > Mollusca > Cephalopoda > Oegopsida > Thysanoteuthidae > Thysanoteuthis > Thysanoteuthis major. The sequence continues at coordinate 24,765,883 of OY735218.1, forward strand.
AAAGATGCCAATTGTCTGACATTTCTAATGAAATATATATTTAAAAAAATATGTTGCCAACATATATATATATATATATATATATATATATATATATATATATATATATGCCTCTGTGTGTATGTGTGTGTGTGTGTGTGTTTGTGTGTGATTGTATGTATGAATATGTGAGTGCATCAATACCTACATGGAATTGAGGGAAACAAGTGCAATTCAAAATCTCACGTGACTTGCAGAAGTGAATCGTGAAGTAAGCCCTGCAAAACTGATGTACATGAGAACTCTTAGAAATAAATGCCAATTCATTCACCGTTGAAGAAAGTTATATGCAGAGACGACAGAAAGTCGCATCAACGGAAGTGTCCATCCGGGGAGAGAAAATGTCAGGCGAGGTTAGGGGATAAGTTGTGCATCCTTCGAGCTTTTGTAATATATGATCGTATTTTGATATGGCACTTACACCTGTATAAGAGTTTTCAGTTTTATTCAATTCAGTAAACATATTGCAACAGACGAATATTCAATGCTTCTATCTGTAAATGACATGAGGCGCATGTTTTACCATTATGTACATATGTATATAGTGAAATATACATTTTTACACATACATAAATAGACACACATAAACAGACAGAGACAGTCAGATAAACACAGAGATACACACAAACACACACACACACACACATATATATATATATACATATATATATATATATATATACATATATATATATATATATATATATATATATATATATATATATATACATATATATACATATATATATATATATTCATATAACTCTGTAAAACATATGTGCATAGCTCCATATGGAATAAGAAAAACAAAGACAGAGACACACTCATACACACTGAGACGGTGAATAAGAGGGAATGTGTCCATTCCGTATAGATACTTCATCACGTACATATATTTTGGAATGCAGCGTTGAACAATCCAGTCATTTATTTAAAAATATCTGTTGATATGATCTATGTAAGTTCTTCAGTGATTTTTCTGTTTCACACAAAATTTACCTCCATGTTCCTACGTGATATATATATATATATATATATATATATATATATATATATATATATATATATATATATATATTCGTTTGTTAGGTGTTTGTGTGCAAGGATTCATTCTCATATATGATATGTATGTATTACAGTATCGTAGTAATGGCGCCTTGCGTGCACTTGTTCGCAAAGTAGCATGTGTCAAGACTCTTGTTGGCTGTTATAGTCAATATATTTGTATGTCTTCGAGTGCGTGCAAAGAAATGATGATTAACGTATCAACGTGTCTTATTTTTGCACTCGCGTAACGTAATGCATTTCATATATTTTGTAATATATGATCAGATTTTGATATGGCACCTGCACCAGTACTGGCGTTTTCAGTCCTATTTCATTCAGTAAACATTTGCAACAAGTGAATATTCAATGCTTCTATCTTCAAATGATGTATAGGGATGTTGCTATTACGGATGGTTCAGTACACAGAAATCCATATAGATATCTATATATCCCATATATATATATATATATATATATATATATATATATATATATATATATATATATATATATATATATATGTATATTTGCATCAAATGATGAGATGTCCGCACATAGCTCCCTAAATGTACTAATTTGTATTCTTATCAATTACATTTCCTAGAATTCTTTTCTTGGGTGCAAAGCAAGTATTCTTATTTGAATATTTATAAACTAAAACATGTATTTCAAAGCTACTTCTATCATCATTCTTTGAAATTTTTCGAATTTTTCACGAATGTTGCATTATAATGATTAAACATTCTTTTCATAATGCTAAAAATAAACACATAGGTGTTAACTGAAGCGAAGGCACCTTCATGAGTATGAAAGGTATAAATTTGAGTATGTACGAATATAGATAAAAAAGAATCTTGATATATTTTGAAACCTTCCTACTTCAAGAACAGATATAATTTCTACCTGGATCCAATGGATTTAAAGATTGTTCGAACATTTCTAATATAATGCCTTTGACCAGAGGTCTGGTCGTTATCAAGATCTGAGGAAAGCTATGAATGCGATTCATTATTCATTTCTTTCAAAAATTTCAAACTGGCAATCAACGTACGTGCTTTAATCAAACTTTTACCAATATACATTTATATAACAGTCGATTTCAAAAAATCAAATGATGTGTAATGTATAGTGACATCTATAAACGATACAATATTTATAATACCCTACTTAGAATGACAGAAGTACATGTATTATCACACATCCTTAGAAAAAACAGAACTAGTCTAAATAGGAAGGGGAAGTCTTAATATATGTGCTCTGTATTTATATCCCCGAAACAGTTTGATTGTAATTAATAGATGATCCCAACACAAAAAATTTCACACAGTAACATAAATCAAATTTTGTGTTCGACATGGAACATCGAATTTGCCAACAGATAATTGACTGGAATGACGAAAGTTCTTTTAAATCTTTAGTAGTAAAGCTAGTATATATATATATATATATATATATATATATATATATATATATATGTATAAAAAGCAACTATCTTTACCACCAAACCAAGCCATCAATCGACACAAAAGTGGCAACTTTTACGGATCTGTTTGTAGTGCATAATTGCAATTATATCAATGGATGTAAATAGAGAAACAGATCGTGCAACACCATTGTCTCTTGCTGTAAATATTCGTTCAATGGAACTAAAAACAGCCAACATAATCACAAGAAAACTTGATTGTCCCATTGAGAAAACTAATAGATGAGAAAAAGCAAGTGCAAATAGATATATGAAGAAAAAAATATGTCCAACTAGCATATAGGTTTACATTCATCCATTTAGTTCTTAAAAGAAGACACTAAAATCAGTGTATCCTATCGATGCTGAAACACAGAACCTAACCAAATGATCAACTGTCAAACTGAGAACCATGAATTATGTTCAAGGGAAAATCATGTTCAGCATCACATGGGAAGGTCAAAAGACGATACTATATATTAAAAAACAAACAAGAGTCAGATATATCATATAAACCATTACAACATCAAAATGGCAAAGGGCTGATCATGGAAGAAGACAGTCAGGCAAACACTGAACATAACGACTCGTTATTCGTTGCATGACGAACTAGACTAATTCAGAAATTATTGGCTCCTCAATGCCCTTGAGTGCAAGGTTTAGCGAAAGTTTATGTCTAACGACTGACACTCAAAGGTAGATGATGATTAAGATGTGGGCGTGTTTTTGTGCATATACATATTCATATTACGTGGATTTTGGCTATGAAGTATTGAGCAGAATTTGGCAGAATAATTTTGCAACAAAATGCACCTAGAGAATCAGCATTTAAGCTTCTACCATAACTAGAACACTGATTCTTTGCTGCACAAGCATATTTGCTTTGGACTCAGCTGTTCCATTCACACACGAACACGAACACACACACACACACACACACACACACACATATATCTATCTATCTCTATATATATCGATATATATATATATATATATATATATATATATATATATGTATGTATATATATATATATGCGTGTGTGTGTGTGTGTATGGATAGATAAATAGATAGATGGATGGATAGATGAGTAATTTTACGGTGCTGATTGGGGCAATATAAGAATCTGAAGGATAAAAACAGATCTCCTATCACTTTATCATCGGTAGTAATTGCAATGCATGGCTTAACCCTCTCGTAGAAAAAAAAGAAAATCCCTGAATCGATATAAAAAGACAAGAAAGTCATGCATCAATTAATATTTCCCTAAGGTTTCCCCTCTCGATTCCAAGTTCCGGGCATTCTCGTGGATTGCCTTTCGCTTCGGTAAAAATAATTGGATGGAAGTAGCGTTCTTGAAAGACAGGAAATTACTTGGATAAATAATAGTTTATTTGAAGACAGGAGAAATCACATGGGGATAAAAGCAGATGCTATGAACCATCTCTGCTCCTGATGCAATGTTGTGTGTCCAAAAGACAACGAGATCATCAAAAAAGTAAACAAATGATAAAAGATTATTTTTATTGAAAGAATAATGAAAGAAAAAAAAATCGAGTGTTTGAGAACGACAGAAAGAGACAAGAAACATAGCAATAAAGAGAAAAAGGTTCAAAAGAAAGATGGTGTGGGAGCGAAAAGCCAAGTAAAGAATAATTTTGGAATGCGCCTGTGTTTGAGGGAACAATAAAAAAGACTATTGAATTAAACCGAATGAGCGAATGTCGGAAACAAGAGAAGCCAGAAAAAAAAAAAGCATAAGAAGGGGTATAAAAAGAGGTTGGCTGAAACGAAGGTGGGTAAACAATGGGAAAAAGATAAATCGAGAAAGAGAGAGTTATGGAGAGAGAGAGAGAGAGAGAGAGAGAGAGAGAGAGAGAGAGAGAGAGAGAGAGAGAGAGAGAAAAGGAAGACAGAGTTAGAGGATGAAAAAGGGAGAGTCGGGAAAAGGGAAAATATGGGGAGTTGAAAGAAAGAATGAGAAAATGTAGAGGTCAGAGAAGAGAACGAAATTGAAAAAGGTTTTTTTGAGAGAATTCTGTTGGTTGAAGAAGAAGCAGGAAAGGAGAACGTAAGGAGAAGAAAAAAAAGTGAAAAGGTGAGAAGATGAAGGAGCATAGTGGACCATTAGAGAAAGTATTTCTCGCTGAATTTCATAGGATAAATCCTGTTACCAAGAGAAAAAAATGTCTTTTTCATGATCTGACAGGTCAATTACGTGAAAAACTCCAACACAAGAATTTGAATAATGAAAAAACGGTCGCTACGAGCCGAATAGTTGAATAAAAAGGACAAAAGAAATACCAACAAAAATAAAACAATGCCTCCTCCTGCCTCAAAACCAAAAGTGAGTGAACGAAAAGGAAGAATACAATTTTTATCTCCACACACTTTTTTCTTCTTATAACTATACATAACTATTTTTTTTTTTAAATACTTAATTTTTTTTTGTCAAAATGACTTCGGAATTGTTGCGTGAAGCTGAATGGAAAGATTTCAAAACATCTACTCACTTAGTTTTTTGTTAGCCTCTCTTGGGTCAACTACTCTGTGCGATCGGTCATTGCCTGAATCTGAAGAAGAAAAAAAAACGAGTGAAAATATCATATTAGAGAAAAATGAAAAATGAAGTCTGCAATTGTACGTCAGCCTTTAATAGAAAAATATAATGAAAATGAAAAAAAAAATGAAGAAATGGATTAAGAAAACGGGGCCCAAAATATCAAACAACGTTTGCGAGAAAAATCCATACATCATTCTCCAAGTCAGCGTAGTTATAAAAAAAAGAATTAAAAAAAAGAAAAGAAAATGGAAAGAAAATTGCTAAAATAAGATAGCTGGGATAAGTATCAGGGTAAAACGATTCATACATTTTTTCTCATGACAGAGAAATGGAATTTCAAACGGAAGCTGGACACCCACACAGAGCAACACAATACCATGGACAGTGAGTATTAACGAAAAGAATCCTCGAATAAATAAGAAAAGCGCCAACCGAAACTGTCCACATAGATTTCTTCAGTTTTTAAGTGAGCCTGGCATAGCTAGCTATCAATGCCAAGTCCACACCAATTGGAGCCGGAGGGATGAAACTTTAAACATTTTTTTCATTATAATTTCAAACAGAAGCCGGACACCCACAGAGCGCCATATAATAACATGGACAGTGACTATTAACGAAAAGTCTCGAATAAATAAGTTATCTTTTGTTTTGTTTTTTCGTCCCTCATCTAAAATGATTTTAGTGCAGGTTTAAATTTCAATTTATAATTCAAGATTATCCAAAATTAGGGGCGTGGTTTGAGTCCAGCAGCATTCACGATTGTTTATTTTATAAAAAAGAAATAAGGCAAGAGAAGAAAATTATTCATTGATCACCCGCTTCCCGGTCCGATTTTCTTAACTGATCAGCCCTAGCTCAGCATTCTGCAAGAAGACGTTGATCCCGTGACGTTTTTTATAGACTGATCAGAACTGTTTTTATTGCAATCGAACAACCTTAACCTTCAAAGATGACAAAGTGTTCTATCCCCCACCTTTTTCATTTGGGAAGTATGTTTGCATGTTCCAGACCTCCTGGGTAGACTGTTCAGCGTTTTGTCAACGGACTTGATAATTGGCACCTTGACTCCACTAGAACCCTTTATAAAAATGTTAGATTTTTTCTTTTTCAGAAAATACATGTGTCTAGAATGGTTTTATTTACTTTATTCCAGATATTTCCAGGGGATATTCATTCTTCAAAACAACTGTTTCAAATGGCTTAAAATTATGAGTCTACAATTGTCAAACTATTAGCTGTAATGGTGAGTTCTGGTACAGAGATGTTATATAAGTATTCATTTACCGTATCTTTTGCTACTTCCTTCAAATATTTGCTAAAAAAACTCTTCTTTCTTGATAAATAGATGAATTTCTTCTTATACGTATTATGAAAAGTGATCATTGTAATGTTTAAAAATACGTTAGCCATAAATCGTTGTGTGTATGGGTGCAGGCTTTTATGGGATAAGAGCCAAATAATCGATAAAGAAACAATCTCCGAATGAAACGTCTGAAGGAAGTTGTACACTACTATGTTCAGTCGATTCTATAGGGTGATCGAGCATCGATATGAATAAAATCTGGGAATCCCTTATATAAAAGGCAATTCCTGTGAAATGAAAGAGATTTCCTTATCAAAAGTAAGCACCCTATAATTTGGTACTAAAATATAACGTTGATATATATATATATATATATATATATATATATATATATATATATATATAGTATAAAAAACATAGTTGGGGACAAATGAGCGAATAGGCGTGGAATATTGTCCAATCATACCACACTGGATTCTTTTATACCCTCTTTAAAATAATTTAGATAATGATTACATTAGTAATAACAAATTTGCTTTCACTAAGGTTAAACCTCCTTGGTTCATCAAAATCCAAAGAAAATAAATACGAAACAGAATCCATTTCTCCATACACTATTTGTTCCCTAAAACTACGGACTTGATTTCAACTCTTTTACTTCCAGTAAATGGGATGTGCTGACTTTAGCTGACCATATCAACCTGTGTTAAGTTTTTGAAGTATGAATGAATTTGTCATCAGTTTTCTCGTACGTCAGTGTATCATTGTTAATTATGCATTACATCACTAGTTTTTTGTCGGTAATTGTCACCTGTCATTGCTACATACAAAAATAAAGTCAACACTCAATAGAAAGAGTCTGACTAAAGAGAGAAAGCCTACCGAGCCCATTGATCAATCTGCCATTAGCCTCGAAAGCAAGAAACAAGGGAGAGACCTATTAAGTCAAATGCTTAATCCGCCACTGACTTCAAAAGTCGGGAAAAAAAGGAAGGGTTTTGCTCCAGTTGGATTCGATTTGAAAATCCACTGTTGTCGAACAGAAGTCCTCAGACCATTGGGCCACGGAAACACAAGCGTAAAAGATAAATATATCAATAATCGTGGATAAAATTTCCGGATGCCAACAAAAAATTACAGACGATTATCCTCGGTGTTTATCAAAATTATCATGTTTTGTTAGTATCAAATAAGTTTATATATATATATATATATATACATATATATATATATATATATATATATATATATATATATAATGTATATATATATATATATATATATGATTGTGTGTGTGTATAAAAGCACACACACACATGCATATATATGTGTGTGTGTGTGTATGTGTATATGTGTGTATTTATTCCCACACACAATCATACATATATTATGCAATGCTCTTCAATAGGAATTGAGCACTCTGGTGGATGAGGGATTTCTATGTAATTCAAATATAAGGCTTATTTTCAGCCTTACTGCCTGTCCAGTTCCGTTGTCCAGCGGTAGGATATCAAGTGAAGGTTTCAATTCTGCCTTGCGGTACTGGATGGGATCATGGAAAGTCTATAGCTACACTGAAAAAGTGTAATACATTGAAACAGCTGTCTGTGGATGACACAATAATTATATAAATATTTTTCATGAAAGAAATTCAATGTTGACAAAAAAAAGTACCGAGAACTCGGAAATGCAGGTTGACACAGTATGACGTCATGATACCATTCTTCTTGTCTCCTTTTCTTTCTCTTAATCATGATTTGAATGAAATTTTTAAAAATTCTGATGTCTGAAATTCTGAGATATTAAATCCAAGGTCTGAGGAATTTATGATAATAAAGTAAACTCCTGGAGTTTGATAACAATATCATCGGTATTGAACCATTCAAATTTGTCTTGAGAAATGTAATAGAATGTAATTGAATCATGTTCAAATGATATAATTCAATAGTCTGACTTATCATATAGAATACGGTGTAATGAAATGACAGAAATACTTATAAAAGTAAATCAACGATTAGAATTACCACTAATAGTTTTCCAGGGTAGACCAAAGGATATATTCCCAGGATAGGGTGGGTGGGATCAATTCAGATTATATCTTCGTTACGTCCATCACCATCCCAGAATGATACCATCGTTTTTACATGGGCACAATATTTTGAGGTACCAGAAAACAGTTATATAGCACCATTATCCTTTATTGACAAACGTTCGACATTTAAAACCCCCTTACCCTGAGTGGGGAGGACTGATCTAGAGATTGGGAGTAAAGAAAGAAAAAGAGAAAAAGAAGAAGAAGAAGAAGAAGAAGAAGAAGAAGGAGTAAGAAGAGTAAGAAGTAAGAAGAAGAGATGAAAAAGAAGAAGAGATTTATTCAAATTAACTCGCCTCCGCAAAATATTGATAATGTCTTCCTTTGCTGGTAAATACGATATAATGCACACGTAGGTGGCTATTCATGAATGTATGCATGCGTTTGCAGGAGGAAAAAAATGTTTAAAATATGGATACAAAGAGGTTCGTCAGAAAATAACGAGTTTTTTTCTAAGTTTTAGAGTCGCATATTTCCCCTTTGGCCGGGAAGCAGAAAAGATGTGAATAGTTTATCTGATGTATTCACACTCGGTGGCCTTTTCAATTAACAGGGGAAATCTTTCTGCATACGCCATAGGACAGCAACAGCAACACAAAAAAAGACAACATTAACTAAGTAGAGGTTCTCTCAAGCACATTTTGAAAAGAAATACACTTGAATGATAGCCAAGTATTATTCTTCCCACTTGTTTGTATAGGAATAGATCTTTTTATGATTGAAGACAAGAGAAACTATACTAAGTTTCTTTTCTGGAGTAAAGCATAAATTCAATCTTTACTTATGATTATTTGATTTCCATAATATTCCTTTGTTTCAAAATGTGGTTAACTGAAAGTTGGGTTCGAAATCCCCGAAAATCCCGTAAATTAATATTCAGCTCTTGAGAGTCAATTGAAAACTTTGTTAACTGCAAAAGGTGAAGTGAAAAAAACCCTTGAAAACAGAGTGGGGAGGACACGACGCTTGAGTAAATCTGTATATAAATGTGAAAGAAAAAAACATTGAATGAATATAATATCACCGGATAAATGCCGTGAGATGAAATTAAGGATATATTTGAATTTCTTGTTATGTTGCAACTGAATGTGTCTCAGTAGAAGAGATCATTCGTTCATTCGATTGGTAAAAAATATTTTTCATCAGCAGAATTGTTCCCTCTGAGAGGAAGAGTCTTGTGCTACAGAAAAGAACGGAAAAAATCATCATCTTCAATGTATAAGAAGATGTGATATTAAAATACAAATCACAATTTACGTGCCATTGACCATCAGTGACCAGACAGACGTAAGTGTGATGCAATTGGGGTTCAGCTACATGCAGCCTAGTACTGCTCTTTGTAGTCAAGTCCAAAGGGCTTACGATTATCCTGATACTTAAAAACCAACACCCTTGAGTCTTTGCAACAATAGTTGCGAGGATTAAAAAAATCTTTTGATCCATGCTTGCCCTAACGTTTGTGTGTGTGGTGTTAAACCGACCGTATGTCACACTCTGTTTTTTGTAGGGAATTTTATAGGACATATAGACGCATCTTACTTCATGATAGTTAAGATTAGAAAAATATTTTTGATTCTCTACTATATCCTGAATGATGTTTGCCTCAGAGAGATGATTGGAACGAACCGGTTTGAAAGGAAATGTGTTCAATCGTGGTGAAGTAAGTTCAACAAATACATTCTCATCTTCACTTTAATAACGACAAAGACCTTTGAAAAACGGTTTGTTAGTCACTCAAGAGTGACCATCACGTAGATTTTTAGGCATTATACCGTGTTGGGGTCGATCAGTCCGAAAATTTGAATAAGGGTGATCAATTAAGAAATGACATTTTTCAGATTTTATTGAGCGGAGATCACTAGAAAAGTGTGAATTCAAAAAGGAAACAAAAGTGAAAGCATTTCAACATAAACTAAGGTAGCAGTTCAGCATGCATATATAATGTTAGCTTAAACCTCCACTGAAAACGGTTGAGAAGTGAGAATATTGAAAGAAGAAAATCGTTTTTTCTCCGAGACATAATAAGGAGTAAACGTATGAATGTCAAATCGTCTTCTTCCTTACGTGCAGCCTGTATGCACGACAAATATATGTATAAGCATCCATTCATCTTGACTGAATTAAAAACTGAAGAGACCTATTCTGACAGTTAATAGTGATATTTTTGGAGGACGGTTTCTGATAAAAATAATAATGATGTTGACGATCATCATCGTAGACAATAAATGAACAATCACTGCATTAAAATTTGAAGTCATTTAAAACAATATTGCATCGAGGAACAAATAATGGTCAAAATAAATTCTATTCATTACATCACCGGTGTTTTCCACTGGAAAAACATTGAAACTTGAGTAAAAATATCTAGAAATATCTTAAAAACAAGACTGCAAAATCAAGCTTTTCCCTTAAGCACAAAAAATAAATGAGAATAAAACATTGCTAGAAAGGAACTTCTGATGCCAAGTTTCAAACGAAACGGTATGGCAAGGAGAACTTAAACACGTAAGCAAATAAAGCTGTCGGACTGAGGCCCCAAAAGCACTTGAACACGCAAACAAGAAACCAATTAAGTGGTATAAGCAAACGCTTAAATAAACACACAAACACGCTGAAATATATATAAAAAAAAGACATAATCCTTTGTCATATTTTATGAGTATGGTTGTTCAATAGATTATGAAAAAAGGATCCTTTAGAACTTTTAAAATCAAATAGATCACACGATCCTGATCAGGGAAATAGCTATAGCCACCCAAAGGACGAACAGTTCCTCAGCCAGTACATGGAAGTATTAAAGCAGACTGCAGAGTTGTTAAACGAAAAATGAATGAAAAACTTGACTATTTTGAACAGTTTTAAAGACCAGTGCTGAAAATGTATCCGAAAAAATTGGTAATTGGAAAAAAGAACTGATATTCTTAAAACAATATGATTATTGAACCCACATACAAAGAAATCGACGTGTTAGCATGAGATTTTAACTTAACTGATCCCAAGAGGAATCTGATCTATACTGTATGTGTGGAAAGTCATCAGGAATATAATGTCAAATTCAAAAAAATATAATACAACGTAAATTTCCTCATAGAGTTTGTACAGTTCCGAGAGGTAGTTTTGATAATAAGTATAAATACGATAATGAAAGTATTGATTCAGTATCATCATTTGTTCTAGGTTATTGTATATTTAGTTTGTTTGTTTTTCCTTGAATAGTAAATGATGTATTAACAGCTGAAATATTTATGATCATCACAAAGCAATTGTGATGAAATTTAACAGAACACCTCCAGCAAGTTATTGCATTAAGTCCTGTTCATAGCTGTGATACAGCAATGCACAGAACAATACTACGTGCATTAAACATTATCTTCTGTTGAGAATATTATAGAGCTTACTTATTTTGAAACGATGATCGTGCACAAACTGCAATATGCTCACACGCAAACATATTTATATTTGTCCTGCATAAAATACGCAGATATCTATCTATCAACTTATCTATGTATCAGTTGCATATATATATATATATATATATATATATATATTAAAGTATATATGTAGTACAAATAAAGCTAGCAGTAGAACATAATGTGATATCATATCAATAATATAAAGCCACTTCTGAAATCAAATGGATTTATTTCATAGAGTGCTCGATACATAAAACTTTTTACTCATTGAGTTGTGTTGTTTGGGGGTAGAGTTGGAAATAAAGAGTAGAATGTGGATTTGCGAATCTACATTCCCCCCTCTCTCTCTCTCTCTCTCTCATATAACAGCAACAAACATACGAATAAATTAAAAAAGCAATTTGCTCCTATTTCTATCATCAATGCCCAAACTTATTATACATTAAAAATTAAGATTAATACTATCCACAAGAGACACAGATGATATCAACAGGAGCAATAAAATCCAATGCCAAAATACCAAGGTCAAGAAAAGAACTACTCCCAGATAACTTCTAAGCATCCTTTCTGAGATGACCCCTAGATCCTGTTCAGACCCCTTGACAAAATGATTAACCCCATACCACTCACTACCACACTCACTTTTCGACCCGATTCCCCAAAACTAAAATCCAGAAACATAAACAATCATTTGTCTGATGAGGCCCAAAGAAGGCAGACACATGAGTTAGTTTGTGTAGCGAATCCACATTCTTCTATTCATTTTTGGCTCTACTCTAAAACAACTTAACTTCAAGAGTAAAAAGTTGTGTGTATCGAGCACTCTATGAAATAAATCCATCGCATATCAGAAGTGGCTTTATATTATTGATATATTATTATGCTATTTCATACTGCTAGCTTGATTTGTAATATATATATATATATATATATATATATATATATATATATATATATATATATATATATATATATATAAAATGGACATATATGCAAATTTCTTCTATCATTGTTTGTGCATTGATTTCAATGGTTAATTTACCATTCAATAACATCACAATGAAGATCACGCCATTTGAACTCTTTAGACTTTATTAGTAATTATCATATAACACTGCATGAGACTTGGAGAAAACTTGACATTATGATACTTGAACAATTAAAAATAACGTTAATCTCCTCCGTGTAGGTCTAAACATGAATAACCAAGTCATTTTTCAGCGAATGAATTCTTGAAGCTTAATGGAAAATACCTGTCATTACTAAAACGTTGAAGTGACCAACATCCAGAGGAGAAACCAAAGCAGACACTATCACAAAAGGAGGAAATTTCCTGCTTCTTGATAATGTATCAAAAGTCTAATGTCTTTCTGTGCAACTTTGTGTAATTGGGAGTAAACTGTGAAACTAAATAAGATCGATATGGATCTGCTGTTAAAGATCAATTGGTCCGATTGAAGTATCAGCTTTTCACATCGTGGAATGATCGCATAAAAAGTTTTTAGATATGTCAGTATGACATTGAAGAGAATGAGAATGACGGAGAGAGAAAGCATTTTCCCTTTGCTTTCTATGACCTTACGACAAATCTCAGATGAACTGTGTATTTGATCATCAATGTGGATTACATCATAGAAAAAGGGATTACATCATAAAAGGGATACGTCGAAGAAGATCGAACCTGAAATCTTTTACTGTTTGCAGTGTTACGCTTGAAACACAAACTGGAATCTTATATTGCAGCAAAATCACCATTCAATCTTTCTCTCCCAATGAATGATTTACTCGTTATTTCGCTTTATCTTTCTCCTAATATACATTTATTTCTAAGTTGATAAGGTTTTCCGGAGCTGTCTTTATCTTTGAACCAAGAATATCCCTTTATGTAAACTCTGCAACATTCTGCATCGTTGCAATAATCTACTGTGAATCAATAAGAAGTTTTAGCTGCACGGTTTCATGGATTATACATTAAAAAGTATACTTACATTTAATGATAATTCATGATTTTCCTCCTAAATAATGTAAACTTTGCAAATTACAAAAAAAGATAAGATGTATTCAAGCTGATCGCACTTCAATACGCTTCTATGATCCACCCAAGCATTGTGCTAAAAGATTTGCCTGGAACGTTTCTATCTATGTTATAATAAAACCACGAAGGATGTGAAGTACATCAATGAAATGAAAATTCGAAACAGAAGCCAAGAAATATAGAGATGGCATGGGAAAAAAAAGAAGAAAATTAACAAACATGAAAAAAAAAATAGTTGTGGTTGCTCACTCAGAAGAAATGACTAACTTTTTTCCGCAACATGCCATGTTCGGGGTTTTCAGTTGAAAATTGGATAAAAGGGTGATCAATGAATGAGTTACTTCTCTTTTGTTTGGCAATAATCACCCAAAAAAATCTGAATTCTAAAAATACATGCGTTAAAGTTACGTGCATGAAAGAGACTGGAAGATAAATTTAGCATAAATGCAAATTGTAAATTTATGTCCCAACAAAAATATTTCAGGTGTCTAAAAACAGAAAATAGGAAAAAAATTTGCAAATGTCAGCTCATTCCCAATTGGTGCATCTTACGGACAAGATACATACACACACAAATATACACACTCATACATACATAGATACATACATACATACATACATACATACATACATACATAGCCGGCAAGACAAACCAAGGTGAAAACTGACAAAAACTAGTTTGAGTGTTTTGGTAAGCATTTTTTGTTGACTGTTTCAAACAAAATTGTTTTACGAAGCGAACAGGGAAGAGGGGGCAATTAGTGTTCAGTCCTATGCTTGCAAAATCCATGATACCACAGGGTTGCAATATCAAAAAGCTATCCTCGCAATCAGTACATACGTATGTATCAATTAGAAGGCAATTAGACGTGAGTATCAATTTTCATCTGATAGGATCAAGTCAAGTTCAAGAACATCAGATTATTTATGAACAACAATGATGAATTTTTACCTTTATATTGATATCCATTCGTGTCATTCGACAATGCTACCAAACTCCAATATATATATATATATATATATATACATATATATATATTATATATATATATATATATATATATATATATATATATATATATATATATATATATATATATGTGTGTGTGTGTGTGTGTGTGTGTATATATATATATATATATATATATATATATATGAATTAGAGAAAGGTCGAAATTTGATCTGAAGGAGGAGAAAAATATGAAAATAAAAACGTGACATGAAATAGAGCTTTATTGATAATCCTGACCTTATGTGTATCTTAAGAGTTAAAACGCTTTCCAGACAGCTTTTCCAGTGACATTTCCTCCATAAATAAACTGCGTTCTGGGGTTGACTTATCGCAACCTATTGCCACTTTCTCGCTAAAGTCCTTTAAAGCCAGAAGGTAACAACAAATGACAAAGCCATTTTCTATAACCCCCAAAATACTACTGCCACTTCTAATAATGATAAGTATACAACGGGGTATACGATCAAATTCGTTTATTGCATAAGCTACCTTTTTTTCGTTAACCATAAATCGTGGATATGTCAAACAATGCAGAACTATGTAGCCAAAATCACAAAAGGTCAAATTTTGAGGCATGTTTTTAAATACCAGATCTGAACTATTTAACATAATCCCTTTAAAATGTAGACACTTGATATTTAAGGAGAAGAACTCACACCTATAATACCCCATTCTCTTAGCTGCATAAAATATTCACTGCGATTTGTGCAGTGTTTGATTACCTTAAAACCAACTTTTATAAATCTTTATCGATATCTTTTTTTTTTTTGTTATAAAGAAACGGGGGTTTTTTTGAGTGAGTATCTTTAGAGCCTTAGTGAATTATGAAGATTTTCAAGTTTGAATTTATTATTCAGACATATACGTAGATTGATTGGGGTAAAAGGGCGGGACTCTTATATATATAAAAAAAAATAGCATTCGTTCCAAGAAAATAAGAAAAAGAATGCAAGCTCACATGGAGTTGAAAAATATAGTTTTGAAAAATTGAGGTTGAAGTTTTCATAACAAAAAGTCTCATGTATGATAATACATTTATTTATTCTACAGTGTACAGAAGATTTACATTATTGATATTTTGCACACAATATTTACAATACACACACACACACACACATATATACATATATATATATATATATATACATATATATACATATATATATATATATATATATATATATATATATATATATATATATATATATGAACACAATCCTAATAAAAAATAATACTGCTGCCAGTGTTTTGCTGTATGACATGCATAAAATATAAGCGGCGCCAGGTATAAGATATCTTTCTCAAATGTTTTTTTTATATAACATTCGAAAGGAAATCGATTTCCTATGAGATGACGTGATTATAAATTGCGTTATATTATATTGGAACTCTTATTTGAATTGGTTTCCTGTTATTTTGCAGTGAAGATACCATTTGGCCAAAACAGCATGAATTGAAAAAAATTAGAGAAAATGGGGTTGATGCTGGAATCGAGCCTGCAACTGATTAGGTAACAACTTCAACTTGGCAATGTTCTTACCGTTGAACTAAACAGCTGCCGGTAATGTATAGACCTAAATAGGAGTTCTGACCCCAAGTTCTCATTTTTCTTCTCTGTTTATTCACAGTCAATATTTCTCAAGCGACATTTATGCTACTGGAAAACGAATATATTATCTGACAGATTTATAATGAATTGCATTATATCATTGTGGAACTCTTATTTAAAATGATATCCCGCTTATTTCATTGTTTATTTAATTTATATTATCTAGGTCGGATGGCACGTTCACTGTTTAATAATGCGAAATCATTTCGAGGAAGAGCTTCAATATAATTTAATGCAATTCATAATCATTCTGTCGGATCATATATCAATTTCATGATAATGTATGATTATGTAAAAAGCCACAAATGTCAAAATCTAGGGGTTCTCGTCTTCGAATTGACCAATACGTAGGCGCTTCTGAGATTTCAAGGGATACTGGATACATTTCATAACGTGTACACACTACCATGCACATACACAACGGATGTCAAAAAACCCCCTGACTTTCAGAATACAGCTCAAATTGGACATTGTACTGCGCTCACTAGTGATATGCTGTGTTGCAGTGACTTTGACCTTTTGTATGAAAATCTGTACTTCACCATATTGGTTACTATCTGAGCTACATATGCTAGAATTAGTGTGTGTGTGTGTGTGTGTGTGGTCACATTGTGAAACTGCCTTCTGTGATCCGGGTAAATTGCTTCCTGACCTTTAAAGATTCTTGAACTATCTGACGACTTCACTGACAATCGGGCGAGGATTTCCACGGGTCGTACACTGCAATTTTTCTATGTGATTGTCGTTCGGTTGATTTTGAAAGAAACAGAAAACGTCATATTCACTGTATGCATATTTATTATAGCACGTGTAACTCAAATACTAACCAACGTTGCTTAATGCAGTTTTTCATATAAGTGGTAAAAGTCACTGCTTCACAAAGTAACGTTCATGATCACGCTGAAAATACCATTGGTGAGCTCAAAGTTTGGTTACTTTTTGTGTTTCCCGTGTATTAATTGAATGTCAAAAAACTACATCATTAGGCAATCATTGTTGATATTCACTATCATAGTTAATAACTGAACAACGGTAGCATTAAAATTTTGAGTTGCTTGAGAAGAACCCATCGAAGAATGAATTTGATCAGGATGATTTTTTTAATCACTTCAGCCTTCCCCTGGAAAACGTCAAGAATAGAGTGAAACAAATCTTGATTCAGGAGAAGGTAGATGTAATCAATGAACCTGTCAGAATAAGACTCCCAAATGGTTTGGAAAAAAAAGTGTTTTTTCTAAAAAGTGTTTAGAAGGGGTTTAGTGAAGTACTGATGCCAATTTTGACGCCTGTAGACAAAACAGTATGGCCTGAAGCGCTGGAACAAGCAATCACAATAACACATACACAAAAAAAAAATAGAACCCTCTGCCACTATTGGTGGCTACGGTTGTTTGCTCACACTAAGAATACTTTAGTGTCGCACGCGGCAACAGTTGTGTGACACCAATTGTGATCGAAACCTCGTACCCAATTGTTGGTCTGTGATGCTAGCTTGCAAACCACTGCTCTTCCAAATCAGTTGCGGTTCAACCGTGGCAAATTCAGCCATGGTATTATGTTAAATTATTTGGTTATATCCCAACTTTCAAATCATAGTCTTCAATCATAGTAAGAAACGCTGACAGAAAATGGATGACCGAACTGGAAAGACACCATCATTTTTTTAGAAATTTTTTTTCTTTCAAATTTTAAAAACCGTCAACCAGAACTGCCAACATTGTTTTCAATTGTTTTCGGCTGGCTGGTTGGTTATGCATGCGTTACACGTTCAGGATACGCTAACAGGGCAAAGGACCTGGCTGGAAATAAATATATATATATATATATATATATATATATATATATATATATATATATATATATATATATATATTTTTTTTTTTTTTTTCCAATTCCAACAATATGTTTTTTTCGACGGTTCAATCCAGAATGTAAATTTATCCTAAATCCATCCTCCGGTTCATTTTAGTCTACGTTCATTTTCTTTTTGTTTTTATTTTGGAAAATTTCTACTTTTTTGGTGATTGCCACCAAACAAAAAGCGAGAAAATCAATTTATTTTTTGACCCCCCCCCATTTCTGTTCATTTAATTGATCACTTAGAACATGGCATGTTGTCAAAAGACATTGGTCACATGAGGATTCCTATTTAGGAACTAACTAGACCCGTTATTGATTTATGCCTTATTATTATTATATGAGATTCGGGAAAGCAAGAAAAACATGTCCTTCACTTTATTTTACGTTTCAATTTAATATTTGTGACAGCTTTGTCCCAGAAGACATTTTGAACAGGAATATATTGTTCCAATACTTCTGTATTATATACTCTAATAGCATTCATTTTCATTGTGATTTCTGGGTCTCGAATGTGCAAATTTAATATCATTTCATTTCGGCTCCAAGTGATGGTAAAACATAAACAACAATAAATGTCTACTGGGACAAATATGTCTCGAGGTAAATGTTTAATGGGTCAAATATCACTATCCTTGTCGTCAGCTAATATAAGTGCACTGCTTTACTAAAACCTTTTCTGTCTTATTCTATAACTTTTCTACTTTGACATATCTTACTAGTAGCACTTTATATCTCATACTCCCATCTGGTCTTTTCCTTCAGATTTTACTGTCTAATGGTCAGCAACCGGTTGGTTTTTGCTCATCCCCCATTTGTTGTCACCTCTTTTTGCTGAGTGTCCATCCCATCTCCAGTATTGTTGTCTGATTATTCGTACCATATCCTCCACTCTACCCAATCATAATTTGGTTCCCTTGAAATAAGAATTTTAGAATGGCCATAACTGAATGATTTAACTAGTGTCGAGACGCCCTTCTCCTGGCTGGAATATTTACTTATTTGCCACCACTGCCAAAGAATCGATGTTGGAGGCAAGTTGAAAAGAAAAAAAAAAGAACAACGAAGAATTTCAAATATTGATTATTTCAATAGGCAAGTCCTGTTCACCAGAAAAAAGAATTGTGAAACAATTTTTCTTCCCGAATTTCTCCCGGAGTTGTACTAAAGTAAAATTATCAATTACCAAGTAACCAGCAGTTGCCCCATGTACCAGACGGTGGCATAAACAACTGCCCCCCGTCTTGTAACACTGAGTTTGGAAATTGATTATGCATTTCCGTGTTTGGAAAATTACGTATTTCCAAAAAGGAAATAAAAGTGAATGCCAGTGATATTCAATTAAAGATTATCTATCCATAATTTATACGTTATTATTTTTTACCGACAGTAGCCCAAGAGGAAGGCAAATGTACGATTCGAACCCGAAAAATAGTCCATGCTTTTTCAATCTCCTTATTTCAGTATTGTTGCTCTTTAAAGTCTCTATCCTCCACAGGCTTAAATTTTACTATATTGTAAAAACGACACATTGCCTGATAGAATAGATGATGGCGTAAATCCAGACATCGTTTCGTACGATATAACCCTGTCTTTCCCTTAGTTGGTTGGCTTCTTACTCAAAGCAGTGAAATACGTTCTTATTTTCCATACACCCTAATATTTCTTTATATTGAATTCTGCAAGGATAAAGAAACAAAGATATGAAAGGAATAATATCTTAGCAAAAATTTAATATTTGTACGTATTAATAATCTTGGAATATATCATATTATTCCGGTTCTCACTATAACACTGAAGTTGAGCAGCGATCAACATGAGCAGCGTTTAGAGTGTTAGTGTTAGCCCCAAGTATTGATAACAAATCGCAGATCAAATAGAATTAAACCACTTCAAATGCATGTCAACTCAACTATATGTATTATAAGTTACAGAGACACGTGTGACGAGATCAAGAGCAAATGAAACAATAGCCAGCGTAAAAACACGATACAGATCCCATCATATCCAAAAAAATCTCACGATATTTTATCCAGTGTATTAAGAAGGATACTGATGCCAAATTTGGTCAAATTTTGACATTTCGGCTTTTTTAACATGTTATCGAAAAATCGATTTTCTTTCGAATACTCTATAATGATAAGTTATTTGAGGAAGATATATTGTTGGCGCTGTTTATATATAATGTATAAGATACAATGGAACCCTGGCAGACACTGAGTGTAGTTATATTTTTTATTTAAAAATCATTTTTATTATGTAAATATTTTGTATAGTAAACAGACATAATGTAAATAATGTGTGCAAAATATAAATAATGTAAATATTTGGGATAATGTTGAATAGATAAATGTTAGATATACAATGCGGCTTTTCTGTTACAAAAACTTGAATCTCAATTTTTCATTATTATATTTTCTCAGATTTAAGTGAGTTATCTTCCCTTGTTTATGGGCCAATTTTCATGAAACTGACGCCATTTTGTAGAGAAATGCGTTCCCAAGACATTTCAAAAAGTATCTTTTTAAATTTTCCTCAAAATTAATTCTGAGAAAAATTCCTAATTTGGTTGTTCATTTTTTTTACCTTCCCCCCAATAAACTTTTTCTGCTTTTTCAAAAGTCTATTTTTAAAAGAATGGATTACATATTCGTCCGAATAATAACATTGAAAGTTCAAATCGTCTTCTTTCACCAATTTCCAGAAAAACCCAACTTTCAAAAAAAAAAAAAGAACAAAAAAAAAAAAAACGATATTACGGAGCAAAAGTAAAAAGAAAACTTTTTAATGTATGATAAAAATAACTGAGAATATCCTACGTAGCTCTGCCCAAGCGATTCATCAGATATGAGTTCTATCCTTAAATTTTGATCAAAAGGCATCAATGAAGACTGAAACAGTTAAACTGATGGAGACTGGCCATATCTACTACGAATACAAGTGATTTTTCAATCCATTTATTTAATAATAGTAGATACTTTATTTTCAAATCATCGTAGAAAAATAACCAGTCCAACAAACCAGTCGGTGGACTACAGATTTGTCACTTTTTGAGCATCCGATGGTATGAGTGCATGAGTCTCCAGGTGTCCTTGCCATATTTCTGGGACTATAACCATGGTAATCTATGTGATTAAACACCATCTAAAATCTGTTGTTTTTCATTCGGAAAAATGCTTTTTAGAGACTCTATGATGATTTTTACTAACGATATCAAAAACTCATCCCGATGTTGTTTTTTTTTTCAAATGATTTCAGGCTGACATTCTATTCTTTCAAATGATTTTACATTATAAATCTATTTCTAAAAATAATTCAGGATAATCGGTTTTGGTTCACACGTGTAATACAGCTATGCATTTTATGCAGGGAACAGGTATCATTGATTGATCTATTCAGACTGATGTCTTTATTCTGGTTGCCATATTTAAAACAATTCGACTGTTGCGTCTATTAGGATTTTCAGATGATCATTATACTCGATATTTTGAGCAAACCCTTCGTTCAATTCGTCGGCTCAAATGTCTCATTATTATTAATTGTGACTCGTTTCTTTATCGACTTCATCCCAACTTCACGTTGTTTTTATCACAGCTTCGAATTTGAGCGTAATTCAATGACTACAATTACACAGTGTAATCAGAAAATAATGAGTAGGCTCACGGTGAGAATAGGACTCATACCCTCCTGTTCCAGTATCCACCGAAATCGCTTTTAACCATTCAGATAGATAGAGAGAGAGAGAGAGAGAGAGAGAGAGGGGAAGATATGGAGAGTTCATGAGCATGAGCTTTGAATGTAGCTAAAGTTTAATCCTTAACTCCATGTCATGATCGATTGAATTTGAATTCTTCACCGTGGCTTTCGACAATAGAGGAGAAAAGATAGGCAAATGTCCTCAATAAACTTCGCTTAGCCTTGTCTAACTTCAACTGCTGAGGTTGAGTTAGTTGAGGGCTTTTGTTGAAACGTCTCACAGCTTTGCTCTGCAAGTCATAATTCTTTCAACAAAAGACTCTTGAAAATCGCTCTAAGATCAATGCTTTCATTGGCTCCGTATGAAACACGTTAAATCTTCTGGTCGGCAGGTGCATCTTCCCCATTCGAGAAAATATATCCATCAGTTAGACAATTGTAAACGTCAGACCATTAAATCCTAAGCTGCGTTTCTTGATGCTTACAATGATAACGACACTGACCTTCTCCACAGAGATCGGCAAAGGTCAAACGTTCTGGATTTTTCGTCCCTTGGCCCCAAAATTTGATATCTGTGTTGGAAGAGGAACGAATCCACACACAGCTTGGGTTATACTTGAATTTAACTGGGACGAAACAGTTAATGAGAATTATCACTTGTTACCAATATCCTTTTTTCACATAGATTATACGCCTAAGAATTGGTCGACCAAAACGTTTTGCAAACAAGATCAAAATCACAGCAACTAATCCTAGCGTTAGAATCTAAATTCAATCAAGATTTATACAATTTAGTAACAATATGATCACCAATAAAATTAAAGTGGCTTTCAGAAACCATGCAACAATGCAATTGGGAAGAATTGCAAAAGAATAAAAATATTCACAGTGTTTGCCAGCATATAAGATGCACGTTTAGATAAACAAATGATGCATAAAAATGTGTAATGTGTTGGTATTATGACTGGAGTCATCTACCGAAGTTCGAAATTGACTTAGATGAGCCTTGTATGAGTAACAATTTGTGCTTGCCCTCCAAATACCATTAATCTCTCATGCCAGCAAACACAACACTTCTTACTGATTTCGATGCTCTCCGACCCAATCTTTTGAAAAACAAAAAAACAAAAACAAAAGCAAAACACGCAAATGTGGCTCAACACGTTCAACACGCTGGAAGAACACAACAATAAGTGTACCATAATAACGTTCACTGCTACGTACCGACACGACGAATAACATCTATCACAGGAATTGATTCAAAAAAGAATACAAGGTTTATTTTTCTACGATGTCACTTAATTAGTCTATTTGTATTCCTTTAACTCTCAAATTCATTTAGAAAATTGAATGTCAATCTAGGAACAAAAAAAAAAAAAGAAAAAGAAAACAACCAACACATGGTTAAAGTTATATCCTTTCAAATACTGAGTGAATTGATTTATTTTTCAATTAAAAGAAGAGTTTCTTTTTAACATTATATTCACTGGAGAGTGACACTGGTTACAAACGGTCCATAGATCTGAGGGATTGATAATAAGTACAGTATTCAAATGATGTGTCTATATACCACCTGAATGGGAACCACAGATAAAGGGGCAGCTACAATAGAAACTAAAAACTATATCATCATCATCATCATCATCATCAGTAGTCTTTTAACGTCCGTCGTTGGACATAGACTTTCCCCAGGATTTGCCACACTTCCCTATCATGTGCATCACGGAGCCAGTACTTCCTGAACTTGTCTAGCTCGTCTCTCCATCTAACATTTTGCCGGCTTCAGTTGCGCATGTGGTCTCGGGGGATCCATGTTGTGAGTCGTGATGTCCATCGATTGTCTGCCATTCTTGCAACATGGCCAGCTTACCACCACTTGAGATTTTTAATGGATTCTATGATGTCCCTAATTCTTGTCTTTTCTCGGATGTATTGTGATGTCTTGTGGTCTCTCCATGTGAGGCCCAGCATCATTCTTTCATGTGCACGTTGCATGGTTCTCAATTTACGGGTCTTTCTCTTGGTTAGGTTCAATGTTTCAGCTCCATAAGTGACTACTGGGAGGAAGCATTGGTTATGCACCCTTCTCTTTAGGATCAATGAGATCTTATTATTTTTGAGGGTTGAGAATCATATAAAAAAAAATGAATCTCATGCTCGTGAACATCAATGACGTAATTTTATATTTACCACAAGAATTGATTTGAAGAAGGATAGATAATTGTTCTTCTAACATGTCATTTAATTGGGGACCGACAGACCCTTTTATGGTGATATTTTTTGATAAATTCCCCGAACGTTTAATGGACAAGCATGTGCGTTGGACGTAATACTCATCATACTACAAAAACGCATATATTTTCTGTGCTGTAGACAATATCTTAATATATCGGTAGGCAAAAAGTTAATGCGGACGTTAACTTATACGTACAACCACATCAATGATCGAAAATATGCTTAGAACATTGGGAATTACGTGGCAGACAAAGGTCAACTGAGCAAATAATTAGCGGCTTTTGGCTTCTGGCAGTAGATCGACTTACCAGACGAGACTAAAACTAGATTTTCTCTTCGATATTTGTTTACAAAGTTTTCTTTCATCGATACGGTCTTCTACACGAGGAATATACAAAATATAACAGATATCCCAAAGGAATATAGCACAAAATTGTTTTTTTAAGAATGGTTTTTATATCAGACTTAAGTTGTCAGAATTTATCAGATAAATATTTGTCATTATTTCTTGACTGATTTTTTTTCCATCAAACTCATTCTGGGTTAACTTTGTTTTCCTAAACTAACATCAATGACACACTCAGATTTCCGGTTAGGACTAAAAAGTGAAAAGTTAAAATTGATGGATAGAGTGAGGAAGGGGGAAGAAAGACGTTGGTTCTTTCCTTGCACGATCAATCAAATCAAGAAAAGGAAAGAAAGAAAGAGAGTCAGAGGAAAAAACAAAGAAAGAAAAAAGAGAATAGAAGAAAAAAGACAAAATATAGAGTCATTCACGCTACATTTAATTATCTGGTGTCGCTTATCATATTTGTTGAATTAGAATGTATTAGTTTTCCTTTCTTTTCAATCTTTACTATAGTATTTTTTTGAATAATTTTTTCTTCTCTACTCTTCTCAGTTTAACCGTCCATAGGAGAAACTTGAAATTATCTAACCACACCTCTCTCCATAGGTAGTATTTAGCTTTTCGAAAATCAGCTTCGTGGTTGTGTTCAGAATTGAGTTTGACCTTCAAGCAGCAAGTCTTGTTAGTTTTATTTCTGTTTATTTCTTATCACAACATCCAAATCTTAGCACATCCTTTCCACCATCATTAACTAAGCATCATAAATCAGAAATGAAAAAATAAAACGAATAAAAAACAAACAAAATAACAAAGCCAAACCAAAAACAAACTTCTGACAAGATTGAACTCACAGCCCTAATTTAATGGTGGCAATATTTTCTTTGAATAAAGTTGCCGTTAAGTTGATGTTGGACGCTTCTCAACCTTGGGGGAAGTTGGTCGCTATTCATATTGCCTTGGATGAAAACGCAATAAATTCGCCATCATGGACAATAATTCTACAAACATTGCGTCAAAATTCGAAGTCATGTGGAAAAATTCCATCGAAAAATGGATATGGTCGGAATGAATTATTCTTATGACATCACTGATGATTTCCACCGGAAAACATCTAAAATAGAGTGAAAGGGCATCTAAAAATATCTAGTCTGGAGAATCCACATGTTAAAACCATTAAAAAAACTCTAAAATAAAGTAAAGGAACATGTAGATAAATCTCGATTCTGAAGAATCTAGATGTAAGTAATTACTTAGTCAAAATAAGGTCTACCAGAGCGTTAAAAAAACATTTTAAACGGGGTATTGTAGGGTACTGATGCCAATTTTCAAATCTGTAGGTAGATTAGTGAGGCCAGGAGCGTTGGAAGACACAAACCAATCTGCAGGTAAATGTAAATCAATAAAAAGGTAAAACCCTTTGCCAACTTCGATGGCTAAAGTTGTTCAACATGTGCGTCATAGGCAATATGCAGCATACCACAAAGACGCCCATGTGCGCTTTGTGGCAGTACACGTGTTAAAATCTCGCTTAGCAAAATGCTAACATATTTGTGAACTTATTTGTACGGTCACACCAATGGTTGGAAATGTGCGTATAGCACTGGGAATAACGTGGCAGACAAAAGGTCAACGGTGCAAATAATTAGCGACTTATGGCCTCAGGCTGTAGACCGACTTGCTAGACAAATCTAGACCGATAGATTTTCTCCTCGATATTTGTTTACAAAATTTTCTCTCTCATCGATATCGTCTTGGAATCAATACCTTTCCTCTCCTCAGTGGAAAGGTCGCTTCATTCGATTTCACTTCTCGGGAAAAATCAATGAAAAATAAGGAAATAGTCTAAGTAATAAGATGTATAAGTCTTTGAAGAAATAATGTCTGAACTCTAACATCCGGGCTAACTTCTGCTCACGGACATAGTTTAGTTATTGCAATTTAGAAACTGCAGGCAAAATTATTTCAGCAGGAACAGAAACACGTGGCACTTTCAAAAATATTGTTTCTTTCCTTAAAGGTTCACCTTACTGGTGACTTCCAACTAATCTGGCAGTGCACCTGGTAGAGTTTAATCATCATGGATTGTTTGCCTGTACAGTAATGTGTTATGCAACGTGGGCAATATCTGGAGAACTTGGTTCATAAGGCATGTCCAGCTAGCATTTGTGTAGAAAAAGTGTATGAGCAGATAACTAGAATATGATTCTCCTGTGCCAGGGCTTGATGGATGTGTCTCATAGGCAATGGACATAGCCTTCTACAACCAATTATTATATTCCTACCAGATAGATTATCACTGTATCTACAAACTCAAAATTGCCATCTTATGGACTTTATTTAAAAATCTTGATAACATATCAGTATGAAGTGTGTGTGTGTGTGTGTGTGTGTGTGTGTATATATATATATATATATCATAAAGACTTCCTACATCCGCAACACGGGTGCGTATATCTAAAGTTACGCTGTACTATCATCTCCTCTGGCGTCAAAACAAAATTGAAGTTAAAATCAAGTAACGAGACATTGGCTCTCGCACGGAAAAGGTGATCAGTATAATGATTTGAGGCTATTGCTTGCCGTAACATGTGTTGTAACCAATCTAGTGAGTTTACTGACTGTTCCCCATAACACGGTCTCTCTCTTTTTATCTTTGGATTGATATAACTGTTCATGTTCAATATATACGCATTCCCAACACTGCACAGAGAAAATTAAAGTTATGGTAGGCAAATTGTGCTACGCTACTCCATAAGTCAAGGTGACACATGACCAGAAAATCTGGATCTTGAGACCAATTTCTTTCAACTCTACTGGAACACTGACCTCTGGCAATCGTGGTATACTATATATTAATTTAGCCACGCCGATATTGGTTGTAAATCGCTTTTTCAAACAAAATTTGATAAAAGAAAAGTATAAACCATATTGTCACTATTCTGTACCAATCTGAAGATATGATTAAATTCAAATAGGTGCATTTTTCGGTGTGTGCGGGCAATAGGGTCATTTACCCCACTCCTGCATCAGTTTTCCTAACGGAGGGTGAGGGGTCGAAGAGTTGGAACAAACACTACTTTGTTGGAACTCACTCCTCAGTGTCAGACTAGGTTCGGGTCGGTATCTCTATCAATGGTTATACACCATCTGACATGTAGATCATACAGTTGGTCGTACTCACTTTCACTTCATATATATATATATATATATATATATATATATATATATATATATATGTATATATATATATATATATATATATTCAACTCTTGGAAATATGTGTTTTTGCTTTCCTTAGACTGCATGCTTTTGGCTTTCTCTGTTCTGGAAAACTTATGGCTGTCGCCCATGCATACAGCACTATTCCTGTATGATTATATCGAAACAGTGTATGATAAAATGAGTTTTGCATTCAATATGCTCTTTGACTTATGTACACGAGAATATATCTCAGAATATCCTGAGGTACTTTTACTTTGATTTTTCGGTGAAAGAAACATAATGAATGCTGTAAAAATTGATTCTAAATCTGAAAACCAGAATTCAGAGTTATCTAAATAGAAAATTTAGTTAATCAAATCGCATATCCCTTCAGATTCCTCAAAACTTTTTTTATCTATTTATTGTTCATCAGTAGGGAGCGAAATTGAAAATTATGAGCACTTATGATTCAAGGTTCGAGTGATAATATTGGTACGTCAATATCCATTACTGATTTTCAGACTCAAGGGAAAACTGTGTAACAACATACTTTAATGCAAATGCTATGTTGCTATCTTCAATACAATCGGATGAAAAAATAAGGGGCAAAAAGACGACTAGGGAATATTTCAAAATACTGTATCTCATCGTGTATAACCCGCATTTTTACCACAAAATCACTGATCTTGACAATCCAGATGCGTATTATATGTGAAAACATGATTTTTATACATATTGTATCTATATCTGATAACTATAAATGCAAAAAGATTATCGGTGCTCCGTGTGCTTCAATGTTGATGAAAAATGCGTTAATCGGTGTATACATTTACGTATACAATGAGTACCTCGGTATAATGGACAGCTAATGTGCAACGGATGGTGATAATAGAGGTCAGTAGAGAAAGGAACTATATTTTGTCCGTCATTGGTGTTAACCGAGTTACCCATCGAATAATTGTAGATCAAATGACTGAATACAGCAAGATGGGTGCTCGGCCGGACTTGAACCACTGTCCCCCTAAAAAAATTTCGTGCAGCACAGAGTGCTCAGTTTTCTGTATTCATAATGATCATCCGTTTTCTATTCGATATCGAAGTTAACTTGATACAGATTATCCATCGTAACGGGTTATAAATGGTGGAATCGAGTAGAAAATAAGCTGAAAAAATAAATTTGCATTAAATTAAATGACTGCTTATTACAATTTGGGGAATGTTTGCAAGTTCAAAGGGACACCTCCAGTATTGAATCTAAAATGTTTGGTTTGCACCAGAGAACTTGAAAAAGATCGCCAGGAAAACACGTCCATGAAGCGTCCAAAAATGGATGAACTAATAACCACTGAAACATTTAGTCACCAAATGTGAATAAGTTACACTATTAAACTGCTTCCAAGAAACCGAACGTTATGTCCAACAAATATATACCGTAAAAAGACACGATGATCACAAAAGTAAATGCAAAGCTGACAAAAATGGACACTACATTCCCCTAGGACAATAAATCTAATCAGAATCCTAAAAAGGAGAAAATATAGACCAATTGATCATTCTAGGTTTGCAAACTTTGGGTTAGAGAAGCTCATTCTTGAAGAACGATAACATCATTAGTCCTAAAAAGAAAGATATATAAAGACAACGCACTCTCCCAATAATCTCCGATGAAGCCGAAACATCTAACCCCAAAATTAACCTTCAAACTGAGAGCCATGCAACACGCACGAAAAAATACCCCAAATTGCAGAATGAGATCACAAGACATCTCAGTATATTAGAGAAAAAAGGAGTTTGACATATCATAGAATCTATTAGAAAACCCGAATGATAGTTGGTTTGTCTAGTTGCAAAAATCTCGGATTAGCTGGACTTCACAACTCTGAGAGTTGATTCTCAGATATCATTTGCAAAATTGCAGCTGATAGTGAATAAGATTGCGAGACAAACTAGACAAGGCCAGAAAGAACTGGTTCTGTGTTGTCCATGACAGACAAGTCAGGCGAAACTTGGGAAGGATCTCTGTCCGACAACGGACGCTCGAAGACTGATGATTATAACCCAGATTCTCATTTCAGAGATTCAAAATTATGTTTTGGCTTTATCTCTGATCGTGACGGCTTTGGATATTGTTCAGAAACGGTTATGCATTTTCATGGTGTTTCTTAACCGAGATTTTTCATTTGAATTTTATCAGATATTTCATAAATCAGGAAGCATACCTAGATTTTACATAGAACAGGGCAAATGTACGTTGGAAGTGGCCGTCAAAAAATATGCTGAGGGGAAACTTGTTTGATAAAGTTCGAGTTGAATGTTGTAGAATTCATATTTTCTTTCTTCAGTTCCCCATTCAAGTTATCACTAGGAGCACGCTCCAGTATAAAAAATATATACTCCCGCTTATTGACTTAAGACTGGTTCCCTTCCGACTGTCATGACACATCTCGAAAAAATCGTTAGTCTGACAGATTGCATTCCACTATTTCATTATTTTTTACCATCTATAAATCAATTTTAAGATACGCCCTCTTCTTTTCATTTCTTCCTAATATCGTAGGGCAATAGAAAAAAATGAATGAAAATTCACAATACATACATACTCTATTTACATACGTACGTGCACTCTTCTAAAATGTTTTATACAATTTTATTACGCGTACATCCAAGAGTAATATTCATGGTATTTACGTTGTACGTATCTTTTTTAATAAACAAGCGTAAGTTTTTATTGGCCTTTGCACTCATAGAGGTCTCAAACGCAGAAAAACTTTCCAATATTTACTGACTTTGAGTTCAGAAGTGTAACTTTTGTAATCACATGATTTTTCTTCGTATATACTTATTACGATAGAGGGTCGTGTATGTCATAAGTTGGGAAGACAGTGTACCCAAGTGAACATAAGTATATAATTGAGGATGGCCACTTTAGAGAAAGTATTGTATTTCAATAGAATTCAGTGACCATCACCCTTGATTTAATATTTTGCGAAATTTGCTGTTCAGAGCTGCACAGAAATGTAGGTCATTTAAAAATTAGAACAATGGTAAGACTGGGAAATAATTTAGGAATATATCATATTAGTTTATATATCTATATATCTATCTATCTATCTATCTATATATATATATATATATATATATATATATATATATATATATATATGTGTGTGTGCAACCAAAATGGATGCAAAAAGTAAAATGGCTTCCTTAGAAAAAGAAATTTCATTGAAAGTACAGATCTTAATTTCCCATTTCAAGACATTTGTGGCATTACCGGTGAGCACATTGGAAACATTGGATAATTGAGTGAATAATTTGAAGAGGAATATAGTATTTTCTTTATTATTCAAGATTGAGTGCAGGAGTCGTACAGACATAGAAAAATGACTGGTAACTGATATCAGATTAGACGCAAGCAGGGAAAGACAGATATAGAGACGAAAAGGAAGACACTGGTGTGATATCATTAGACATTCCAGCATTGTTTTATTTAGAATTAGTACTTAGGCAAAGCAGGGAAGCATATCAGCAGAACAACATTATATAAATACTACTAATATCAATATTGTCCACTCAGTATATGTATATATATATATATATATATATATATATATATATATATATATATATATATATACGTGTGTGTGTGTGTGTGTGTGTGTGTGTGTTTACCCATATCCTAATTGCAATGTCCCAGTCTTCCTATAGGTATACCCAAACCCATGCCTATAGACATATTAATGCATCTACACTGATATGGACATATCTAATTGAGAACTAACCGAGGATCATACAGGGATCCCTGGAAAGATCAAGGGATAACTCCAGGAGATCAGAGAAGACCAACGGAGAGAGGACTGGAGTGAAAGATATGCGAAAACTTAAGCTAAAAAATTGAGATTGGCTCATCACTTAGCAAGAAAGAATAACAAAAGAAGGAGTGGCAGAAGATGGAATAACAAATGATGGAGCAAAATGTTATCCATTGGTGCCCATTGGGCAGTAAACACAGTGGTAAGAGGCCAGGTACAGGACTTGGGAATGAGATAGAAAGGTTTTAGAATGGTGATACTGATGGGAAAAAATGTTGAAGACCGTTGTCCAGCAGTAGATTTTTAATGGCTGATGATCTTGATTGAGAACTCCACCTTGGTGGCCTTTTCCGTTCTAAAATAATATAAGTAAAGATTGATACATAAAAAAAAACAGAAACTAAGCAAATGTGGGAGAATGAGAAAAATATGGAGTGAAGTATAATGGTAATCGTGATATTTTGATAAGCAAGAGTGGTAAGAGAAAGGGATTTCAACCAAACATA
Source organism: Thysanoteuthis rhombus (assembly GCA_963457665.1). NCBI lineage: Eukaryota > Metazoa > Mollusca > Cephalopoda > Oegopsida > Thysanoteuthidae > Thysanoteuthis > Thysanoteuthis major. The sequence goes on from OY735218.1 coordinate 24,798,112, forward strand.
GATGTATGAATAAAAGACTCCAAAAACACCACCATCAACATCAACACACACACACACACACACATATATGTATATATATATATATATATATATATATATATATATATATATATATATATATATACATGATATGAAAGATGATTTTTTCAATGGTTCATTACAGAGTGTACTTTCTATTTTACACGAAAAAAAAAATTTTTCAAATGGGTTCATTTGAAAATTTTTCTTTAAGTGAATCAGAAATATAATCCGTAATGAACCATTGAAAAAAAAAAATTCACTCGTGTCGTAACCTCTCTGCTGATGGAATCGGGCGCTGTTTTGAATGAAGATCCATTCAATACATATACACATGCTTGTGGTATATTCATTATTGACTTCATACATACAGCAGCAAATCGTCGCCTAAAAGTTACGATATAATCCTCCTTCGCTCACACTGTGAATGTATATTAGAATGATATTCAATTCACAGTTATTTTTCAGAACCTAATAAATCCCTTAAAATATTTTTTCAATTTTTTTTTATGCATGATTGCTTAGTGGTATCATATAAAGAAAATCTTCATTCACACCGAGTCATTAAGAGCAAAAGATGGGTCGGTTCTAAACTTTTCGGGAGTTGTTTAGCGAAATCATATTCAGAGGATAGTTTCAAATACCTACGATACTCTAAAAACTAAGATTTGCTTTCTTGCTCGAATTTGAAACAACTTTGGCAGTGTTTACATCCGTACACGCAAGGATTACCAGAAATCACCTGCTTCTTGAAACAAAAAAACAAAATAAGAAACAAAACAAAACAAAACAAAACAATAAAACAAAAAGCAAAAACCGAATAATCTCCCAGCTACTGAAAACCAACACACTTGCAGCGTAAATAATAGATCTAATAATCATTGGTTATTGACTGGTGAAAACCCCAAATTTTTATATATCATCAGTGATGCCTTTTAACGTAACATATTAAAAGTAAAAATGTAAAAAAAAAGTGATTTTCCCATTGCTATATATCATATAGTTTTGTTTTTTTAACTTTTACTCTACTTTAATATACAGGAATTATAGAACGTAAACACGACAATGTCGGGCACTATATATTCTTTTTAAATTATTTGTGCACGGTGCAATTTGGAAATGATTTGAATATTGTCGTCATCTTTCACGACAAAAGCTAACCAGTTCATTATTTATCCTGGTCAACAACAGACTTTCAGCTGCATGTGTTTTGGTGCTGTCTGATTGGTTTTGGATGCTAGTCCCTAAAATTTAATTTGTTTACTTGCACCACGGCTATAGTGATATGGATGTTGTATCTTAGAATATGAAACAAATAAAACACTGAGGGGTTAAAACCTTGACGATGTCCAATTGTTCCTCGGCAAAATACCTTCTTTGATTATAGTACATGCACACACATACACACACACACACACACACACATATATATATATATATATATATATATATATATATTAATTTCGATCTTCTGACTGATACACGTCTTATTTTGATATACCCTTTGATCATATAGCCTTGTATACAATAAAGCTGAAACAGAGCATGTCAATAGCAAAACAATTAGACGTGTTAGAGTAAAACGAATTCGAAAATTGGACTAAAAATGTTATATTGCAACCTCAATGAGAAAAAAAAATAGTTCAATTCTGTTGACCGGTTTTATTGCTTACGTAAATAACTTGATGTCCTGAATCAGAAAGATCGCAATATACCGACTACATTCATTGCAGTGTCATAGCAATTAAGTAGTTAAAGGTGTGAGTTACCCTTTAACACTCCCAACACGCGCACACACATGCACAAATTCTTCCTCTCCTTTTCTGAGCAAGGATTTATACTAATAAACGATTAACAAGTGTAAAATATTTTCTATGAGGGAACAAAGAGAATCCACGTGGATTTTCGGGAGACATAGCACCGAGAGAGGAAAACAAATTCGCATGGGTTTTCTTCAAGATAATTACAAAAATCTAACTCTAGCTACTGAATCTCGGTGAGATAACAGCATTGAAATAGCATGATTTTAAGTGGTGTATCAGAATTCTTCCAAATCGATTCGACCTTGTTCAAAAATTATACCCAACGTACCGCTGGGACATGTTATCGCATAAACATTGATGCAGTTTGATCGAAATATACCATGGCAGACGCAATCAGCTCTCATATACATCAACAACGTGATTAAACGAAGACAAAATAGATCTGTGAGCAGGCACGGGATTAAATGAGAACACGTATGAAATACTGTGGCCAGGTAAGTTCACGTGCAATGTTGCTCAGGTATTCTATACATGGAGTAACGTGTTAACATTACCGGAGTGAACTCGCACAGTACTTTTCAAACACCCTGTGCCTTAGATAGGAATGCAATGTAACCCACATTGTCATTGTAATTTTTAGTGGTCAGACGATTTGTACCAGGGAACCTTGTCAATTATTAAGAATGAAATAAGAGCTATCAACCACAGGAAAAGCGAATATTGTTGCCCTAAACTTTTAGACTAATATATCACAAGTTGTTGCAGAAAACCTGCGTATGCCACTCGTATTCTCTACAAACCTGTGTACGCATTCACCATATCATATTTTCTTATATATAGTACTGTCATTATTAATTTTCACGTAGCCTTCTATTAATGCTGTGCTCAAGTATATCTTACATTCTATGACCGTCACGTGAACAATATGGATTGAAAACAGAGAATTCATCCAAAAAATTTAAACTCGGGTCACTTATACTTCAGAATGAAAAACACCTTATCTATTCAGCTATGGTTGGAAAGTAACCAACAGACATTAATAATATTTAGTCTCATGTTTACATTCGTAATCCATTGAAAATCTCAAATTGCGGTGGGCTGGCTATGTTGCAAGAATGGCGGACAACTGATGGACATCACGACTCACGAAATGGTTTCCCTGAGATCACATGCGAAACCGAGGCCAGCAGAATATTAGATTGAGAGCCGAGCAAGACAAATTCAGAAAGAACTGGCTCCACGATGCCAATGATGGAGAAGTGTTGCAAATCCTGGGGAAGGTCCATGTCCAACGACGGACGTTAAAAGACTGATGATGATGATGATGATGTTGATGCATTTGTCTATATCTGGCGTATTGTTTTCGTACGTATCGTAACAGGAGACTTGATTAAAGTTGCACAAAATTCTTAGATAAAGCATTGGCATAATTTTTTTCAACTCGGTTTTCTATTATCAAACTTTCGCTATTTCTTAAGTGCAAATGATCAGTGCGTTGTAATGAAAAGCAACAGACACAAGATTAGATAAAAAACACTTAAATTCACCGATGGGATATTTGAGTGGTGAAAAAAAAAGGAAACCTTTCTGTTCAAGCATTTGCCCTGAAACGATTTATCCTTAATTGCATTCACAAAGTTAAAACTTGACAAGGAAATACTTCATGACAAGCAATAATCTCCCTTTTACCTGAGTGGACAGTAAAATCCATATACTTGTAAAATATGAAAGGTAGTTCTACCAATCTATCTATTGAGATATGTCTTAAATGTAAGGAGAGATGGGAAGATTGTTTTTCCCTCTGCTCTTCGTCGTTGATGTTCAAGTTCTAGTAGAGAGAAATTCTATGAGGAAATAACCCTGAGTCAAAGTTGTCTACTGAAAACATCAATTATCCGAATTTCAGATTATCCGAACGGGATGATCATGGTTCGGTAATTTTGTTCAGAATAGCTATCTTCGTCTGATTGGATAAGTTATTAAAACAATCAATAACAACCAATAATCCGGACAAAATACTCCTAATTCGTCTCATTCGGATAATCGGAGTTTCTCTCTATTTATATATCTGTTTGTTATAGCGTAAAAATGAAATAAAACCTTTTTGGAAATAAGGAGTAAAAAGGGAATCATTTTAATGATTATAAATATGCAGAAACATATAGAAATACATCTTGGAAAAAAAAATTCCCTACACTCTGCATCGGTACTTTGCATATTTGGTTGTTGAAACTTTTTTTTAGCTTTGGTTTTATTCCTGCGGACAAGAAGGAAGGAGGCAGATAATGTACTCATTATATTTGTTGGAAAATCAACACAGCCTTTCAGGGAATCATTTGAAGTTCTTTTCCAGATTACTCTTGTAGTCTTGCCTTTTAACGTATATGTGTGTGAGTGTGTGTGCAAGTATATATATATATATATATATATATATATATATATATATATATATATATATATATGTGTGTGTGTGTGTGTATATATATATATATATATATATATATTTATATATATGTGTGTGTGTGTATATATATATATATATATATATATATATATATATATATATATTTATATATATGTACTTGTATGTTTGCATACTTGTGTGAGAATGAATATCCAGACGTTTGCATCAAAGATTCATACATAAATACATATACACACACACCCATATATATACATATATATATATATGTGTGTGTGCGTGTGTGTGTGTGTGTGCATGTAACATGTAATGGATGCATGTATAGGAATTTTTATTTGCTGTCTTAACAATGATAAATGCTTTAGGTTCTAACGAGATGGTTTGAAATTAACGTCTTTCAGCGCACTGAAAATAATCATCTGTCTTACAGCCATATCCGTGCAGCGCCGCTTATATATATATATATATATATATATATATATACATACATATATATGTATATATATATATAGAGAGAGAGAGACAGAGAGAGACAGAGAGAGAGACAGAGAGAGAGAGAGAGAGAGAGAAAGAGAGAGGGAGAGAGAGAGAGGGAGAAAGAGAGAGAGAGAGAGAGAGAGAGAATCTATTCAAACAATGACTCCAGGCGCCAAAGTGAAACTTGTAACACTCACATGCACGCACGCACGCACGAACAATCTCTCTCCATCTCTCTTTCTGTCTTTTTTCTTTCTTTCTTTTTCTTCCGCCTCTATTTCTCCATCTCCCCATCCCCCCTCTCTCTCATAGCCCCTTTTTGTTTCTACAAATATGATGCTCCTACCTTGTCGTAAAAACTTGTTTTAAGTTTTACCCCGGCGCCAGTGATCTTAGTATTACATATCTCCGACCTTATTTAAGCATTGACTCACGTACATACATACACAGATACAAATGGAAATAGATGCAGAAAGAATGAGAGACTGGGAGGGATGTATAAATATCGCAATTATAAGCTGTCGTAAGTTCCATTAATCCTGGTTTTAATAAGTATTTGCACATTGTCTAATGTTACAAAAATACAATGTGTCGACGGATGATTTATAACCCCCATGCTGAATGGAAATAAAGTAAAATGTGCTTAAAAAACTTTCGTTGGAGCATAGCAAAATGAAAAGAAAAGCTCTTCCTCCTTTAAAGGGGTCGAAAATCTCCGTCCACTTCTATCAACTGAAAAGGAAAATATCCACCGTAACTTTGACCCCTTTACTAATCCAAAAGAGAGTCCATCCAATTTTACATCTCGGGAGGCGAGGAAAGTTTCCGTTCACTTTTGACCGCTTGAGTAGGGAAGTCTTCCGTCTTTGTTGACTCGTCGGATTGAGTTGGGTTTTTTTTTCAATACTGATGACTTCTGATAGAGAAAAGTATCTCGTTCCTGTCGACTCTTCGCTGATGAGAGAAAAGCTTTCCTTTTTTGAGCCCCTAAAATTTTGGGTTTTTCATCACTTTGCACCTCTTTGAGAATTATTCATATAAGTATATCAAATAAGAACATATATATATAAACTTTTTTTTTTCGAAACTTTTTGTTTTAAAAACTTTCTGTTATAGAATTTGCCCTCAAGCCCATTGACAACACATTTTATTGAGCTGCACGTTTGGGTACTTTTTATAGCGCAGCGGAGAAACACAGAGGCACCTCTGACTTATAATATATATTCATATACATACATACATACATACATACATACATATATATATATATATATATATATATATATATATATATATATATATATATATATATAGCTTTCGTATTGGTGTCTGTGTGTCTGTGTGTGAGTGTGCAAGTGTGATTTGTGTTAGCCTGAGGGCTTTCCACGGCCCAAATTCACAGGAAAGACGTAATGGCGTGAAAACGGGAATCCCTAACGGTTGCAAAACATTCTGTGGTAGCCGCAAGGGAGGAACCCCTGTGCCTTGTCCTACAATTACTATTCTTGATTTCTGAATGTTTTCTTTACGCATATTTTTCTTTTACACGGAATGCGGCGAAAACAGTGTTAATTTTTTTTTGTTGATGTTTGCAGTGATTTGTTGAAGAGGCAGCACGAACCTACACAACAATCATCTGCTCAACATATCACTTGAACCCTGCAATGACTAAGCTAAGAAACAATCACCATTTATATTTTTGTGTCTGAGAAGACTAAAAAAAAGTCTCCATTAAAACAAAATGGTTACACTTTCTTCAGTATACGCCATTCGTTTTTTTTTCATTAGGACGGTGTACAATCGGATAGCGAGGGAAATTTATATTCATTTCTCAAAATGCATATATATATATATATATGTTTACATTCATGTATACACATATGCATATATATGATTTTTTTATATACATATGTGTACGTACATATATAATGTTGGCATACATATATACATAATTGTACATATATCTATATAATCATTTACACATACACATACACACACAGACATATCATTTGAAGAGAGAGTGAGAGAGAGAGAGAGAGAGAGAAAATATCTTACATACCTACAGTTCATCATTATTTTATATTTTCGAATACAAACGACCATGCAAATGCGTACTATGATATTGCACCTATATATAAGGTATGCTTGAAAATCCCTCAGAAATACAATTGTGTGTGAACTAATACACACACACACACATATATAATATATATATATATATATATATATATATATATATATATGTGAGTGTGTGTGTGTTCGTGTGTAGATGTAAATGGATGCATGTATGTATGTGAATATATGTGTACATGTGTATATCTGTAAGTGTATGGCCATATGTACTTTTATTGAAGACGAAAAAATACCAGTATTTCTCAGGGACATAAGCGTCTGGAAAGCAAAACTCTAATTAAGATAAATCCTCACAAGTTCCGGGAAATATCATGAGGCATTTGAAATCTCAAAAATTGTCGAATAGCAGAAGTACCAGGAGATAGAAAAAAAATCAGTTTTCGTCTACTCGCACACGTCTGTCCTAATAAGAAGGGAAGCAAGAACTGGAAGAAGAATCCAAATAAGAACTCGCCACCAGAGTCAGTAATTGAACAACTGTAGCGTCAAAAGTCTAATTCACGTGGAAAAATAAATAATTGAAGATTAAATATAGTCATGATAATTTTTTTAATGATATCACTAGCATTTTTCACTGGAAAAAATAAAATAAGATTTATAAAAAAACAAAACAAAAAACATCTGAAATATCCAGAATCTAGATGTGATAATGTCCAAAATTGGTCAAAAAATCTCTTTTCTCAATAAATAGGAACGAGAGTATCTAGGGGTGTACTGATGCTAATTTTTCATGTTAGAATACCAAATGGTATGCCCAGGAGCACTGGAAAACACAAATGTACACATGCATGAAAACATAAAATCTTTCGCCACCTTTAGAGGCTTCGGTTGTACATTACAATTGCGAAGAGCAAAGATAACAGATAAAGGAAGGTATTTTGTGAGTTGTTGCAAGCAAACGATAAGAATGAATAGTATAACGTAAAAAAGGAATTAGAACAATAGAGACAAAGAAAGGGGGAGATGAGCAAACTGGTTTGAGTAATGACTCAATAGAAACCATCATTGTCTTTTGCCAGCATTCCATATTGTTGTGATCAATCAAAAATAAGAAGATATCGTTATCAAATAATAAGTTACTACTCTTGTCACTTTTTGGGAGGTTACTACTAAAAGAAACCTGAAAACTCCTGCACATAAATCAAAACAGGTTTAACACAAACTTTCCTTGCGAACTGAACCCCCCCCCACTAAAAGCCTATTAAGTTGGTTTGTTAAGCGGTTTCAAAAGACGAAAATAAATTTTAGGATATGATGAGGAATAAATTCCCGACCCTTTAGCACCATTTTTGCGATCTGTACGCGTGATTCATTAATACATACATCATACTCCATCCAAACCAACTTGAAAGCTGGAGAAACTTATGTTTCTGATATGAGAAAGAACAGGAATTGGTTCATGAATTAGATGGATTGAAATAAATAAAGGAATGAAGGAAGAAATAAATATAACGTCAGAATTGTCCATAATCGATTGGCTAGTTGAAATTCCCCTGATGTGATAGTGCTCCGTGTTCTAACTTTGGGAGAAAACGGTATTTCAAAAGCTGGTTTCGAAGGCCAGTTCCCGTTGTTGCATTATCACGTCCGCTGCTCTTCATAGACCAGCTACCTCAAGATATAATTGGCATAAGCATGTACCACAACACTCGTCAATTGGAAGATTTGTTCCCCCCCCCCAAAAAAAAACTTCCTCAGTCTATTTCCCTGATTTCACTCGGGGCTGCATGAAGTTTTACTAAATATCTAATCGGTCAGATGGAAACGAGATTAAAAACTCAATGAAAAAGGTCCAGAAGAAAGAGGGAAATATTGAATTCTTAACGAACAGGAACAAATAAATAGAACAGGGAAAAGAAAAGAGAGAGAGATATAAAGAGAGAGAGATATATATAAAGAGAGAGATATATATATATAAAGAGAGAGAGAAAGGGAGAGAGAGAAAGAGAAAAAGGGAGAGAGAGAGAAAGAGAAAAAGGGAGAGAGAGAGAAAGAGAAAAAGGGAGAGAGAGAAAGAGAAAAAGGGAGAGAGAGAAAGAGAAAAAGGGAGAGAGAGAAAGAGAAAGAAATAAAGAAAGAAAGAAGGAAGGAAAGAATGAGATAATGAAATAGTGAGAGACAATTTTAACACTTTTAACTCAAACATGGTATTTCACTGATATGTTCATGCTGGAAAAGGAACAATGGAGTTACCAAAGAAAATGAATATCATCGCTGGAAAGTTGATATCAATCACTGCAACATGAGGTAAAAAGAATAAAAACATCGAACTAAAATTGAAAAAATCTCAGTCTGTCTGTGTGTATACACCATGGTTACAAAACGACTGGCAGTTTTACGATGTTGGTATTAGTCGGATATATTAGTTAGCACACAAGATACTGCAGTATCAAGCATTATCGTGGAATCTACGAGAAATACAGGAAATATGAGGATCATAGATATTCAATCTGAAATGGTAGATATACATTCAGATATAAAATATCTAAATTAGTAATTGATCTGAATTTAGATATGAAATATCTAAAATGATAATAAATCTTAATGTTAATATAAATTATCTAAATTGGCAATCGATCTGAATTTAGGTATGAAGTGTATAAAATAGTAATAAATCTTAATATGGATATAAAATATCAAGATTTAGAAAATATCTAAATTTAGATGTAAGATATCCAAATAGGCTCCATTGAAGTGAAGTGAGCAAAATAGTTCAATGTCGTAGTCTCAAATCACTGACGGAAAATTATGACTACATTACAATTATGACAGGCTTAAGGTCTGGGCCCTTCGAAGCATCCACTACACCTAGTAGCACAGATTAAGAAAAAAAGAAAGAAAGATATATGTTCGTAATGAACACTGCTTGGTGCTTAACAGGTGAAGTGACAAAAACGTTAATTAACATCTTCTGGTGTTGAATGGTTTAAACATTAGATGTTTTGAAAAAAAAAATAGAACTAATTAGAATGAGTCGAGGGAAGAATGATAAACAAAGGAATGATTATAGAAAGAAAATCAAGGGAAAAATAAATAAGTCTGATTTGTTTCTCAATCAAAACCGTCATATTACCGATGTCATTTGGCAGCAAGCCATGTTTGGGGTGATTAATTGAGGCAAAGGTGTGATAAACGAATTAGTTACATCTCTTGCTTTTTGCTGGACACTGAATAGTCTGAATATTCATGAAACAAGCACGAACCCAGCTGAACATCAGCTGAGGACCCTTTTAGCAAAAGCGCTACATTTGTAAATTACCCCCACCACATTTGAACCTGTGTTTTTTGTAATCATCATCATCATCGTCATCGTCGTCGTCATCATCATCATCATCATCGTCATCATCATCATCATCATTCTTTTAACGTCCGTCGTTGGACATAGACTTCCCCCAAGATTCGCCACACTTCTCTATCACGGGCGTCGTGGAGCCAATATTTTCTGAACCTGTCCAGTTCGTCTCACCATCTCATATTCTGCATGCGTCGGTTGTACATGTCGTGAGTCCCGATGTCCATCGGTTATCCACCATAGCCCACTGCCATTTGAGATTCTTAATGGATTCCATGATGTCCTCGACTATTGACTTTTCCCGGATGTGCTGTGCCGTCCATGTGAGGCCCAGCATAATTCATGTGCACGTCGCATGGTTCTCAATTTGTCGATCTGTCTCTTGGTGAGGTTCCATGTTTCAGTTCCATAAGTGACTATACTTAATTTTTGCAGGACTCTAGCTCGATTTGTGTAGCTTTTACGCCTTGTACATTACCATCCACACCTTTTTAAAAACTGAAGAAATCCATGTTGGCAGTTTTAGTTTGGGTTTTCTAATAATGGCTAGAACAAGAGGGTGGATAAAAAGAAGAACGAGAGAAAATGTATTCAGTATGGAGATCATTAGAATTAATAAAATAAAATAAAAAGACGGCCCGCTTATGATATAAATACGGGAAAAGAAAATACTGATGTCAGATAATGTATACTCAACATAGAATAAAGATAAATAGAAACGAAAAAGGAAGGAGAGAAGGAAACGGGGCAAAAAATACAAGCTCGGCTGCGCTGGAGTTAAACTCCTTCGTTTCACTGAAATCTAAAGGTTAAACAAAAAAAAAAAAACCTAATTTTTCATGCAATATCACTCTGAACCCAAGCAAAGCATGTCAACCTGGTTAGGCTGCAGATGAAATGTATTCCTCAACAGTTTTTACGTGCAACACTCTGTCACTGATATTCGTGAATGGCATCACTTATCTTTTGTCTGGTCATTGTCACCTTTCATATGAAAATGAAATTAAAAATTCAAAAACCATTCGTTGGACTCGTACAGCAGATATAAAGGGAAGAGATGAAAATGAAACATATGTGGAATAAACAAAGAAAAATAAATTGGCTAAAAAATGAACAAAAAACAAACAAGTGTAGATTTAAAAACTATGGAGACAAAAATACCTGAATATACAGAGGAAAAAAAAGAAAGAAAAAAGGGACGGAAATACATTAAAACGATTTAAATATACATAACAAGACTGGCTGCTGCAGAGTCAAACTCAAACTTCTATTCCAACTTTGTTTATACTGTTATCAAGAAATCGATATTATGATCTGACAGACTGGGACTGCTACAGGAATCGAACTTGTAGCTACCCTTTCAGTCACGAGTTCGATTCCTGTGGCAGTCTCATTTCCTTTGTTTTTTTTGCAGTTATTTCGTCTAGGCTAAATAATGCTTTCACTGTGTAGTAATGGGAAATCATTTCAAATTAGAGTTTCGATATAATACAAAGCAATTTATAATCATTGTTTATATTGTAAATACACAGTTATAAAATGTATTTTTTCTAATGTGGATATAACAATTTTATCTAATGATATCTGTAGGACACATTTTTTGTTGAAAGGTAAAAAATTACCTCAGTTGATAAAATACTAGCCATCTTCAATTATGGAGTATGAATAAGTATGGGAAGGTTAATCTTTACTTCCCTAAATTTGGTGAGGATTGTTCTTGCTTTTATTGTTTTTTGTGTTCTATATACGGTAGGAAGAAATCGACTCAAGACATGTATTTGTCAAGAAATTACATAGCGAATGGTCGACAGTCAGCAGAAGAGGACCGAAAGCTCTTTTTGTTTACGACTGCTCTTTCAGGGTGAATCCTATCCCTGATTCATACCTCCTCCTTAATCCCACTGCTTAGTGTTTACTCAATTAGCTGCTGTGCGCTCAGGGGAATCTGTTTGAATTAAGAGTTTTATACGTTCTTTCCGGGAGTCCAATCCTGAGGCAGACGTGCACCAGCATTACATAATCTGAATTTATATGCATTTATTCATTGGATTGAAATAAACACTTATGTATCTATTATATACATTTATCAGCATCGTTATCATCATTATAAGCATAAAGCAATTCATCATCTCTCGTTGGACATGGTCCAGGATTCGTTAGTCTTCTCAATCTGAGGTGTTGCGGAGCCAAAACTTTCTGAACTTGTCTAGTTCGTATCACTATCTTATATTCCGCTAGCCTTAGTTTCGCATGTGATCTCTGGGGGCTCATTTCGTGAGTCTTGATTTCCAACGATTGTTTACCATACTTGCAACATGATCAGCTTCTTCCTATTTGGGTTCTTCTGATGTATGTTATGATGTCTCGAATTCCCCTTCCGTCTTGTGATCTTTCCATATGATGATGAGCATGATTCTCCCATAATTGATGAGATATCCACCATATAACAAGTGAAATTACGACGTGGAAATGTTAATTTTTACTTCCCTAAATCTGGTGGTCTCTATGAGATCCACAAAAGAAGAATTCAGGCGGAGAATCACCCTAGGATGTCAAGCTCTTGGCAAAGCTATCTCAACCTTCCCAAACTGAGAAGCATGCAACGTGTGCATAAGAGAATCATGCTCAACCTCACGTGGAAAGATCGCACGACACATTAATATATCAGAAAGAAAACAGGGACCAGAGACGTCATAGAATCCAGTGGAAAACTCAAATGACAATGGACTGGACATGTTACAAGAATGAAAGACAACTGATAGACATTATGACTCACAACATGGATCACCAGAGACAACATGCGAAACCGAGGCCAGAAAAAAACGAAATAGAGAGACGAACTAGACAAACCCAGAAAATACTAGCTCAGCAACTCCCATGATAGAGAAGCGTGGCGGATCCTGGGTAAGGTCTATGTCTAACGACGGATGTTAAAAGACTGATGATGATGATGATGATGATGAGATCTGGTGGGCATTGTTTTTGTTTTTCTCGTCGTTCTTGTAATAGCAGAAAAAAAAGTCAAGTCTTGGACTGGAGTTTGCAAAGAAAAAAAACATGTAAAAAAATGATAAATATAAAAATCCACAAATATAAAACAAGGGGGAAAAAAGAAAAAAAAAACGAAGTGAAGAAAGACGAATGAGGACAAGAAAATAGTTAAAAAAAGAAAATATGCTTTAACGTTTACAGATAATGATAGGAAACATAAAATAAAATAAATATTCGAAAGCGAAACGTAAAATCATGTAGAAGCAGACGAGATAGGAAAGTAAAGAAAAAAATGGTTAATATTTGCTTAGTTGTGTAATTACCACAGAAAAATTTGATTACCTTCAAGTCGAGACGATGCCGTACTGGAATGTTCCCCCTCCGGTGCCACTCCGCAAGATACGTCTCCGAAAGTCGGATTATCTGGTGGCTGTCCTGGTATATCTTGTTGCATCTGCATCGAAGCTGTTAGAAAATAAAATAAAGAACAGAACCGTAAGTTTACGGGTACAACATAGATAACACTAAATGAGAAAAGATGGTGCCTGCTTGGCGTGCTGTTCACAGTACAACCAAGTAACTAGAAAACTAGTGGCTCCCATGGTATAGCTTGTGATACAAATTATCTAGAAAACTGTGTGAGATTAACGCTCAGTAATAACTACTTAAGGCAATGAGCGTCCCTTGAAGTCCTCAGAAGAAGTAGAAATCTTACAAAGAATCATTCTAGCTCTCCTAGCTTTTGGAAGAGCAAGCTCACCCGACGAAACAAGAAAATCCCATTAGTATTGAAAAGAAACGTTTACGCAGTATGAGTCCTCCCAATAGTCACTTAGTGTGCTGTAACATTGGAACTAACCCCCTAACTAAGAACTGCACTAGGTGCACAAGAAAGGACCATTCTTAATATCACGAGATATCACAAATTAGCACATTATATCAAAGAAAAAAACAAGACTCAAAGATATCATAAAATCTATCACTAACCTAAATGGCAATTGGCATGATTCCTAAAGACAATGTCACTCAACTGCAGGACATCAGAACTCACAACGTAACCTCCGAGATATTATATGCATAATTATGGCGGGACAATATGGACGATACAGAAAATATTCGCTGCGCGACGCCAACGGCTGAGACGTCTGACTAATCTTGGGGGAAGGCTTTGACCAACAACGGACATTGAAAAGCTGCTTTTACTGCTGGTGGTGATGATGAATAATTCACATTCATAAACTTAAATTATTTCGGTACAATTTTTAATCTGCATAATCAGCACATAGCTGCTATGTCGATAAAATCGCTGTAAGAAGGTCGAAATGCACAAAACCAAATACTGTGACATATGGCAAGAGTATTCTACTAATCACAGATCATAGTGGCTTCAGCCCAAGGCAAACCATTAAATAAGGACACTAAGTAGGCATAAAAACGTCAAACAATCTGAATATTAACTGTTGTCAATGGCCTATAAAAGTTAAGAGGATAAGTCGCATTCACAGTGAATATTCGAACAAGTATAGCGTCAATATTTCAAGTCATGTCAGAAGATTCCATTAAAGAATAGATATGAATAAAAGTTACTTTTAACATCACTATTGTTTTCACTGGAGAACACCTAGAATAGAATTGTGAAAAAAAAAACAACAAAAAACAAAACAAAAACAACACAAAAAAAGTTTAGAAATATCTAGATTTTGAAGGATTTGGATATATTTAACTACACCTGTCAAATTAAGAACCAAATAAGAGCTCCCCATAAAACAACAAAAAAAAACTTTTTTTTCGGAAAAAAATAACAAAAAAAAAAACTCCAATTTTCCAAAAGGGTTTTCCTGGACCTCACAAACACATAAACAAACGCAGAGACATATTATCAAATAAAAATACATACTGACATGCGAAGATAGGAAAAAAAAAAAGAAGGATAATTTAAAGATAATAAGATATTTGAATAATTTTAATGAAAAACACCAAGATAATAGTCTTTCACAAATACGCAGTAGAGCTGGTAAGTACGGTTGCTTGGATTTCAGATAAACCTTTTAACTTGTATTACATATAAGATATTCATTTCTATATGAATCGTGTCATTGGTAAAAAATAGATGTTAATGCAGTGAGATTGGGCTAATAGAATGGAATATCTTTAAAAACTGAGTTACCATCAGGAATGTAAGCAAACGCTCGGTGTAAGGAGTTCAATATTATTCTGCCAGTATAATTTTTCATATAATGTTATTCACTTTATCTATTCGTAATGCAGCGTCAGTTCCTCTTTTGTTATTTAAACCTTTGTATGTTATCCATTCTAGCATTAATATTAAAATGAAAAAAAAAAGGACACATCTACTGCAAAAGCGTGTGAACATTTTTGTGTCACACAATTTATCAAAAGGTGAGACCCAAGACGCAAAATTCTATTACGTCGATATCGTTCAAAGTGAATATGATGATAACAAATCCTTTCTTTTAATCACATTATAAGTATTTTGCTTAGGGTAGATATTAGGTGTCACAAAACGATAATATATAGACAATATGACATGACTCTCTTCCTGATTCAAAATAAATAGCTTGCTGGGAGCAGGGATTAAGAGTACCAACAATACAGAATAAATTAATCCATGACATAGCTGGCTTCACAAAAGCAGAGAATGTTTACTAAATGCAGGTATTAAGAGTCTCAAAATTTAAAACAACAAGTCAATACATGACATAACTGTCTTCACTTAAAGATGAAGAGGGAAGAGTTTAATCAATCGAAAGAAAATATAACACAATCCTCCGAAGGCTGTACTTTTCCATCACATTCGCCATCACGATTCGGTTCAAATTGTAAGACCTATCGAAAAAAAGAAAGAGCCTATCCTTTGTATGTATTCGTGTTTTCTTTTTTACCAAGCTTACAAGTCGGTTTTATTCTGCAAGGAACTGTTCATCTTTCAACCTAACTAGCTTTTCCGAAATCAGCTTCCAGGTACTTATATTCTTTCTTTGAGTAAACATTACCTTGTTCTGTAAGGCATAGAACGAGGATAAAAGATGCAAAATAATGAAAAGCTTATCTCTCGTGACTAAACTGAGATGTATCACGTGAATGACCAATGGCAATGTCATTCAATAACGCGAGTGGCCCAGTTTGAATAGAACACAGCATTCAAGATCCCCAGTTATTCCCATAATGCAATATTTGCATAGTGCTGATCAACATGGAATCGTCTTCAAGGATTCAGATGATTTCATGAAAGGAAATATCTTCATTATTATCCTGTAATAGTGGAACTATTCATTCGTCTCAACACTGCGTGACCTGAAATTTATCAAAATAGATATAATAAATAATTCACTTCTTTCGTATTTTGTTAGCCAGTGATCACTAATAATTATCATTTTTTCCCCTGAAAATAAGCGTGAATGCTACTAAATACAAAAAAATTGGACCTATTTAAAATGAACAAACACTGTGAATGGAACCCCCTCTAAAACTCACTTAAAGTTTAAATTAAAAAAAAAAAAAGATTATAATGATCAGATAATTTTTTTCTAAATCCACAGAAATTGTATGCTTTATCTGTTTTATAATATAGCAACTCTTACTGGAATATGATGTATAGATCTTCCCAAATGTTAGACTACAAAAAAGCTGCAATTATAAACCGGTACAATTAAATCAAGAGTACGACATTTGACACCTAAATCATAGTGTATCCCTTTCTATCAGCTGCAAATATTTGTTGAGTATCAAATGATATCCAACCTTACTAACAAAACATGATAAACATGTAATACACAGCAGATACCAGAAGAAACTAATGAGATCGGCCTTGATCAGAATCGATCCGTAGCCATCGTGATTGTAATCGAAAACATCAAACTAATTTTTTTGTTCATTAAATTATTGGAGGCTTTCTATCCTATTTCTTGTTCTTGGTTACAGGCTTCGATTTCTTCTCTTATTTTTGTTTTAGTATGTTAGCGCCTCTCAGTTAGTGGGACTTTGCCTAAAAGTCATTACCAATGAGGATTTCCGTTTTTTTTTTAATAAAAAAAAATACTGAACTAAATGGAGTAGAAAATTTATTCTCGAGAGTTTAAAATCGATACTAAAAGAGAAAAAAAAAACAAGAGAGAAAAGCTCTTAGTTCTACTAAAATCAGATAAAATGTATAGAACAGCCAGAGAGTTTAGTTAACGAGGGAGAATATAAGAAAATGTGTACGTAAGTGTATAGGGTATATCTATTAGCAAACTGTCATAGATAATATTGTTGAATACATTGTCGTTGTAATATTATTTTCGAGTGCTTTTTAGTATTGGTGTGATGATGTTAGCTATGCCACATCGTGCGCTTGTTGCCTCTTACTCTATTTCACATCTCGAAGAACTAGCTGAGTAGGAGAAACTCATGATATGTGAAATCCGGACTGGGACTATTGATACCGGATCCAGCACAAAGGAACTGCGTTGCTTTATATTGTTACGAAAGCAAAACAAGTCAGTTTTGAGGCTGAATCTTTTCTATGTTTACTTGTCGCCATCAGTGATCTGTTAAAGAAATGATAGTTACATGTGTCATTGCTACCTTTCACTTTTTATACCACTTTAATTGAGCTTCAGTACAGCTTGCTCTGTTCAAGTTCATATCAACGTACGCCGAGGATGTATGCCTTCACTTTGTTATAGTGTGAGCACCCGTTTATCTAAGATCGCTCAGACCTATTAGATGCAGTGGAGGCAAGGGATTGACAAAACAGAGAAGCAGATTACGACACATTATTAGGTGTGTGTTAGCACTTGTGTCTAGGCCAAAAGCGAAGACAACAAACCATGCGTTAAGAAGGACAAATAGGGAAGCATCGAGCTATGAAGAACATAGATTCATAGATATATTCATATACATTCATATACAACTGAAATGTTGGACCACTCAGGAAAGACAACGAAAGAATCCGTTTTTAAAGATAGTTTAAACAAGTAGGGAAATCGATTAAGGACATTTTGCTGTGATTGATTCCGTTTCACGTATATGTGCGTGTGTGTGTGTGTGTGTGTGTGTGTGTGTGTGATCCAGGTTTTTGTCGTCTCTCCACAAAGTTCTGTTCGTGGCTTTTATCTACACGCTTGGGGAAAAGAGATCCCTCAAACGTATCGTAGTACTGATCAAAAACTGCTCTCCTTCTCCTGGCCAATGGTTGGAATACGACATTCTGTCTGTTCTCAATTTCACCTACTACTGATTAATACTTTTCCTGTTGTGTCCTATCCCGGACAAGATGAAGCAAGTCCATTCATTTTTTTTGCTTTCCTTTAGCCCCCTAATAGATTTTCCAACCACCCTTGTTTTACTTCTTGGACTCGGGATGAGTTGTGAACTATCACAATCCATTTGATAACATCGAAGGGAACTTGTGCATCTATTCTTTCTAACTCTCCATTGCCAAGACAATGATAGCTATAGTAAGCTATGGAGGTTGACATGAAAGAGGTTTGAAAGAAGTTGCAAAGGTGAGCTTCGGATGTTTACAATTCCATACAGGATTTTAATATGTGAATGTTACGATACCAAAGACAGGTTGTGTAGAATTTATATATCTCATTTACATAGTCTTAGATGCCAAGCTCGTTCCATGAGAAAGGCTTTTGGCTGATCAAAGGAGATATATCTAACGACAGAGTTATAACATACTAAAATATATCGCAGTGTTTTTCAACGGTCCAGAAATTATAAACCGTAATATAAACAGCCAGATGTTGAAACAAGCAACATATACTCCTTTGACAATACGATGTTCTATCACAGATGTCACCATGCAGAACAAACATACCTTAGTTACTAATTGCAAATGCACGAAGAGCGCTCATATATTTTTTGTGCCAGTTACCCCCAAGACTACACACTTGGAGCACTCAGTGAAAAAAACATAGACATTAGCACTAAATCTTGTGATTAAAACTCTATGAACAGCTTTCTAACGTTTGCTCAGGTAATTTTTTTATTGGCAACTTTTGGATCATTTAAATCAACGAACCGCCAGCGGGTAATAAAACAGTCTCCGTGAACGAAGATTTACATTAAACCGTAATTATTAGTGTAGATTTAGGTACCAGAGATTGCATGGTAACGTATCCCATTCTGGATGAAATTAGTGACGAGGGAAATTTCTTTTCTTTTTTTTTCTTTTGCTTTTAATCTAAAGCAGAAGGTCGTCTGGCTTTAATCGTAAATTCTAAGAACCTGTTTTCACGCCTTTGTACACTTTGACTGATTGCGTCTGTTTAATCGAACGCTGTCGGATGCTTGTCGCTTAGTCGAAAAGTTTGACAGGAAATGGACGGACGATAATGGAATTTGCTTGTGAAGGTGTCAAGTAAAAAGGAAACGCGAGAAGGTCTTGAGAAAGTCTCGACAAGACATGTTCACTTAACGGAAGACATCAGAAGCACTGAGAACTATTCCTGGTCGATGAACTGATGTGATCAGCTTAGTCATTAAAGACAAAAAAAGAATGATGATTCAGGACTGTTCGCGTTTGCATTCGTTCTGCTTATCGTAATTGCATTAAGAAGTATTCTCCAGGTGGTAAACCATTAAACGAGAGAGAATTCTGGTTTGGTGTAAGAGGTGTCTCGCAGCTTGAAATTAAGACGGAACGTATTCAAGCATATTTAAGGACAATACATTCAGGCAAAGTATTCAGGCATATTTGAAGACCATTTATTTGCGCAAGGCATGAAACTGACGACTCAAATAACTAAAAACACACACAACAACATACACTATCTACAACAAAAAACATTTTACAATCATGCTGAGAATAAATCAGAGGATTGGCAATCAGTTCGAAGACTGGAATTGGAAATTGGATTCAAATCTGAACATATAGAGAACAAAATCTCCCAAAATGGTTTTTGATGACTAAACTACATGCACTGACAGCACAAGTACTCACATTCATTACAAAAAAAGTTCAGCAATATATATATATATATATATATATATATATATATATATATATATATATATATATAACACTCCCGTATTCAGGGTTGAACACTCTTTAAGTGAGGTAAGTCTTTTATTGTAAGCTTATGCAATGATCTTCCATAGGAATAGAGCACTTTGGTGTATGGGGAATATAAGTTGACTAAATATATCGCTTAAATTCAACCTTAGTGACCGTCCAGGTCCATATATATATATATATATATATATATATATATATATATATATATATATATATATGCATATATTGTGTAGCTCCTAAAATCACCATACCATAATTGTTGAAAACGCTTGATGTATGCTGCACAATCCTCTTAGATAATTGATTTTTAGAGATTTTTAGGATAAATGGACATTTGCTTATACAAATGTGTACGTAAAACATGTATATATCTCTAATTGCAGTAAGATGTTCGAAAGTCAAAACTGAACATAGTGACAAACAAACCAGTATACATAATACGGTGTTGTGCTGAAGTAGTTCAACAGATGCTGACATATCGATGAAAACAAAAGATAACAGGTCAGATTAGTCATAAGATAGAAACTGTCATGATCAACAGAAAAAAATTGAAAAAAATGGATGATCAATGAAACTCTTTTTTTTTTGTCGAAGAATGATCACTAAAAAGTCCAAATCAGAAAAAACAAAACAAAAAAGCGTAAATATGGTCAGGCACTAGATAAGGGGACATTTAGCATGAATTTACAATTTGGAAAGGAAACCCCGTTTAGGAAGCTTTTTTGTGTAGGATGAAATAACAAGGCTACGTCTTTTTTTCTGACATAATAATAAAGAAATGATCAGCCTCCACCCTTTAGTTCTATTAGTTTGGTCATCATTTTATTCACAAGATGGTTTGATAAAAACGTGTAATCTGGAAAAATACACCCATCCACCAATGTTTCAATGTTGTCAGATGCATGTAATGCTTAGATGGCCAGACAGTAAGCAAGCCAGCCAACCACTCCACCACGATCAACTGGGGACTGAAATTACACATTATAATACTCCTGGTTAAAGTTTTGCCAGACTGTTTATAATTTACGTTATTTTTGAACAAAGCAATTGAAAACAGTTCATGTATATATAGGCAGAACCAAGGTTGTCACAGAAGAGATAGATGGACTCAAGAAGATGATCTTTTTTCTCATGGAATCATATCCCACCTGTTGTCAGATGAATGGCTGGAAAAATATCACTGTGATATAGGTCATCCTAGCGACTGGTTGATATGAAATAAACCACGGATATAATACATACGACATCGACATAATACCGGTTCTCATTTTGAACGTTAGACCTTCTCCTGGGGCATTATTTCACCAAAAATAGATGTAGGATACCAACTCCATGTATGCCCTCGATGCATGTCTATTTATCAATATATATATATATATATATATATATATATATATATATATATATATATATGTCTGTGTGTGCATTAAAAAATGGATACAGGATCAGACAGAATGTCTAAAAATTGTGTTATACTGTACAGAAACTCTCATTTGAAATGGGCTACAGTCATTTCACGGTTAATGTATCACCTGCCTCGATAGCGTCAACAAAGGGAACAATTCAAAAATTCCCTGCAGCATCCCCATTTTTTTTCAAAATTATCTATTCTATCCACTTCGCACTGCCAAAGTGATATATGAACCGTTTAACGACGGTATATCTTTTCAAATGAGGGTTCCCATATAATATAACGCAATTTACAATCATGTATACAGATGTATGTATGCGTATAGGGTAGCTGATTCAATGTTGCGATGTTTTTACTAAACATCTGCTGGTAATGGAAAGGCTCCATTAACTGTTTTCATACCGAATTCTCATTTGTTTTTTGTTTTTTTTTTTCCAGTAGATATGATTCTTTCAAAGCAACATTTCTGTATTATGAAATGAATACGTATAACTTCCGACAGAATGATTGTCAATTACATTATATAATACAAAAAACTTATTTCGAACGATTTCCTGTCGTCATACGGTTAATGTATCACACACCCTAGACAACGTGAATGTGATAAACAATGAAAGAAAACCGGGGATGGTGTAGGAATCGAACCCGGGACTGATAGATCAGTATGTATATTTTTGGGTTTATGACACATTATCAATACTTTTGTGTTCTCTATAACGTGCAACACAGCAAAATGTAAATGAAATTCCTGTTTGAATTCTAGTCATGTCTTCCTCATTTTCTCATGTGTTTCTATGTTTGAGAATCTGTCCTTATATTGAGTTCTATCGGTCTTGGCTGTTTCTGACCGACCAACGGGACCTCCGAGGATAGCCGTTGCCAAGTTGGACCGCAATGGGCTTTAGAATTACCCGAGTAATCAATATCGTATCATTTGGACTATTGTCCGTCTATCACCGCTTTCTGTACGACTCCGTGTGGGGGCCAATTCTCTTCACAGAGCGTCCGTCAATCAGATTTGTAACACCATAACATAAGTAAACATTCGATGCAGCTTTCATTTTTCGAAAAGCGAGCCCCTTCTGTGGCTTTTACATTACAGACCCGATACTCCGGGTTAACTCTTCGCTCAGACGGAAGAAACCCCTTTGACAAGAAGATAATCATACATATTCATAAAGGGCTTTCATTTTCTCTGGCCTCAGTCCATTTTTTTCTTTCATACGGTGAGAAAAATCGCTGTAATGCGACGAGGTTAAGTGATTGCATACTTCTTTTCTCAGTAGTACGCTCCTACCGGATATTGTCCTCTGCAAACACACATGTGTGGCTTTTTTTTCTCCTTCACAAAGGAACCATATCCCGAGGGTGAGGCACAACGCAAAAGGATGCGAGATGGGAGAGGGGAAATTCATTGATTTTTTTTCTTCTTCTTGCCCATCTCAGTTGTGGATCATTGCTTTATTTTTCCTGGAAAAAGTGAAAGCTGTCAGCAAGTGATCGTCCGTCATTTCCACAGCACCTAACGTATTGAAAAGTTAGGGCATGTTTAGAATTGTATCAAAGCCAAGAAAGATAGAAAGAGGAAATAAAAGATTTGAAACTTTATCTCAATTTTTTGATTGGTTATGCTCAATACAAATTCGTTTTGCATACAGAAAAAATAAACCACTGCGATATGTTAAAACCTTAATACACACACACACACATATATATATATATATATATATATATAGTAGAATGTTGATCCGCTACACAAACTAACTCATGTTCCTGCCCTGTTCGGGCCTCATCAAGCGAATGATTGTCAATCCACATTCTACTATTTATATCCAGCTCTACTCTAAAACAACTTAACTCCCAGAGTAAAAAGTTGTATGTATCGAGCACTCTATGAAATAAATCCATTACATTTCATAAATTGCTTTTTAATATTGATATATTAATATACTATGTTATGCTGCTAGCCTAATTTGTACCACATATCATATATATATATATATATATATATATATATATATATATATATATATATCATTCATATCTGTACTAGTATATACCTGCCAAAAATGACATTTCAATTCTTGAATTTATCCACACCAAGGAGCTCAAAGCCAATTTGTTAGTTAATTTATTTCTGATTATGAAATTATTATAATCATAAGTTTCTTCAAGTTCCAACTAAACATTAAACACTTCTTTTAGTCACTTACAAGCTTTCTTAAGATTTTTACTCATGCATCCCTATAACAGGGTCTGTAGGTCGGTTAGGCCGTTCCCAATATGCTTGACATAGATTTCCAGCACATGGTAGAAATTCTCATTTTAACCCTACTCTAACATAGGGGATAAAACTAAATTAGGTTGTTGTAGAGGTGGGTTCAATTTAAAATAATGAGGTGAATGTATTTTTTCCTAACTACACGTTACTATCAAACCATCTAGTGAATAAAATGATGAGCAGTCCGACATTTTGCCAGAAATCTTTTAACCAAATTTATATTCAGGCGACTTGGCTTTTCACCGGGAGACATTTCCCCGAAAAGTTTTTTGTGAGAAAGATATTATTATTATTATTATTATCATTATTATTAGTATTATTATTATCATCATTATTTTCTACTCATAGATCTGAATGTTACTGTCTGTCAAACAGACCATACAATATTTATCTTTTGGTTTGTTTGCACTCGAATGGGATGTTTTCATTGGTTGATTTAACTTCCTATCATAACATCACAACGTAAATAACGCTAAAAATAATTTGAAAACGTTATTTCTGATCATTAACCATTAAAGCAGCTGTTAGATTGAGTTGAAACTTTAAAAAAACTTCAAGTTTGAAACTTGAATTATCAAAAATAAGCCTCTCAATAAAATAACTTTTGGCTTCTTGTTGACAATCCATACATAAATAACCACGTCATTTTAGCATACTTATATTCTATAGTACAGAAAATAAATACATGAATATGCTTACTCAAACATGTATTGATTTACAGTAAAAATCTACTTTATTCTGAAAATTTTATTTCAGTCATTTTTCGCCAACAGACGTTGTTGTCTTCATCCATTGTCGAAATAATAAATCGTTTACAAACAATGCAATAATTCACAAATGTTATACTTCAGTTATCTGAAATAATCAATCCAACCCCATTGTAAATACAGCAAATGCAGCCATTGTATGTTGGGCTTGGAACAGAATCAAAAAGCTTCCAAAAAGATTAGAAAGAATGTAATTGGATAAAGATTGAAAAAATTCCCGACGATCATCATCATCATCATCATCATCAGCTTTTTAGCATCCGTCGTAGGATATAGATCTTGCCCAGGATTTGTTAGACTATCTATTATGGAGTTCACGGAACCAACATTTTCTAAACTTGCTTAGTTTGTCGTGCCATCCTATTTCCTGTCGGCCACAATTTTGAATTTGATCTCTGGGGATCCAATTAAGGAGTCATGATATCCATCGTTCGCCTGACATTCTTACAGCATGATCAGTCCATTGCCATTTTAGTTTTCTAATGAATTCAATGATACATCTGGTTACTATTTTTCTTCTAATATCCTGGTCTGTTTTGTGATCTCTCCATGCGATGTTGATTATGATTTTCTCTGGTGTACATAGCATGTGTCAATTTTCTGGTCAGGTTACATGTCTCAACTCCAGAGGTTGCTATTGAATATATGCATTGGTTGTATACCCTTGTTTTCCTAAGACTGATGAGTTTTTTTTTTTTTGGTCATGGAGGAGTACCTTGCCAAGTTAGTTGGATTCTATGCCTGATTTCTTCTTGTTTTGTAGATTTCATGGAGATATTTGTCCTATGAAGTGGTTTACTTTCTTGAGCTTTGTTAATTTTTTTTTCGAATTAATCGCTGTCTTCGTCCTCAACACGTATGCTTTACATGACATTTGTTTCACTATCGACGCCTTTTTTTTGTTTATTCATCTACTTTGTTTAATAATTTTTTAATGATCACGAAAGTTCTCTACGAGAAGAGACGATGTTATCAGCAAATCCGAGAATATCAAATATTCTTCGTCTATTCTTATTTCTTCATTTTCCTAGTTTTGGTTTCAGAATATCGTCTTGAGGCTTGCTTTGAATGTGATAGCAGTACTAAAATAAGCTCGAATAATGAAAACAGTGCTGAAGTAGTGTGGAATAAATAATAATCGTAATAATATCTCTATTCTCATGGAAATGGGTTTGATTATCATCGCTGTTGGGACGTCTCTTCAAATATCCAGCATTCTCCTCGCTATTCAAGATGATTGATTAAAACATTGGACTATGGCATCACAATTTATCCTCGAATATCTGTTTTAGTCCCTTTCCAGGGGACATTGGAATCATTTCCAACGTGCCAGTGATTATTTCCGAATATAATCAATTCTTTCTTAACCTATGCTTCTCTTCTTCTAAGAATTCTAATTGTAGTTCATTGAGGACCTTTGTAAATATTGCGTCGACAAACAGACAGACACATGCGAATGAACACGTATCCTTTTCTCAATTTCGCTGGCAAAATCCAAATATACTGAATTGAGAAAAACTGGTATTTATGGACTGAGTTTGTTTGAAATCTAAAAATTATCCTGACCAATTGACAGCGTTGGGAGGAATTCAGTTCTTCAGAGTTTTGTAAAAGAAACATAAAATAAACAGAGAAAGTCATTAAAAAAAGATGAGATAGATAGAAAGAGAGAAGTTGTGCGTGTGTGTGTGCGTTCAGTGTGTGTGTGTGTGTGTAAGAAGGAAAGAGAGGGGGGAATGAAAAGAGAAAAGAGTAATTTCAGGGAATAGAAGGAAAATAAAACATAGGAAATAGAAGAAAAGGAAAAAGAAAACAATAACAGAGGAGGAGATGACAAGAATAAGAGAAGTAAGAAAAAGAAGTAAAACAGGAGAGAACTATACACTGGAAAAAAAAAACGATGTGAGAGTGAGAAAGAGATCTAATGAAAAGGTAAAGTCGAAGGGAAGAAAAGCAAAGTAAAAACTCTTAATAGTACGGCTCCACGGCTAACTCTGTTTACTTAGTCTCTTTGTTCTTTTGTTATTTTTCTATAACAGCTCCATCTACTAATTCACAGATCTTCCCTTCTTTGCCTTGGCAATGATATATGACAGGAAACTCTTTAGTGATAAAATATTGAATCTTCTAACTGAAAATATCATTATTCTCAACATAAAGGCAGACGATTTGAAACATACTGGGTGAGTTACTAAATAGAAACCGGCAAATTACCAACATCTTTTGTCAGTATATCGTGTTGGGGCTGATTAATCAAAATTGGATAAGGATGGTATCAATGATTATGCTACTTTTCTCGCCTTTTGTTGGTCAGTAATCACTGAAAAATCTGTAAAAAAAAGTCGTTAATGCTGCTAGGCTCAAACTATGAAAAAGAAAAAAAATTGTTTCCCCGATAATGTGGGGAGTAAATGTTCAAGTCGTCATCCCTTTAGCTCCATTGGTGCGGCTTGCACGTGCAGTCCGAATATAACCAGCCAGCTAACCAGACACACCCACTTAAAAACTAAAGATAACATGTTGACCGTTCGGGTGAGATTTTTGAGTAACGGTTACCAATGAGAAATCAGATATAAAATAACAGAGAGAAAGAAAAAATGAAAGATGGGCAAATGGTAAGACGAAAAGTATAATGAGAAATTGTAACAGTTCAGGTTGGTCACTCGATAAAAATCGTCTCCTGACAAACGTCTTTTGGTGGCATACAATGTTTGGGATGATCAGTAGCAGAATTGGGAAAACTCGTCATCAACGAAAAAATACGTCTCTTGCCCTAGGTTGGATGGTGATATCAGGAAATTCAGAATTAAATAAAGAATCATAGAATAAAATAAAACAAACGCAAACAAGGGGGCACAAACTAGGACCCGATTTAACATAACCTATTTTGCAAATTGAACCCTTCCACTAAAAACTAATTTAGGGAGGGAATTTGAAAATAAAGAATATACATTTTTTACTCGTAATAGAAGTTTAGATTCCCAGTACTTCAGGCCCATGCGTGTGGTTAGTACGTGTGATACATACATATATAGTAAACCAGTTTGACTGACTTGAAAACTGAAGAGACCCATGTTTACAGTTGGGGATGACGGTTTTTAATTGCGATGGAAAAAAGATGAAATATGTATGTAAACCAATTGCAATGAAAAGGGGAAGGGAGAGACGATGAAAACAAAAAGATAGAGAAAGAAATAACAAAAAAAATATCATATATCCTATTTGGGAAGTTTATTGTTCATGGTGATCATTTAAAAACGAAATATGTTTCACATGAACATTTCCATCATTCAGGTATTTCCAGGGGAAAATATACGATTACTGTCCGATTCTTGCTTCCATAACCTACTCAAACGGGATATAATACAAGCATCATGACAGATATCGCCCGAGTTTAAACGTTTAAGTCACGTAATATACAATTTTCTTGAGAACAATAAATACAGAGGGGGAAAAACAGTTTCATAAACCCAAGCAAAAATGATGGGAAATATAATTGGATTTATGAACCAATAAATGAGGGAAAGAATGTAAAAGGCAAGAACTAAGTTCCTCAGAACATACTAAAATAAGAGAAATAAGTTGTTGAGACGACAGAAGGATTTTATTCTTGTTGTAAGTAGATTCAAGATTCGAGAGTGTATATCGCCGTTTCAGTTTATCATATCAAAATCAATGAAATTGTAAGAAATGCGAATAAAATCCTAAATCCCAGCAGCCAGGCGAGGGAGCTCTTTTCTATTATAAATTTTCTATGCATTCCGATTTATTTATCAAGTTCGGTACTGGCGTTGATAGTTCGAGCTCGGATGGAAAACTAAGTCTAGAAGAATTCAACTTGCCAATCAAATATAGAATCTCGTATTGATGAAGCCTATAACAGTGGTCTATCTATCCAATGTTTCATACCGTCAATCTTTAAGCCAAACTGAAGTTAACTCTGTTAGTCCATCGTAAAAAAAAAAAAATGCTTTCATTACCATGATTTGAAATTATGTCCAACTGATTGGTTGTCGTATCTATCACCAAGTGAGCTAAATTGACAAGTTTTACATTTCTATAATTAATTATGTTAGCAATAATCGAAGGGCATATTTCATTCCAATAAATATATTCATCTTTAGAATAACACATTCCCTCAAAGTGATTCAAAATCAAAACTACATAAGTATGTATTTATTATTATACCCCATAAGTAGGCTCTCTTACCACCTTATCAGAACCGGAGAATTATCTACGTCATTTATCTTACATATATACAAGGGGCCTATTTTATTTTAAAAGATGAATACATTTTAACTAAACAGTTATTTTTTTACAAATTTTCAATCATACACATAATACGAAAATTACAGCCATTGTCTTCAGTTGGAATAGAAGTATAAGTAAAGTTTGACTCTTCAGCAGCCAGACTTGATTTCTTTATGTACCTGTTCAGATGTATACGAATTCGGGGAATTGGGCCCGTAAGAATTACATACCTATGCAATAGCATAGAAGCGATTGC
Source organism: Thysanoteuthis rhombus (assembly GCA_963457665.1). Classification (NCBI taxonomy): domain Eukaryota; kingdom Metazoa; phylum Mollusca; class Cephalopoda; order Oegopsida; family Thysanoteuthidae; genus Thysanoteuthis; species Thysanoteuthis major. The sequence goes on from OY735218.1 coordinate 24,827,204, forward strand.
AACTATTGCTAATATCTGGAATATTTCAAACTAGTTTTGTTTTGTCCAAACCCAGAACTCATTTGGTTTCCAAGCGCAAAAAATAAAGCAAAGTGCAAGGTCCTTACATCACAGTTGCAACACCAGAAATATTGAATAATAAATAGCACAATCATTTGCAGAAAAGCGTTTTGTGTTTGATACATTCTTTTATGTTGGGGATCAGAACTACACGGATGCGGTCAGATACTAATGTGAGCAAATTTTGAAGAATATCCAACGTGTAGTTTTAACTTTCATTGTAATTTCAACTCAACTGATGCGGTCTATGTACGGCTGAGAGTAAACATTGGGGAATGGAAACTTCTGATTCACACGTTTGTTGATTGTCACGAAGAAACAACCTTAGTTAAGTTGTTGTAGAAGGCAACTGGACATTAAGATTGAAGTGAATAATAGTTGGTGAGTGTCAACAGTCGGTCACAATACCATAATAATTCAGCCTCATGCTCCGAAATGGGTGGCTTGGAGTTGAAAGTAGCCAGGTTTCTGCAGAGTCAAATTCCATTCTTACTTTTATTTGGACCAAAGACTATTACTGTAATTTTTGTATTGTATACATTATATATACAATATATCTTTTAGTATGGGTATACGTATTCATTGGAATGAAATAAACTCTTGCTTATCTTTGAGATATAGTTTGTAGTTATGTAAGACTTGTCAATTTAGCGCAAGTGGTAAGACACCAGGCAACAAATCGATAATTTTTACTCAGCTTAATTTGGTGAGGATTGTCCTCGTTGTTCTTGACATGATAAAAAAACACAGTAACGAAATGGGGTTTGACAATACATAATTAGAACAAGCTTCGCTGCGCTAAGGGTCAAACTCCTCTGCTTCACTAAAATCTAAATTAATTTCTCCATACAATATTATTCCAAAAGTATGTCTCATTTCAACTCTTTTATCAATAGTTCCTGTAAATAGGATCCGCAAACTTTAGCAAATACACTTTCGTAATTCGATAGGGAATCAAATTACAAATCTTGCCTCGAACTATTTTCTGAGCGTAGCTTCGTTTTTTCACTCTCGTCTTGAAAATTTTGTTACTTTTTACTTTTTTCTGAATCGCTATTAACGTTATTGCAATACGAAGTTGTGTAGAAATATCTCACACAAGCAAAGCCGGCATTTTTCGTTCCTCTAAATCCAATCTCAAAGTACTGGCTCCTTGACTACCGTGAGATATCGAAGAAATATAGGAGAAAGTATATGTCCAACGACGGCCATTAAAAGGATGATGATGATGATGATGATGATGATGATGATGATGGAGAAGGTCTATGTCCAATGACAGCCGTTAAAAGGATGATGATGATGATGATGATGGAGAAGGTCTATGTCCAATGACAGCCGTTATGATGATGATGATGATGATGATGATGACGACGATGATAGAGAAGGTTTATGTCCAATGACAGCCATTAAAATGATGATGATGATGATGATGATAATGATGATGATCGCGAAGGTCTATGTCCAATGACGGCCGTTAAAAGGATAATGATGATGGCTCTATTTAAGCAACAACTAATTCAGGGGAGGGAACTTCTCACTGTTCATCTACCAAGTCACGTTAAACCAACCCAATGCATCAACTAGATATTTCCCTACAACAATGTGAAATCCCAACTAAGTGAATGGTGGGCATCTCTCTCTAACTGTGCCATGCTTACGAGTCTTATGTATTAACAAATATATTCATGACAAGCTTATCTGCGTTAAAGTCAAACTCCCTTGCTTAATCAAAATCTGAAGAGTAAACAGAAAAGGTTACATTTCTCTATAAAATATAAATTCAAAGCGAAGTGTTTTATTTCAGCTCCTTTATCATTAGTTCCTATGAATGGGATTTCCTAACTATGGCTGAATATATAAACCTGGGTATGGTTTCAGAAGTGGGAATTGATTGGACATCATTTTTTCACATGTCACTGTGTCAGTGTTAATCCTGCATGGCGCCATTTTTTTTTTATTTGGTCATGGTGATGATATTGTTACATACAAAAATGAAGTCAAAATTCTAAAGTAAGAGTTTGATATAAGAGAGGAAGAAAAAGTCCACTCAGCCTAATAGTCAATCACCCACTGACCTCAAAAGCAAGGGAATGTCTTTGGCTCCCATCCCAAACTTCTGATGATAAGTAAAACGCCCTAAATAATTGGACCACTGAACGGCTCCTGAAAACTGAAGTTTATTTGTAATCATGAATTGAATTTTCTGCCCTTTTTGAATTTTTATACTTTTATATTGTTTAATGATTCTACCATTAAATTGGTTTGATGACATCCTTAGTTATAATGTAATTTTTACCGAAAAAAAGTTATATATATATATATATATATATATATATATATATATATATATATATATATATATATATATATATGTATGTATATATATAGATATAGATATATATTATACTTGTTATATGAAAAAAAATATTTTGCATAACTGAAAATTCAATGTTTAAAAAAAACAAAAAAAACAATACCGAAAACAAAATGGAAATGCAAGTTGACACATGATGATGTAACGGAATTACACTCTCTTCTTCACTCTTTCTCTCCCTCTCTCTCTCTCTCTCTCTCTTGTTAACGTCTGAAATACAGACATCTTAAATTCGAGGTCTGACTAATTGCAATAATAAAGTCAACCCACTGAGAGCTCGATAACCAGCATTTTTTTTAATGTCTGTTTTTATAGCATTCATTCCTGTTTATCTCAAGTTCAGAAAAATAAACAAAATCGGGTTAAAGAAAGCAATTCAATTCGTTGAAGGAGAGAAATACATACATAAAGAAGACAGCTGCTTTGGGCGTAAAACTGTTTACAGAAAACTTCGTTGATGTGAATGCTTAATCAATCTGATTAATGCGTTTTCCCGTCAAATAAGGGATTTGGACATGTTTGACTAAGGCACGTCTGTTTCTCGTCAGTTATTTTCGAGCGAATTTATCCGGCGCCGAATTAATGTATTTTGTCTGAATGTTATTTGTTCTACGTATCTTCAGGAAGGGAAAAAAAGACTTTGAAGAAAACTAATGACAAGAATCTCTAGCTGTAGTTGACGAATAGACTTTATTGATTCTGTGAATCCTTTCGTGTTTGCATTACTCTATCTCAGGATTCTGATACAGAATGGAACTAAAAACGTAGATAACGCGTAGAATGTATATGATGAGTTCTGAAGTAAATATTAATTCTCTATTTGCCTAGGTTATCACGTGCAAAAAGCTCTCCTTCTCTCTCTCTCTTTCTCTCACGCTCACTCTCTCTCTCTATGTATACATATGTGGGTCTGCAGCAAGAATCGGAACTGCTGCCAAAAGGGTAGCTGCTTCAACAGAGCGATGCTCTCACCATTCGGCTAAACAGCCACTGATAATGAGAAGACCAGAATAAACGCTTCACACCCAAATTCTTCCTTTCGTTTATTCTCGGTCTATTAACTTGATTTAACGCTACAGTTCTGTATTGAGAAATAGATAATGTGATCCGATAGAACTATAATAAATTGCACTATATAACGGAGGGACACATTTGAAATGATCTCCTTTCATTACACGGTTAATGAATCGCCCACTGTACACAACATAAATAGAACAAACAATTTAAAAATGAGACTGTTGCAGTAATCGAACCTGCCACCAATAAGATATATATGCATATATAATGAGAAATATATATATATATATATATATATATATATATATATAATGAGAAATGGATACATATATATATATATACTTATATATAATGAGAAATTGATACATATGTATATATATATATACTTATATATAATGAGAAATGGATATATATGTATATATTTATACTTATATGTAATGAGAAATGGATATATATATATATATATATATATATATATATATATATATGTAATGAGAAATGGATGTATATATATGATATCACATAAATTATCATAGATATGTTATATTACTTTGGAACTCCGTTTGAAATGATTCCCCGTTATAATGATGTATCATCTCGCCTACGCAGCGTTAACAAAAAGAGCAAATAAAGAAAATTGGACTGCTGTTGGAATAACGACAGTTATCGATAGGTAGTCGCTTTAAGGTAACGTTTCTTTTAAAATTGAAGTAAATAGCTTCTATTGGAAGCAAAAATGACTACTTTATCTAAAAATTATCATTTTATTCATTCTCTGCCTTTATCTTCCCGATTAATTTCTCAACGCTGACAATCATATTATAAGGAAATTGATATATAATCCGACAGAAACCATTTATTGATGCCTTACAATCATTTGAAACTCTATTGAAACTGTCATTACACGGTGAATGTATCATTTGACCGAGACATTAGGAGCGTCTGTTTAACCCACTAGTAAGAGAAATGCCACGTTAAAACGGCCACTTATCGGTCAAAGGTTCGATTCTTGCAGCAACGTAATTTACAAAAAAATGTTTATTACATTCATGCTGTCTCAACAGAAAATACTTTCACTGTATAATAACGAAAGCTTATTTCAAGTTTCAGAACGCATTTATAATATATATATATATATATATATATATATATATATATATATATATATATATATGAAGATAGATGAATGCGTATAAGTATGTATGTATGCATGTATATGTGAAATATTTTTCGTGCTCATTTTCTTATATAACTGCTAACGGAGAACGCAAAATATTCACTCTTTCACGTACATATCCATATTCCATGAATTTCAAAAGGATAACATATATAGAATCATAGATAACTGTTTAAGTATTTCTATGCCATATCTAATTTCCTGGTTCAAGATATGTACGATGAAAAGAATTCCCAAAAAGAATACTTCTAGATTTGGCTTTTTTTTCCCCCCATCCGACTTTATAGTCGTTTTACGCCTCAGATCTCACATAGCAAGCATTCTCAAAAATATACTCGGAAAATCAAATTAACACTCGAGCTATGGGGGAAAAAAACGTAAAAACGTTTTTTTTTCACTCAAAAATGATGACAGGTTTAAAATTTCAAAGAATGAACTAGAAATAACGATGCTTCGTAAAAGAAAGATAAAATGCTTGTTAATTTTTTATCTCTTTCTCAAAGTAAAGACAGAAAGATTTGAAGGAAAAGAGAGAAAAAAAATCTACCTGGAAGACATTTAAAGAGAAATGAAACGAAATAAAAATTAACTTTTGGATATTAAAAAAAGGAAAAAAAAAAAAATGGAAAAAGCGTCAGAAAGAAGAAAAGACAATAAATTTTAGATTCCAAAGTGTAAACATTGTCGAATGAATTATATATGTATATGGATATATGAATGTAAGTTCTTTAAAAGAGGATACTCTCATTTTCTGTACATGCAAACTAGCCTTGTATGTGTGCTTTAAATGTATTTGCGTACGCACACACGCATGTACAAAATCTGGTTTTATTCCATTTTCCATCTTTTGCTTGTGAAGAAGCATTTGAAGATCAAATAAAATATCCAATCACATATAGACACATAGAAACAACAATTTGAGTGTTTTCCGCCCTGTAGCTCTGTATGAACCTGGCTGTTAATGCATGTCATCCTCGCTCCTGCTCTCTTGCCTTTCCTCTCAGTGTCCATTTCTATCTATATTTCTAATTCTGTCTTTCCCGTACACACCTGCCACACACACACATATATATATATATGTATATATTATATATATAATAAAACTCAATCCACCAATCTATCTATCAATAATCAGCTTCCGTCAAATTTGTGTGTGTACTGTGTTGTGAAACGTTAGCTTTGAGGGACAATTACGTGAAAACTAAAGAAAAATCATCAGCATGGGTCACGTGGAGATCACTTATTTTTTTCATTTCGCTCTCACACATCATCTCTCTCTCTCTCTCTCTCTTTTCATCCATGTGTGTGGCTGGGTGTTTGTGTATGTATGTATGTGTGTGTGTGATTGAGTGGAGAGAAATTCTTGATGAACAGAGATTACGAACGTTTGGAAGTTTCAAGTCAAATTGAATATACGCTGTATCGTAATAAAATAAGCCGGGTGAAAAAGATATCGGAATAAAAGTACAAATGGCAAAGAATTTTTTTCGCGTGTATTTCAAAATAGAATGGATTAAAAAAATAATCTCCCATCTCACCAAAAACCTGATCTACAATAAAATTTAGTTGACTGCTGCATTTTCAACTTTAAATTTACTGAAATGAAGGAAAAAACTCAAGAACAAGAAAAAAACAAACAAAAAACAAAAAACAAAAAAGCAAACAAACAAACAAAAAGAGAAAGACAAATGGAGATATAACGCTAGGAAAATTTTAGAATCGAAAAAAGACAGGTCTAGTTTGTTATACAATAAAAAGAGACTGTCATATAACTATCGTCTTTTGAAAGCAGGCCGGGGATTCATTGGAAACTGGAAAACAGGGTAATCAATGAAAGAGTTATTTCTCCTTCAGCTTTGAAGAACTAATATGATTCAGAGAATCGTAAGTGATGTGCATCGTTTACGTTTCAATCTCAATTTTACTCACACAAAATAGGCTTGCGTCATTTTGGATCATCATGGATTGATTCATTTACTTTATTAAAAACCCACGATTGACACTGTCAACAAAAAAATAGTCAATTAGTCAATTTCTTTAGGTTTTAAGTGGGTTCAACTGGCTGGCTCTATACAGGCAAGATATTTTCCGAAAAACGAAGGGCTTTAGTGGGGACCCTATTTACAATGTTATCTTATGCTTATACGGGAGAAATGATCTTTCTTTATTGTTTTTTTTTTTTTTTAATTCTGACGGTTCCCCGTAATTTTGAGTAGCACTTCGCCCGTAAAAGATCTAATATGAAAGTTTTATGATGGAATAAATTATTTATAATTGGTCAAGTATTGATAGGGCAAATCTATCTATCTATCTATCTATCCGTCCGTCTGACTATCTATCTATCTATCTATTTTTCTCTATATGTGTAAATTCGACGGACGTATTTTGGCTAAGCATGACGTATGCACATTGGCCTCTCATAAAAAATGAGAAATGCAATCACAAGCGTAAAGCACATAAAATTGCATTCCTTTTCATTCAGATAAAACGTCAGGGGCAATTTTTCACTCAAGTGAACACTGGTTGAACATGAAAATGAGAAAATTCAGTCTACTTTAAAAATATTTTTACATTTTCAATAGATTTTTTCCACCGAGATTAAACATTCATGGCCTGGAGACACACGATACTCTTATAACTACCTACTTACTTTACTACCAACATAACTTCATACATACATACATACATACATAAACTCACATTATCTAGTACTACTTTCTATATTCTTATACTACGTTTACATCCTATCATATTCAACATTTATATTCTATTCTCTCTATCTACCTCTGCTCTCTCTCTCCAACCCTCTCTCGCACCCTCTCTTTATATATATATATATATATATATATATATATATATATATATATATATATATATACGTGTGTCGGTGTGTACCAAAAATTGTTCCTTAGTCGTGATAGTGGTCAATCACGGAGGCAAAATCAACAAGATTTTTGGACAATTCAATAAAGCCGTGACTAAACATTATATTCCTTTCGATACTTATGATGTTTATCAGTAATTAAAACTAATATGTTAACGAGAGTATGCAAATAGAATGAATGAATAGTTTATATCAAATTAGACGCATTTGTGTTGATGTTAAGGGATTTCGATAACCAGAAAGGATGGATTTTGGTCTGTGTCAATGTGGAAGATCTTTTTTTTTCCACAAGAACAAACGAAAGAGGAAACATTCGGCTGTAATCCATTCGTCAGACTGATAGATAGGTGGGTGGGTTGGGAGATTAAACTTGGAATGTCATTGTAACGAATTGTCTAAGTATATTAATGGTATAGCCCCGTGAGGTGTCACAACCGACTATAATGTGGAGTGGATCGTTTCAGCTATGTAAATAAGTCTAATTCATTTGATAATTTAAAGGAAAAACAAATTGATGGGAGCTAGATCGTATACAACGTAGAAAAATAACTTTAAAGTTGGTAGGGGAAAAAAATCAAAATTTTTATTTTTCGGAGCAATCAGTTTTCTTAAAGATGATAACATAACTTGGTTTACATGCTATCTGAGATTAAAACTAACACAAAAGATTTAAATTCCCATTGATGAACACGCAATTGAAGTGACACGAACAACACGAAGTTCAGTCTGTTGTTATACTTACTGATCACTAATTATCAAATTCGTTTATTGGCTAAACTACGTAAGTCCCGTGTTTCAAAAAAAGTATATGAGTAGTGTAAAATAACATCCATACACGATCATTGTGATGATAAAAATAACAAATTACATGTAGTATGACACGAAGATATCCAGAATACACGCATATATATATATATATATATATATATATATATATATATATATACATATATATATGAATGAAGATAAATCAGTATTCCAGGAGCCTGACACAGATTAGTTGATTCCGATCCAAAATATTCATTTTATACGGTTCGATCAATGTAATTCATTGAGAATAGCCGGGTTAAATTGAGTGACAAAAAAAATGTAATGTTGAACGGTTATGATTTGTTATGTAAAATGAAGTCAATTTTCATAATGGGTCTTCAAATATATTGACAAAACTAGGTGCTTATATATATATATATATATATATATATATGGCGTATAAAAGTAGATATTGCCAATTGATATGTATATAATCATGCCAATTCATCAGTATTGACACACACACACATATATATATATATATATATATATATATATATATGTGTGTGTGTGTGTTTGTGTGTGCGTGTGTAGGTTAATCGATATACCCGTATCTCAATGATCAATAAAAACTCATATATCTATACATAAATATTTCTATCTATATAATCGCTTTTGTGACCAGTTCACTTGACACAACGCTTCTCTTTTAATCATATCGACTGAGCTAAATTTTTGACTAAAATCAGCCGGATGACCTCCATGATGATTGCATTGGTCACGTTCGTTTTTTGGGGGTGCAGTGGTTAATTGAGCGCAAACGTTGTCACTATTTTCAAGTTTGAATTCAGAATTCCCTCGTCTTAGACTGGTTGTCTTCAACGTCTAGAGAGCCAAGTCTGCCCTGCTATTTTACTCAGAGCTGGAGACTATCAATTGTGTTGGTGAAAAGTGAACGTTACTTGTATAAATACTCGAACACATGAACAACCACTTGCTTACATGCAGACAATTTTTTAAAAAGATACATACATACATACATACATACATACTCACAAAAATATGAAATTATCAATACAACACCACTCAACACAAATGCTAATCCACTTAACGTATAATACCATCAAACAAACTATTACGGTTCAAATTTCCAAGTATGTTTTCCATTAACAATTTCAAAGGATACATCAATTTTCAAATTTGTGTAAGATTAAGTACAAAATCTTCATCACATGCATATGACTTTGATCTGTTATACATCACTCATAAAGCCTTCTCCAAGTTTAACATTACACGGATTCTAACTTTCTGACCTTAAAAATATTTACTGTTTCCTATAACTAATTTGAAAATGTGTACTTATCAAACTCCAATTATTCCAAGGTTGGTAAATTACACCGACTGTTCGAGTCCTAGACTAAGTTTTTGTATTGCACTAGTGTAGATTGGCATTTCTTGATGACATTTGGAATGGACGGACAAACGCGTGACATATTTGTAAATTACAGAGCAAAAACGAGTTTTTGCCATGTGCTATATCATATACTATATCATATATATGATTACTGTTGACCTTCCAGGTTTCCTGTGGATATAAAACATTTAAACTGTACTCAATATGGAATAACTAGTCAACAGATGTCTAAGGCTCTGCTTGTGTTCTCTAGATATTTTAGTCAAATTTATATGCAATCTTCCGTCATCATAATTACTACTTTTTTACTATGCGTCGTTGGACATAAAGCTCCCCTCAAGTTTTGCAACGCCTCTCCATTATTATCTGAACTTTTTAGTTCGTCATGCCATCTTTTTTTGCCGGTCACAGTTTTTCACATGTTTATTTTGGATCCATGATGTGATGTCCAGCAGTTGTTTAGAATTATTGCAACACAACCAGCCTATTGGCACAGTTTTCACAGGGATTTTAAGATATCTTTGTCTTCAGTTTTTTTTCTCAATTATACTGTGTTGCCTTGTGATCTCTACTTGTTATATTGAACATGATTCTTTCTTGAGCAATTTGCATGGATCTCAGATGGTGATGCAATTTTCCTATTATTTTTTTTCAATGAAGGGAAATTAATTCTTCCGTTATAAGATGTTTTCGAACTTTAAGATCACTTGAAATAGGTTTTCGATTTAACATTATGTGCTTGCTTTTCATTTTCATCTTTAATAATTCTACAAGGATCCAATTTCATCTGACCGGATTTGATCACATGATTTCTTTCTCTTTTAGAACTATCACAAAGAAAATGATTAGGTAAACTAGCCCCCAAACACGCCCAGTTGAAAACTGATATTCGACAAGAAATTAAGTATTGGAGCCAAATGCATAATGAACTGTTATTGAACATTGCCAAAGTAGGGTTTAATTTCGTGAAAATGGAAACGGGATTCATTTGCGAAATGTTTTACTCCCCAATCGGTAATTTCAAAAGTCCAGGAGAAATATTACTTAAATGAGAATCGCTCCACTTTTTAAAAATCTGTATTGAAAATGTTATTCGATTTTATAGATGGAGAGTATATTTTGCAGCACTCTGTATGATACAATGGTAATCTACTTAAGCACTTTGATACCGGTAGTAAAAACCGCGAGTCAGTTTGTCCGTTGAGTTTACAGCCGTTTGGGAAGCAGTTCTTGGAATTCCATCGGATAAATGATGCTGTGATAAATTACGAGGGAATCTTCTTGAATGCATATAAGTTTGGCGTGTAAATCAATCAAAAGTGATTGGCTCTCATAAAAATTTGGAGAAATATTTTGCCAGCGGATATACGATCTCAGAGTACCATTGTTGATATGAAAGGATGGGGATATCCGTCATCTTCCATCCTGGTTGATGACATTCTACGGAAAGTAAACACTTTTAACGTTGTATGAGTATCGTGTGGGTGTTCATGCATGCTTGTGTTTACAAGAAAATAAACTTGTTAAGCGAATGTAGAATTATAGACCTAGGGCTATGTACAGTAAGGCGGGCTGACATACTTAAGTACACTCACAATAAGTAGATCAATAAATACATACAACACACACACACACATATATATATATATATATATATATATATATATATATATATATATATATATATATATATATTCTTTATATATATATATATATATACTTGTATGTATATATATGTATAATGAAATCTCTGTACTTGGAGACACTTAAAGAGTGACATGTGCATATCAGTATGCATTACAAAAATTATCGAAAATATATTCGAGTATACTTTTAGTGAAATTATCTCCATCATGGGAACAACTATTTTTTTGCCAAGAAAGTTGGTATTGGATTTTGGAGTCAAAAGTAAATGAAAAGAGGAAGAAAATTAGACTTTAAAATTAGTCTAGGAACCTTTGAACGTGACTTATATACAAACCAACGTTTTTCAAGCGAGGCAAACGCTTATATGTTTTTTAGTTGCATTTTTTTTTCATTTGAAAGATTTCGAAAAATGAAAACTAAAACAGATTAAACTCGGGCATCAGGAAATAGACACGCACATAATACTTTCAGTAATAAAATAGAGACATTTCGTTTATGAATTCAGTTATCGAGAAAGTAAAAAAGTTTTCTTCATGACTTCACTACATCATACAATTGCTGGTACGAAATAGTAAACTGTGTATTTCACAGCGTGATGGTTATTTTTTCTTTCTTCTATTAGTGTCATTTTGGGATATAATAGATGGTATTTATTTTATGCATCGTGGCGATTCGTGAAACTTGTCGGCATATAGAATGTAATGCATTTCTGTATATTCATCCACGTGACTGGACAAAAGAAGGTCATGATAGTTCGATCAAAAGACTTTTCTTTCATGTTCATAACTTTATTGAATAGAGAAATTTCGTAACTAAAAACGTGACCAAAGGAAAACAGGTCGCGAATCACGTAACCAAATAAGTGCACAATGAACCGATGTGGATTAGGCAGTGGAGCTCTGATATATAGTGACTAGTAAGCCTTTGCTACACCATTCATGCTGAGGGCGTCTTTACACGAATGCTGATATACTCTTCTTTTCAAGGGCCCACCGTCTTAGATCCAGAGATGCTAAACCTTTTTGGAAAATTGACATGGACAGACTATTTAGAACGTAAGACTTAGTTTTAATTATTTTTGTTTGTCAATTCAACATGTGAATGAAGTAGTATTCTCACCATAACATCAGATGTATGTGCTGTGTTTTTCTACTCTCAACTACTAGACAGAGGGGGTCTCTAGTCGTTCTACAGCCTGAGTGCAATGACCAGTTTAATTATGAATGTCTGATCAAACTAAAGAATGAAAAATGGTATAAGCAATCGAGTACAATCACCTGTGTTGGGATTTAAAAAAAGAACCAGAGCAATTAAAATAAATTGAAAGGAAAGTAGTCAGAAATGGAAAAAATATCACAATACATTGTCTCAGAATTTTGTAAGTAATTAAAAAATGTCTTTACATCTTAGTAGGTGAGCTGATATAGGATATGATTACAGATTTCGCATTAAAAATTCGAGGATCATTGATAAAAATGGGGGACCAACGAGAAAAATTCCAGGAAAGAAATAACGAATGAACTTATGCATTACTCTTGATGCTAAATGTATCTCAACTGCTTCTTTATTGCGCATGCTCTGTAAAGAAAAACATTTTCCGGTCAGGAAACGGAAAATTTTCTTTTAGAATTTTACCTTTTGAATATATTTTTAAGATTTTGTAGATTCCACACGTATGTAGGTTCTTTTGAATCTAAAAAGTCACATGTTTCACTTACAAAAGCCGTGAAAGTCGGCCAGATTGAAAAACTAACCTCGGAAGCAGGAAGAGAGGGTTACGCCATTTGAACCGGTTGTACCAGGGGAGTTATTATCGAAAAAAAAAACTCGGGATTAACGCTAGAAATATTTATATTCAATCTTACATATACAAATATAATCACTCACATGACCGCACTGAAGCAATATGTGTGGAAACAATACGTACACGTTCTATGGTGCACATTGAACCAGCACGTGGGAAAAAAAGATAGAATTTAAGGAAGGGTGAGAAAGGAATGAGAGAAATGAAGGAAGAATGAATGATGACAGGAAGACAGAAAGAGATGAACAAATATAGATAGAATGAAAGAAACCAAATGATATTGACAGATATAAGATAATGATATGCACAAATAGTGTGATTGACAAAGATAGAGTGAGATCAACACACACTCAAACATATACATATATATATATATATATATATATATATATATATATACATATATATATATATATACCTGTAATTCATAATGCGATAAATGGTGAGTTTCAAGAATAACCATCTCATGATGATCTTAGATATATAAATCCAAGTCCATCAGAAATATTGAGAGAAACAAACATAGACACCAAATTTCAAGTAAAAGTGCATCCTAACATAGTATATATTTGTAGGAGAGAGGCAGGTAAAAGTAGGAAGTCATATTTCCGGAGAGGAAACATACCACAAAGAGCTGATAGATTAACAGCACAAACTGATATTTAGAAAAAAAGTGTCTGACAAATCTCAGGTAATTTATAACAACTAGCCAGGAATTTCATTTTTCTATGGAAGATGAAAACAGAGATCAACTACCAAACAAGGAAAAGACAAAAGGAAAATGAATAGAAGTGGAATAAGACGAAAGTTTCAAGACAAAAATAGATCCTTCAAATAAACTTCCAAAAAAGGAATTTAAAAATCGACTCATTCGCCTGAAAAAGTCTTAAAAGGGCAGAAACTTGAACACGTCTATGTATAGGATCAATCATTTCACTATATATATATATATATATATAAATAATTGTATATATATATATATATATATATCAAAAAATAATTAATAATTATTTGAATACATCCACACACTCACGTATATATATATATATATATATATATATATATATATATATATGTACGAATACAATAACAATACCAATGCAGACATATGAAACGTTAACATCCATCCAGATGTTTCATAAATCTTATTAATGTATTTAATAGCTCAATTTACGTTGGTAAATAATGAATACAGTAATTAAATACTATCAGCAACAACCAAAAATTTGTTATTATGAACTCACATTAAATCATTAAAATCTATATACATATATGTGTATATATGAAAAGTGTGTATACATGAAAAGTGTGAGAGAGAGAGAGAGAGAGGGGGAAACAGAGAGAGAGAGAGGGAGAAACACAGAGAGAGAGAGAGGGAGAAATTTTAATTAGCTTAATTTTTTTTTTCAAATTTGCATTATGCTACTTTCTTTATTAGAACCATTTTGAAATAATTATTGTATATACATATGTGTGTGCGTGTGTGTGTGTGTGCGTGTGTTTATTAAGAAATTGATATATGAACCGATAGAATGATCAGAACTTTGTCATGTTAAATTGGAACTCTTCCGTTAAATAATTGCCAGTTATGACATCGTCGATATATAACTTGGCTTAGACAATGTAAACTGAATAAACGATTAAAGTTATGTATAACAGTTATTATACCACTTAGCCTGAACAATGTCTCTGTCTTTCCGTCTGTCTGTCTGTCTTTCTCTCTCTCTCTCTCTATATATATATATATATATATATATATACACACACACACACATATATATATATATATATATATATATATATATATATATATATATATATCCGAAGGGTAATTTAGAGTAAGAACTTCTTTTCCCAAATAAATTTGTTGTGAGTCTATTTGTAAGTATATTCATTTCTTTGAAAAAGATTCCATTAGAAATACCAATGTTGAAGCGGTTAAAAGCACAACAAACGGAAATGGAAATCTATCAGACCCTCATATTTCCAGTTTAGTGAAGTTTTAGCCGGGGTTTTATTTTAAATGTGATCATAATGTAAAACTGGACGCTTAATTTCTGTTCGTCGTTGGGAACTGCATTGTGATCTTCGCTTTTATCTTGGAGCAAACTCCTTTAACTCTCCCATCACCTAAACACAACAATACAACATCGATACTTCCGAACTCCAATCATCTGCACAAATGTGCAAACTACTAACGCAAAAAGCTAGTAAAGTTTTGATTAGGAATTATAAGAAGTTGCTCAAATGTTCCGAAGAACTTGCATGGGCGAGGCTGAAAGTTTACATGAAATATCATAAGATATCATTTGTTTTCATGTGCTGTTACTACCCACTTCACAATGCAGGGTACCCTAGAATATATATATATATATATATATATATATACATATATATATATATATACATATATATATATATATATATATATATATATATATATATATATATATATATGTGTGTGTGTGTGTGTGTGTATATATATATATATGTATATATATATATATATTATTGTGTCATCTACAAACAGCTGTTTCGTTTTATTACAACTTTTCAGTGTGGCTATACACAATCCATTATTCCATCCAGTACCACGAGGCAGGATTGAAACCTACCGCTTGGCCACAGAACTGGGCAATCGCTAAAGCTGAAACGATATATTTATTTAACTTCTTAAATTCCCCATCAACCACAGTTTCCTATACCAATGGAAGAGCATTGCATAAGCTTACAGTGAACAGGTTATCTCACTTGAAGAATGCTCAACCCTGAATAGAGGAGCGTTAATTATAATATATATATATATATATATATATATACGTTTCATTTCTGCAACTTGATATGTTATGGATCGTGTAAAATTGTGTTTACAACATAATTTTGAACTCTTCGCTTTTGTTGAATGTTATTAGGAATTAAAAGAAAAGCACCTAAAAATGTTTTCCCTAATTAATAAAATTCAATAATTAGCCTTGCGTGCTGTCGTATTCCAAACCAAGCTGGAGTAGACATTTTTGCATAATGAAACCCATGAGAACATTGCAATAACGTATTATATAGAATGGAATCAATTTATATGGAACACAATAACACAGAAAATTGGAAAACAATATTTCAAAAACGAAACGCAATCAACAGTTGGAAAAAAAAAATCTTTTTATAATCATCATAGTTCCACCCGAATTCACTGGCCCTCCTCTTTCCCAACAAGATTTCCATCATTGAGAACACCTGTTGAACGAAAACCAACACGTTATTAGTTTTTCAAAAGCAAATTTATCTGAAATTAATTATGAACAAAGAAAGCAAACACGTCTAGTTAGTCACTCCATAGGAACTGCCTTACGACCAATGTCTTTTGGCAGCATGTTGTGCTGTCGATGATCAATTTAAAAAAAATGGAAATCAAGATGATCAATGAATTAATTACTTCTCTTGCCTTATGTTAAAATTGTTCAGCACAAAAAATAGTATGGATTTGGAAGAGATAAACAACTGGACTAAAAAAGGGGCCGATTCTGCATCAATACACATTGCAGACTGAACACCTCCCAGAAAAATCCATCGTAGGGATGAATTTTCAATAACCTGGGAAGAAATTCCTGTCCGAACATAACAATGTGATCGTTTGAATTTCATGCCCTTTAACTCCGTTGGTGTGGCCTCTACTTACAAACATATCCAGCTAGTCAGACCAACTAAACAAACGAAGATATCTATGTTGACAGTTTTAGAGTCATTTCCCCATAATTTACACTGTCGTGATACAAAAAAATATGATGAGTCGTCTGGTTGGTTCATTATGTATGTATGTATATATATATGTAGCCGAATTGTTCCAAACCAGATATTAGATATTACAAAATCATTTTAAAGTATTTGTAGATATTAATAAGTCGACATGCAGATCTGATCGAAAAATATGAGTTTTTTCGGTGATGGTGTTCTGTCTGTCTGTCAGTCTCTGTCTCTGTCTGTCTGTCTCTCTCTCTCTCTCCCTATATATATATATATATATATATATCAAGTCCTCAAACGGTCATATGATAAACAACTGATGATCTCAACAGTACCATAAAATAAACATATCTTTAGAATATAAAAGAAACTGGAGAAATTAATTGAATTGCATTGCTAGTCTTTAAGAGATAATTGACTGAAATGGAATAAACTTTTGAAAATTAATTTCATGTATTTATATTTGAAGCTGTGAGGCTTTGTAGAATGTATATATATATATATATATATATATATATATTATATATATATATATATATATATATATATATATAATTACAAATTTGTTATATTACTCTAAAACATATTAACAATTGAATAAAATAGGGCCGCTGCAGGAATTCTGAACAGTCATTTGGGCATTTACTCAAATGGCTATGGGCAAGCCATTTTACAAGGATGAAAGACAACCAATGAACATCACGTTTTACAACGTGGATCACAAGAGATCACATGAGAAACTGAGGCCAACAGAACACGAGATGGAGGGATGAACTAGACAAATTCAGGAAATACTTGCTCTATGACGCCCATGATAGAGAATTGTGGCGAATCCTGGGGAAAGTCTCTGTCCAACAACGGACATTAAAAGACTGATGGGGATGATACCGTCAGTGGTTTAGCTTAATGGTAAAAGCAACGTTAACTTATCGATCAAAGTTTAGATTCCTACTGCAGCCCCATTTTCTTTAATCATTTATTCTATTTACGTCGTCTAGGCTGAATAATACATTCCTCGTGAAGTAAAGGAAGAGAATCCTAAATAAAGTTTCAAAGTTATGAAATACATTTATAATTATTACTGTTTGATTATGTATCATATATATATATATATATATATATATATATATATATATATATATATATATATATATATACCAGTCTAGGTATCTATAAAGAAAAAGTAAACATCGTTTGATAAAAGACACATGATGGACTATGGTTATGCATATATATGAATTCAGAGATTTCTGCTCCGGAGAACTTATCGAAATTTGCTTGGCTGTTTACCCGCTTAGAAATCACTAGTGTGTCTATCTAGGCAACCTTTGTAATTCTATATACGATGTTTATAGGCTTATAAAACATATTTGTGTGATTGTGGGCCCAATTTTTATCGGGAATCATATTTTATGCAGACTTGATCTTTGATTGAAAAAAATAGAAATAGGAAAACTTCGGAGAAATATCTGCCGAGAAATATAGAAATCATTCCAATGTCAAGAAAGCTTTATCAGTTTAGTTCCTATGTGTTTTTCGAACGATGATGTACAGGAACACAAGATGAACATATTCCTAAATATTGAATCTGAATTCTTTTTTTCCAATTGCTTTAGGAAACGTGTAACAACATGTACACGCTCAGATCTGCGTCTTGCATTAAACGAATTAAGGTTGGATTTTTTAATGCTAATTTCCTTTCAAAATTTCAATCTGCTCTCTGAAAATCCCAAGACAAATCGGAGAATTCTCAAAATAGATTGCTTCCAACTGTTTTTACTTTCGTTGTGTCACGAAGATAATTCGATAAAATCAGTTAGCTATGTCTTTTTCTTCTTTGCTGTGAAATGGTTAGCGAGCTGGTCTCACAAATTATTTTCAATGGGTTCGATCCTCGTTCAGTGCCTCATACATGAAAGCTTGAACCAGAGCAAAGATTAGCAATTAACCCGATATGGTCAATTCAGTACTAACTTGTTAAAAAAGGAGATTTTGGAATATTTTTAGAACGTTTCGGAGGATGTAAATGCCTTTAGGGCTCTGTCCGCTCACCACTCGACTGTAGTGAGAACCCTGGAACTGTTGTTATTTCGGCTGTTGTTCACTACAGACTTCTTCAGTCGGGTATCATATCTGAGTGGTGTACCAGCGATGTGTAGGTACTGAATGTCCTGATTCCACTGACTAATTTCAGTAGAAGGAGGACGTTGGATAAGATTTATGTGGTTGATCTTTTTTTGATACCCACTCCAAGAATGCCATAGGGTAGAAGGGTCGAAATACTCTGTTCAAAAGATAAACTGATATTGGGACAAGAGTCTGAAAAAAAAAAACCTAACACCATAGACAATTATTAGCTATGTACATATGTCTTCTGTCCCTCCAGGGGACGCAGCTGGCGTGTAGAATAGAATTTCTCAAATGATGTAATCAACATACTGAATTGAAGAAAAAAACAAATAAAACAAAAAAATTTAAAAAACAACTGTAATAAAATAAAAAAATAATTGCAATCTGTTCCTGGTCAACAGATCACTATTCACCAAGTTCACTGCAATTCAAATCTCTATTATCCACTTATAAAAAAGGCAGTGTGTATAGAAGGCTATTCTCTAAGCTCACTGCAATGCAAATCTCTATCATTCACTTTTATGAAATGCAGTGTGTATGGAAAGCTGTTTTCAAGCGCATTGCAATGCACATATCTATTATTCACGTATATAAGATGCAATGTGTATAGAAACCTATTCTCTACTTCATACTCTACTTCACTTCTACACAAATCTCTATTATCCACGTATATAAAATAGGATGTGTATCCACATATTTCATATATGCAGTCATTGTCAAGGCACGGGCAAAATAGTCAAAGGTTTCTCAAACTCCTTTTCATTTACGGAACCCATGATATATATATATATATATATATATATATATATATATATATATATATATATATTTAATTGTGTCATCCAAAGACAGCCCTATTTCGTTGTATCACAACTCTTCAGTGTGGCTATAGACAATCCGTTATCCCATCCAGTACCACGAGGCAGGATTGAAACCTTCATTTCAGACCAGGAAGCCGATTTCCTTCCACTGCACTAGGGAACTGGACGGTCAGGAAGGCTGAATTTAAACGATATATTTACTTTAGTTAAAATTCCCTATCCACCAGAGTGCTCAGATCCGGCTTCGCCGGGGTAATTAAGAATAAGATCTAAAAGCGTCATTGCCCGAATGTTCAAAAGTCATCTTACCTGCTTTAGAAGAGTATCATTCACTGATCGAGTGCGTACTACAGGCTATACAGTCTGAAAACATTCCATAGTATATTTTCCAAACAAGAAATTCATAAAAATACACGACCAAGTTTATGTATATCATCAAAGTTAGGCTCCACTCTGCCTTAAGCATGGCTTTCTTTATGAAAACCATCAACTGATCTGATGTAATGAACGGATTTCGATTTTTTTCTCTGCATCAATATTACATACTACTTCATTCAAGAGATTGAACGAGTTTATTTCGCAAAACTGGCCTCGGAACAAAGAATATACGATGCGTTATCCAGAGGCCGAGAAACCTTCAACAAGTACATAATAAAAATGAACAATATAAAAGAAAAAGTCGGTCTTACCTGATTGACAAGAGTAATAAACTGCGACGACCGGTGAGCCTCCACCCTCAACATGAACCTGGCAATGTGGAACGAGTGTACGTAGGCCATCCGCAGCACAGTACTTGCGGCCATTGCATAATGTCTGCAAATTCCCGCGAACCCTTTGAAGGTTCGGGGACGTTGGTTCGAGCCTGACCTCCGTCACTCGAATGCTCGACTTTTCCGAGCATGACAGACCTAAGGTACCGGTGCTACAGATGTTACTTACACACAAGTTTCCTAGAAAAAAAAAGAAAAGATAACACTGAGAAAAATCATGAAAGACAAAAAAAATGATAATTTTATAATTTTCAAACACCAGTCGAAGTCTGGAATTGATTTTGTATTTCTACCATAACAACAAGAATAACAAAAACATTCCTCACAAAATTTTAAGGATTAATCTCTTCAATATGTATCCGTTCGATCAAAGAAACTGATATCTAAAATTTGCATTCCCCGACCGTGATTCGAAATCACGACCAACTGATTAACAAGTCTTACATATTTTGGGTAATGTTTGGACTTTTTTCGAAAACCTTCGCCGTATGAATTAATGGTGATTACTTCTCTGCCATGTGTCATTTCGGCTTCGTGGTTCCATAAGGATGTTTACTTTTGGATAGCAGGATAAAAACTAGTACTGCTTTTACAAATTGAGTTACCTGCACTTTGGAACTGCTTTGTACGGAGGGTATCTATCTAAAGTCAAATTGAGAAGTATAAGCTTTGGGAGGAAGTCACCCTCGATCGTTTCAAGCCTTTTCGAGCGCTTTAGCTGAACAATTGATGTGTGAAGTACAACATGCTGAAAAAATTAATTTTGAAATATCATTCTTCAACGAGAAGTGATGGTTAGCAGGTTAGTCTTGAAGAAGATCCATACATGTAAATATCAATAATGTGTTTCTGTAATTTGTCACGCCAAGGGACTCAACTGGCGAAAAAGAATTGTATCTTCTGATGGTGCACTAACAATACTGAATTTATCAAAAAAGAATATATAGAATTTATCAAGAGCAGAAAAAACAAAACAATCCAATAGTGGTCAACAGATTCCCAATCTCAAAGCGAATCTTTAACTTCAAACATTTAAAAAGGTAATGCATGTCTACATATATCATAAATACCTTCATCATTCTTGACACGGGCAAACTGAGTAAACATAAAATGTGTGAGTGCACTGCATCTACTTTCTTGATGAACACTGATAATGAGGGAAATAGTTTTTGATAACATATTTCATTTTTTCGTTTTGAGAAGATTGGAGACAACTCACCAGCTTTCAGAGTAGCGACACCTGTTGGTTATCTCCGAGCGCAGAGAAAAAACAACCGATAGATTTGCCAAATCTTTTTGCAAGATAAAATATCTAACTGGAATGCATGAAAGCTATAGCTAATTTATTTAATGGGTAGAGCAATTGTCTTGAGATTTTAGTCATGAAACTCTTGAGACACCATTGACCTTAAATCGAACTTATCAATCTCCCTTGCTGACGTCAAAAAGAAAAATAAAACATTTCGGATTCGACCCCCAAATCTACTAATGTCTGACAAAACTCCCTAGATGTCAGAGTCCTAAAAATTCCTAAAAAAAATTCTTTATAATTATAAATGATATGATCGGACGAATACCACAAAATCAGGGACAGATACCGACTGCTTTAAAAAAATTCTTATGGTTTTATATTGTTTAATGGTTTCTATTATATGAACAGTTTTAATGACGTCCTTAGTAACAAAGTGATTTCCATAAAAAAAGAGAAAAAATAGAAAACATCAACATGGTTGTTAATATGTTAAATATTTTTCACAACGGAATTTCACTGTTTATAACAACAAAAAAAGATAAATAAAAAATAAACAAAATAAACCAGAATATTCGGGAACATTAGTTGGTACGACATGGAAACGATCTTCTTTCTTCACCCCACCTCTCTTTCTGTCTCTGTTTTTTCTCTTTCTTTCTCTCTCTCTCTCTCTCTCCCGCGTCTGACTGATTGTTATAATGATGTCACCTCACTGGAGTTTGCCAAGAGGAATATTTTTCTTTGAAACTATAAACACACTCACACACACACACACACATATATACACACACACTGTACAGATTCGTGTATTATACGTACATAAAATGCCAGCCTGATTATATACAATGCAATCTTTGAAAAACATCTTCTACGAATAAAATGCACTGATTTTTCAGAATTCATAACAGTTAAATTTTCAATTTTGTACCTGTTATGTATCAACTACGATTTCATTTCTTTTAAATCAAGTTTCGAAACACAATATATACTCAATATCTTAAAAAACACACACATAGAATCTCATCAAGTTAACTACTAAGATTAGCTTACACTAAGGAAAAAGAACTTAAAAAGAAACAAATTCCAGGAATTATAGGCGATTTTTGTGAAGTAGCGTAAACCCGAAACAGTTACTACAACGTCCTTAAGTGACACATGAAAAGCTGAGAAATAATTCTATCCTTGGTCAATCACTCACGACGCTGTTTCACCGATAGCTTCCCAAGCAAAACCCAGCCAGGCGCCATCGGCTGTCAACAGAACCTCCTATGCACATGTGAGAGTACCCACTGTCCATAAATTTTCCTCCATGTGTTCCAGTTATCAACTGGAAATTCCTAACACACCCACACGCGCTCGTGCGCACACATGAACTATAAATGTTTAAACAAAAAGAAAACAAAAAACAAAAAAACAAAAAACAAAACAAAAGAAAAATAGCATATTCGCAACGGACTTTCTTTGTATTTTTCTCGGCCATGGAATCTTAGCAAACATTGAGATAAAAAGGTTCAAGTATTGTTTGCAGAGAAAAATTTGAACCTAGCAGAGGGTCGTCACTTTGGAGGTTCTATTCCAGTCTCCAATGCAATAAAAACCTGGGGAAAAAAAAACAAACAAACAAACAACCATGGGCAACAAGGAGAAACCTGCAGCATTTTTTAAGTTGGGAAATGTGCAAAGATTACATGGAGGAATGCAAAATAGAACGGCATTTGAATCAGCATGGCTAGAAATCGTCTCAAAACGCTGGTAATCTCAGAGAATGTAGAACCAACGCCTTATAAATTCGGGATTATAACTCGATGGAATTGGCACTTTACGGAGGAACATGAACTTTCATTTGGTCACCGGACTCACATAGCAAGAAACGCTGCCTTCATCTTTCGAAAGAGTGTTTGGGAAGTTTTAGCAATTCATAGTCAGATGGAGAGATGCCATGGAGTATGTCTTGTCGCAGGCTAGGAATGCAAATCTGCCCCCGCCCCGTCTATTGGCATCCATTATACTCGGATTCCCAGGGCCAGGAGATAATCAATATCAAGACCACAAACAATGACAAAAAACAAAACCAAAAATGTTTAACACTGATGCACTGTGCATAACCTCACAAAGGCTTAGATCCTACCTCGTGGCACTGGATGGGGTGTTTATTCACTGTCCAACTACAGCAAAATGTGACACACGGTCGAGGCTTAACGTGGGAAGAATAGGAACCTTCCGTCCAAAAATGGCTCTGGATGAAGCAGCTTCGGTTTGCTAAGCAACCAAAAAACCCCCGCCACGAAAGCATTCACTTA
>OY735218.1:24853841-24861341 GCA_963457665.1 Thysanoteuthis rhombus
TTAATAAATCTTGCATTTTATGTAATAAAAGTCTGGGAGATAATGGAGTATCTCTGATTGAATTCAACAATGCCTATTGAGACAAATCCAACAGCCAAGAATCAAGATTCTGACGGCAACTCATAATGGCTTGTTCGAAAGTAACGTGCAAAGTCTTAGATGATCCTAGCTATTAAAAAATATCTAAAATTTTCTTGCCGTCTTTTAGAAAGTCAGTGGCTTTTAATCTCTCAGGGTGTGTCAGGATTTTTGGCATGTTAATTGGTACTTCTTTTGAACGTTACAATGCATGTAGAAAAGGACTGATTGTGGAAGGGACAATTAAGATCCGTTTGAAAGTGAAATGAGAGGCTGTTAATCATAATACCAATTCGACTGGAGGAAGGATTGTCTCATTATTAAAAAAACTAGCAATTATCATCAATTTAATGCTGAATATTAATAACATATTGAACATCAGAATGAAGATTCAAATCAAATTCCAGTTAATAACTAGGTGACATGCTGCGAGCTTTTTGATGCATCATGGTAAATATTTTAGATTATTGTAATACTAGTTACACCCTGTGAACGAGTCACATATATATTTGACTCTATACAAGATCATCTTTCTACAAAACAAAAAAAAAAACAAAAACAAAAAATAACAACAAAAAAAACAAACAAGAAACAAAATAAATTACAGACCATAGTTTAGTCTATATGCTTATTGTTTCAAATGACGGTTATAGAATCCATTTTAATTTTTAACAGTAACATCAAAGAGTCCATTATTACAGAGACAGAAACAAAATAAATCACACTATTTGTTATATAAGTAGATATATCCAATACACTTATTTAGAACTTATAATCCAATATCTATCATAAATAATGTGATTTGTTTGCATTATACATAGAGGGACAACCATTACTTCACGATTATTTAGAATTTGCCCTAAAATCATATTGGGACGTTGGGGACCTCTAAATTCAAAACGATAGATTGAAATTTTCCTCAGAGACCATTGCATAATTTTTTTTTCAGAAAATCTATAAAACTGTAAGTGTAAAATTAAAATAAATACTCAGTAAACGTTCTACAATAACAATTCTTTTCTTCCTAGGATTTTTTTAAAATGTAGATATTGATTGAATAAAGTGGAAGCATTTTTGCCAAAGGCCATAAATTATAAACCATGTTTTCATCCAATTACGCTACAGAACAATAACTTTTTGAAAATGGAAAATTTTCCCAATTTTTCTCTTATAAGCACTTATCTTCTTATATTTGAATAGGTGCAAAGAATTGCGATTATAGATTTTACTACATTTCTCCCCTCTAGCTTATTTTAGTATTTGTCTGTAAAAGTTATTTGATAAGAATATCTATCGATTTGATAACAATATTTAATATACATCTATCCGTGGATCTCTGTCCATCCATTTATCTGTGTATCTACCTATCAATCTCTATGTCTATTCATATGTTCCCAGCTCAACTCATCCATATCGAATATTTTCATCTATCCTTCTATTTACCCGTTTTATCATATATACATATATATATATACATATATATATATACATATATATATACATATATATATATACATATATATATATACACATATATATATACATACATACATATATATATATATCACAGTCAATTCATATATATATATCACAGTCTATTTATGTTTACCCATCTATCTCCTCTTCTCTCTCTCTCTCTCTCTCTATATATATATATATATATATGCTTTGTTAGAAACTCTTGCCTTTGAGTGTTACGTCTGGCAATATGTCTTTGGTGGCTTCAAGCATTAATTCTACGAACTGCATCCTTCATATTGTGATATGCTTCATTTAAGTTTTGAGATCGATTGCATCAGTGTTTTACGAACGACAAATACAAAGCTATTTATAAATCAAAGTTAAAATATGCTTCTGCTGATATGTCAAATATTTGCTGAAATGCATTACAATCTGAGCAAAAAATTGAAAAATATCATTGAAACCGCCACAGCTTTCACCAGTTTCCCGAGTGAGGATTAAATGAATAATCTTTCGGTAAATATCTTAATTGCTTTGATATGTTAAAAGTCAGCTCTCCAGGCAATGTTCAGTGTCAAAACACTAGTTTTTCCGCTTGTATGCAAGTCTTGCAAGTCTATGACGATTTTAGAGACATTATCGAACAAAAAGGAGAAAAAAGCTCTGATGTTTACACGCCACCGAATGACGTCTTTGGAGCTCTGTAAGCAGACGACAAAACCAATTCAAAATGCAAATATCAAGTTAACGGTAAAATTAAATTGTAAAATAACATTGGAGGAGACACGAGTCTACGATGGAACTGAACAATACAACACCAACCGGATATTGAAAATGATAGAAAATCCTACCGAAAGCCCCTTATCTTCTGGAAAGTATGTCTATACATTGAAACCAGAGATCTATTCACTCGTACAAAAATTAAAAAAAATAGTAAAAAATTATAAAAATGCTTCTTGTCCTTCACTGATTATATATATATATATATATATGTATACGTATACACACATATGTATATATATTTATATATATATATATATATATATATATATATATATATACATTTGCGTGTGTGCATATGTGTCTGTGTGAGTGTGTGTGTGTACATGTGTGTACTCATGCATATGTATATATATATACATATATATATATATTTGAACATACATAAATGCATATATACACGTACACACACACAAAAAAAACTCACACACACACACACATATATATATATATATATATATATATATATATATATGTGTGTGTGTGTGTGTGTGTGTGTGTGTGTGTGTGTGTGTGTGTGTATGTGTATTACTACTCGATTCACGCCTGGCTTCTTTTCCGAATAGCAGGTCATTCGTCTTAATGAATGTGGATTGAAAATTGCTATTCACTCATCATTTATTTCGAATCTTTCATTTTCAGATTATGATTATGTGTTTTCCATCTCAGTTGAAATGATTGCTGGAGAATCAGAAGTTAAAAGGGACAATTTGTGGGGCGGAGAAAAAAACAAACTCGAAGGATAAGTATTACAATTCAATGTCTTTTTTTATCATTATTCCGTAGATGCAGTTTGATGCATTTTGATGGGGTCCAGCCATCTTTTTTAAGGAAAAATTTTTCCGGCAGTTCACACGGAAAAATATACCTTTTACACTCCAATGCTGGAGAGGAACATCTAAATTTTTTTTTCTGTGATTAGTTGTCTGCTAGTAGCGGGAGGGGAGGTGTTTGTGACCGTGCAATTGAAGGTGACATTTGGTTTGACATTTGCTAGACAGCCCTTCTGCATTTTAAAACAGAAAAAAAACTAAATCTTCTTTTTCCTCTAAAAAATGACCATTTCCACTGCGTCTTATCTATGACAAGCCAAACACCCGCAGAGACAAGATACATACATCCCCTGATCCTGCCTTTCATAGACCTATCTCATTTCAAACCAAATGTCACCCTCAATTACACTGATACAAACAACTCTCCTAATGCTCCTACCAAAGAACCTAAAACAGAAAAAAAATAAAATTCTCCTGTTCAGCGTCGAAATGTAAATAGCATATTTTTTTTACGTCGAACCTTTGCAAACATTTTACTCTGGAAAAGATGACTGGCCCCTGTCAAAATGCATCAAAGTGCACCCATGGAATGATGATGGAAAAATTGAGATGTAACACCTATCTTTTGAGTTTTTCACTTCTCCTTCCACTTGTCATTCGCATTTACAGGGAAACAAACACACACACCTATATATATATATATATATATATATATATATATATATATATATATATATATATATATATACACACACGAATATGGTCATGCGCGCACACACGCAAACATATATATATATATATATATATATATGTATATATATATATACATATGCATATATGTAAATATATGCATGTGTATACAAATACAAAGATAAAGTTATACGTAGATAGTCATCAGTCTAGAGATTCAGGGAAAGTTTGATGAATTATTGCATGAAATCCCACGCATAACTTTTTGAATAATTCAAAAATTTTCTCGAAGCGCTATTCCAGTGCAAAATCAATTTTTCTGCTCCTCGGTTATATGTGTTATTGTCAGGTTGATTTGGTCCAAATTAGTATTGAATATGTCAGATATTTTGTTGTAACTTTATTTTTTGAACTTAAACCGTCAGAATTTGAAAACAACTAATTTTCAGTTACCCATTGGACAAATTTGCACTATTTTGGTTATAAGAGCAAGGTTTTGAATGGAAATATAGCCATCGTATATACTTTGCACGTATAAGTTATCAATTAAAATACCTATGATTAAAAATCATGTTGGATGGTGTATTCAAATCTTCCTTTTGATAGACTAATGTGTTTGTAACCAAAATAAACGAAATACAGAAACCCATCGAAAGTTTCAGGAAGTGCTGTATTAAAAAGTTCTTAACAGAAGTGATTACAAGAAGCTCAAATCAAGTTAGTGAATTAATTGTTATGAAAATCATCTAAAATAGTCAAAATGTCAAGTTTTATGGGTTTCAGCGAAATGGAAGATCTTAATTGAATCTGGTTTAATTAACTGACTTGAAACTTGAAAGTAAAAAAACAAGAAGAGACGCATTCATTCAATTTTAGTCTACCTCACTAATGCCTGAAGAAAATTAGATTTTGCTGTAATTATAGAAGCAGTTTGTATGTAATGTCTCCATCAATAAAATGGCCATGCTCTTAAGTCAAGGGGAATAGGAAATGCTTTTTAATTGAATCATTAAAAAACCAAACTATTAAGTAACGCACGATAATTTTCTACTTCGAATAAAAGAACTGGGAGAATATTTTCAACTGAGTTGTACATTAGAGTCTTATTATCACGGTGATATGCTATTATAACGAATTTCCGGTTATAATAGTTTGTATGACGTGTAATAAAAATGAAAAAAAAGATCAAAAGGTTGAGATAACAATGATAAGGAAATCCGAAAAATCTCAATAACTCCAGGCCTACAAAGCTTACTCAACTGCAAACTTTTTACAAAGATCATCACTAACTGAATCACAAAAACACTTGATGAAAGCCAACCACGAGAACAAGCTGGCTCCAGAAGAAGCTACTCGACCATTGACCACCTGCATCCGATAAATCAACTGGAAGAAAAAGCAGCTGAATATAAACTACTCGCCGTAGCATTTATCGGCTTCAAAAAAGCCTTCGACTCAGTAAAAATCCCTAAGGTCATGGAACCATCACTCGACAAGGTGTAGATCCAGTATATGTCGTAATATTGAAACATATGTACAATCACAGCAGTTCCTTTATCAGGCTACATAAAGACTTGGAACCCTTTCAGACCCAGAAAGGAGTCAGACAAGGTGATACCAGCTCACCCAAACTCTTCACAGCTTGCCTTGAGATGATCTTTAGAAGACTCCACTATGAGGGTAAAGAAATTAAAAAGATGACAAGTATCTGAGCAACATTAGAGTTGCAGACGACATTGCCCTTTTCGAAGAGAACCTACACGACCTCCAACTAATGATAGATGGACTGAATGAAGAGAGCAAGAAGGTTGGCCTACACACGAACTTCAGCAAGACAAAGATCATGTTCAACAACCACATCGGAGATAAAAACACTAAGATCAAATTCGAGGACAGAACTGGAGAAAGTAGATCACTACATCTACCTAGGACAACAAATCTCCATGAGACCCTCAAAAGAAGAAATAATCAAGCAAAGAATCATACTAGGATGGCAAGCTTTTGGCAGAGCAAGCATAACCTTCAAAAATAAGAAGATCCCATTGATCCTAAAAAAGCAGGGTGTATAACCAGTGGATCCTCCCAATAGACTCTTATGGAGCTGAAACATGGAATCTAACCAAGAGACAGATCTGCAAACTGAGAACAATGCCACGTGCACATGAAAGAATTATGCTGGGCCTCACATGGAGAGACCACAAGACAGCATAGTACATCCTGGAAGAGACAAGAGTCAGAGACATCATAGAATCCATTAAAAACTCAAATGTCAATCGGCTGGCCATGTTGCAAGAATGACAGACAACCGATGGACATTTTGACTCACGACATGGTTTGTGTGAGGTCACATGCGTAACTTAGGCCAGCAGAATATTAGATGGAGAGATGAGCTAGACAAATTCAGAAAGTAATAGCTCCACGACGCCAATGATAGAAAAGTGTGGTGAATCCTGGGGAAGGTTTATGTCCAACGACAGACGTTAAAAGAATGATGATGATGATGATGATGATGATGATGATGATGGTCAAATACTCAATTTACGGAGTACAGATTTGCTGATAAGATTTAGGAACCTGTAGACAAGAGTCAATAATGAGAATATAAAAACAACTATGCTGTTCTAACGCGCTTGCCGATTAGATAGAAAGTTGATCAATAGATGCATTACTTTGCTTACCTTCTGTTGGACAGTGAACATTCAAAAAGTATGAAATTTCAAAAAAAACTTTGAACGCAACTGGACTCAAATGGAAGAGCCAGTTCAACATTAATTCACATTGTAAATTGTAACCCCTTTCAACTAAAAACCTATTCAAGTACTGAATTGGAAAGAGAAGGAAAAAACACCCGAAAAAAACAAACCCAAGAACAATTTTTTATAGCCATAATAAAGAGTGAATGCTTAGATTTTTCCATTGTCGTGGCATGCATGCATGACTCATTCATAGACTGTCCTCCAGTCAGAGAGTCAGAATAACATAAAAACTGGAAGAACCAATGTTGACAGTTTTGATGGCAGTTCTGTTGATGGTTTCTAATTCAAGTGAAAAAAAATCAAGGAGAAAAGTTAGGAATAATGAATTACACCCGACTTCGAGAACGTGATTCGCTTTGTTTTTTTTATAACATGATCTGTCATTGTTTACTCCCAATTTGGCCTGTCAATCTGTTTGTCAGTCGGTCAGTCAGCTTTTCTCACTGCTACTCCCTTTCACTTCTCTATCTGCCTTTCTCATACGTCTCTCTTTTTTTTTCTCTCTTAATGTATTCCATTTAGTCTTCTTGTTTTCTCTCGAGGGTGCTTCCTGAAAAGAAAAGAAATGCTACCTGTCCAAAGTTTTCTAGACATTCATTTATTAGTGAAGAATAATGTTTTCTTTTTTCTTTTCGGTTTTCACTGACGTTTTCTTCTTTAAACTTGTCGTCTTTTCCGTCCTGTAATTGGTTTCTTGTATTTTGTTTTGTTTTGTTTTGTTTTGTTTCTGTTTTATCTGTACTTGAATTCTTTGTTGACTTGTCTCATGTTTGCATCATTTAATTCAACTTTTCCTTTCTGTTTTCCCGGCAGCTTTTTAGTTGCCTTTATGTTCTGATAGGAACCGTCAAGCAAAACTGTCAACATGCTTTTACCCCCAGTTGTAAGTAAGTCAGGCCATATATGCACGTATGCGTGTATGTATGTATGTACGTAGGTACGTACGTATATATGTATGTATG
>OY735218.1:24866341-24898841 GCA_963457665.1 Thysanoteuthis rhombus
CCGCAACAAAAAAGGAAATAAGACTGAACCCCCCCACACACACACGCACATTAATTGCTCAGCATTTCAACCCTATTTCACCCGAAGTTGTTGGTAACATCTCGGCAATAGATAGTAAACAACAGAGATCAAAACAGCCCAGAAAGAGTACAAAAACAGACATGACAGGGCAGCAACAGTTATGCACTTGGAAGAGAACAAATGAATGGGATTCAATCACCAAGTCAAGTGATGTCAACAAAATCTACCAACAGCCCTGATAGATGGAAATTATAAAATGTTCTTGGACTTTGATATCCAAACTGACCAACCATCCGAGAGAATGTATGAAAAATGCGAAACCAACAATTTTATCTAATTTTTAACGATGGTTTAATAGCTAGGTAAAGGCACCTATGAGGCGATACGGACCACAGCTGATAATGATAAGCTATTGTATGCGTACTTTTTGCAGTCGAGTACATTCATATCAATAAATTTACGTCCAATATATATATACATACATATATATATATACATACATATATATATATATATATACTTCTGAATGAATTGAACCTGTTCGAGCTAAACAGTCAAGGGTATGAATAACTGCTTTATCCCCACGTTCTCATCTTGTTCATATACTGTCCGTATCCCCTATTGTTTTCCAACTTGGGCACTTAAATTCGTGAGGAACGGATATATAATCGGACAAGAACAATAACAAACGCATTTTTTTTAATTTGAAACTTTATTTTTTGATACTCCGTTATCACAAGTTGGATATATCATTTGGCCTACGCATTATCGGCAGCTGTTTAGCTCAATGATAGGAGCAATGCTACGTTAAAATGATCACATATTGGTTGCACTTATGATACTTGTATCAGTTCCATTTCCCTCAATAGTTTATTTTATTCATGCTGTCCTGGTAAGGTGACTCATTGTCCATGTCATAACGATGTGTAAAATAGATATATAGCTTAAATTCAGCCCTACTTACCGTCCTGTACCGTACTCCAGAGGGAGGATATTGGCCTCAGGGTTTGAAATGAAGGTTTCAATTCTGCCTTGAGGTACTGGATGGGATAATGGAAAGTCTATAGCCACACTGAAGAGATGTAATACGTCAAACAGCTATCTGTGGATGACACAATATACATGTATATATATATATATATATATATATATATATATATATATATATATAATGCTCCACTATTCAGGGTTGAGCACTCTTTAAGTGAGGTAACTCATATCGGATACCGGTCTCCTGGTCCGATGTAAGGGTTTCAATTCTGCCTCGCAGTACTGGATGGGTGAAGTCTATAGCCACACTGAAGAGATGTAATACATCGAAACAGCTGTCATTATGATAATAATATATATATATATATATATATATATATATATATATATATATATATATATATATATATGATTATAGCGAAATGTCTGGGAAATTGAAACTTTCATATTGAAAGTTTATTAGATAATGAAGTTTTTATTTTCATATTCGAGTGGTTTCCAGAGATGTATAACATGTCAGGCGAGAGAATGGAAACGATCGGTGACTTGGCAGACGGACAATACGATGGATCTGCCCAGATTTTTCGAACTTTTGAAATTTCATGAATTTTGTCTAATAGATTTGAAGTAATTCTGATGCGCAGTAAAAGTTTCAGGAATGATTTAAATTTCACGTCAAATCATTCAAAAATAATGATTCTTTTCGCTAATCAGATATTTTTTTGATTGAAAAATTAATTTCCGAGAAAATTATCTTTATTATTTTTTTATCGTAGTTTTAGAAATATCTATAAATGGATGACTTCATGACTGCTTCGCGTCTCAGGCATCAAAATTGATTTGATGGTTTCGGCAAAGTGAAAAAAAAAAAAAAAACTAAAAAAGGCCAAAAATGTCCTGGCTATAAATATATCTTTTAATTTTCAAATATACAATCACAAGAAAAAAATAACTAAGAAGAAAGCTCAAATGACAGTTATGATGAGATTGAGATTCAACTACAGAGACACAAAACTTTGAGATATTATAAACAGAATAAATGAGACTACACCTAGGATACCAAACCCAAGCAAGAAATCGACCCCTCAAAAATGGTTCTAGAACTTTAAGATTTCTCATGCAAAGACAGTCTTCAAAGATATAACTAAGTACACAGTGGGGGAGAAGGATTAAGGGGATTTGTAATACAAACATCCAAAAACTAGAAAGCATAGATAACATCCTAGCCAAAAAGTTCTTTACAATGAACAAACAAATACCAAGATTTGAAAAAAAAAATAGATGGGACTTCAGAGAATTGAAAAGAAAAGTAAAAATCACTACTATAGCGCCATCCAGCTACACAAACAACGAAAACAATAAATAATCTCAAGGATAAATTCGACCTAAACAAATTCAACATAGAAGATATGCAAGCACAGACATATGGATCATTTTTACTTGCAAATTTATCGCAAGATTCCTCTGTTTTTCTATGTCCAGAATTGATGATGTTGACCAGGAAGATCCCTGACAAATCTAGGGAGCTAAAAAAATGTTTCTTTGAAGACCCGTACGTTCTCGTCAACGGAAACTGCTGGAAAAACGGCAATAATGATCTCTTACAGGAGATTGTGCAAATATGAACAGAATGTCATGATGGACGATGGAGCTGTCATATTGAAATATATCAGACACCAGGTGTCACTTATAGAACAAGATCACTTAACGAAGAAGCGAGCTTGATACGTATGACATAAGTAAAGATTAAGCATCGATGTGCAATCTTCACTTGTTCACAGATCCACAAAAGATATCCTCCGACTGTTAGGCTCGTTTAGGAACTTTCACCATTCGTATCATCGTTGACATTTATTTTTATTATTGT
Organism: Thysanoteuthis rhombus; assembly: GCA_963457665.1. Lineage (NCBI taxonomy): Eukaryota > Metazoa > Mollusca > Cephalopoda > Oegopsida > Thysanoteuthidae > Thysanoteuthis > Thysanoteuthis major. The sequence continues at coordinate 24,869,220 of OY735218.1, forward strand.
GAGCTCGACTGAGGAAAAAATAGCAGTTTATATATATATATATATATATATATATATATGATATTCATATCGCTAGTGACGAACAGATACATCAACGAATACAACACTGATCCCATCTAGTCAGCACTCCACAAGTGTGACTTCGAAATACGGCGTCTTACTAATTCGATGCACAGCACGCAGCTCATCTCAATAGCCTTGAAGGATAAACTAATAGGCATAAACGTATTCAGAGTTTTTTAAACGGCGTATATATCCTTATTGATATTTTTTTTACTTCTATTTCTTTCATATAATTACAGTTGCTTCTTATTGCAAGTCCAATCTCATTATCTTATGATTATTACGCTAAGCTTGGGAATTGAGAATAAGTATCCGTTGGGATTTGAACTCGCATCCTTAATCAATCGGTTCGTGACTCATAAAGCTACTGGGGCCAATGTATAGGAGTCATTATAATTCGGCTATGTAGCCATTGGCTTGCATCTGGTAGGTTCACATTTTTTACACTGGCACCATTCGATAGATAAGTATGCGAGTTCCTTAGATAATTGACAATTTCTTATAATTTTTTAAATTCCATTCCTGCTTTTACTTATTGTAAAATGATAGATTTGAGAAGATATCAAATTGTTCCTCAGAAGAAGCATTGTCAACAATGTTTTATATTTTGACTAATATCTTTTTTCATTTTGTTTAATTTACTTGACATTGCAACATCTCGACCCGTCATTCTATCCACCACTAAAAAGTGGTTATCAGAAATAAAGACTAGGCTCTCAGCTGGACTCGAACTTGCATTCCTATTTCTTTGGGAGGCATGTATTGATAATGACGACATTGAAGTTGCGATAAAATGTAACCGGCACAAATAAAAGTAAATACTATCCAGAACAATGTTGATAAAGTAGGAGAAACCAACAGAAGAGAGAAAGAAAAATAATAACCAGGAATAACAGAGTATAGTGAACCTCACCATCTGAACAAAGCATTATCCATAAAAGTTATTCACTTTTTTTTTGGAAAATAGATATAGACACCGCCTCGTCGACAATGAATAATTAATAACGTTTTGCTTGTATTTTTCAACGTATGATCAAGACGTATGACTTTTTCCAAGAAAGAGATAGCGTAAGAACTTAATTAGAAGAAGAAATCTCTGGGGAAATCATGAAATCCAGAATTCATGCCCTCTAGCGTGTTAGAGAAGAGATACATTGGGTCTCTAATTATCTTTCTTCTTTTGGTTGGATCATTGAGGTTTTACCGATGATAACAAAAATGTGAAAATACAAAAAGACACTGTACGTCTAGCACCGATCATAACAACTACCACCACCACCACTAACAACACCACTACTACTACTACTTTCTTTTTTTCCATTGTGATCATCATCATCATCATCGTCAACAAAGTTCCCACCAACTACCGAGTGGTCACAGCTAAAGGCTAAGTGAAAGTAAGTCTCCCTGGGTGTACAGCCCTTCTCTTAGTCTTCTCGCGTATCATAGCCACGCAATGGTTTGTACTGTCTTGATCATGCTCTTTTTCAACCTTGTCGTTGCAAACGGCAGTAGTACTATGATCTATAAGATCTTGACCGTGCCATTTTCATCCTAGCTGTGAGACAATTGCTGGCGACTGAAGTCGTAGATTTCATATCTGTAGTTCAGTCCTCGGTATTCGTGCAGACCCTTGTAATGATAGGGTACGCTTAATCTTAATCCTCTCTGTTGTGGCCAGCTCCTCCAATACCGTTTTCAGTGTCTTTGGCTCAGTTACGAGGGCGCCTATTATTATTGGTACTACCTTTCACGTCACGTTCTATACCTCTTGTTCTCTTGCCAAATCTTGGTATTCTTCTAGCTTCTCTTTCATATCCCCTATGTGATTGTTTTTTTTTTTCTTTTCTCACTTTGATTGGTAGGTCTGCTTGGAAGACGAAGTCCCTGATTAATTTGTGGCTGCTCCTTCTCAAGAATGCTACTGGTTCGTGCTGATACCCTGTGTCCTTGTGGTTGAATCCAAGTTGTTTGCTGTATTCCTGCTGTAAAACAGTTGCAATCATGCTGTGTCTATTCTTCTACTTGTTTATCATATTCATCGGTCACCCTTTTCTCTACGTGGGTTGTATTTTCTTTTAAGCCAGATGCCTGGGGATTGTCGCTAAAAACTGAGCGACAGCAACTTTCCTCAATTCCACAGCCCTACTCTCAACATTTTCACTATTTTCAGTATTTCTGTGGTTTGCAGTTTCACACCAGTTGTTTGGTAGTCGCTTCAGAAAGCCGAGTGACAGCAAGTCTCTCGATATCTCCAACTCCTATCTTATCATCCGAACGTATCACAGTAGCGCTGTTGTACTACCGTAATCTTTGCAAGTCTTAGTTACACATGCCTATTTCATTCTAACTGTTAGGTTATTGTTGAAAACTACGAGTCGTCTCATATATCCTGTGCCGCCCTCAGTATTCGTGCATAGCCAAGTAGTGTTATGGTCTGCATTATCTCGTTCTTCTCTCTTATCTTCATTATTACCTATCTTTTCAGTGACTTTGGAACAACTCAAAAAAAAAAAGTATAACAGCAAGATTATTAGCAATGCTAATCATAAGAAGTATATATAACAATATCAGTTCTGCCCGTACAATTTAGTTTTTGCCTGAATCTCTGATATTTTAAATACTTATAATAATTATCACTACGCGTATCGTAGTGATTGAAGACTGTTTTATCAATTTCAGCTGCTAATCATTAATATACTTACTTTTTCAACAAACCAAATAACATCTCTCAAGAAGTCCAAACGGTCCACTTTCCACCGTTTAAATTGAATGGGTTGGGGCCAATGAGGTATTGGGGGTAGTTTGCAGTGATGATTGGCTTGAGAGGAGAAAGGGAAGGAAACGTGGGCAAGTTGCTATTCAAATGTCAGACTCTTTTTTTCGTGACAGACACACGAAACCAACAATCAAAGTCTTTTGTTATAGTTACATGGCGTCATGAGCAATGATATGAGTGGGTTTTCCACGTCTGCAGCAAGCTTTTGGGCGGGGCCTGCGTGGGAGCAGCCTTGCTGGAGAAAGTCCTGATCTGGATGGAGACCCCACCTTGTAACAGTGCCTCCTTTCATCTCGTTCTATTCTAAGCGTGGTTCAGTCTCAGAAAGTTGCTTGGTAGATCTTGTGTTGCAGACCATCCCTGTGTTAGACCTGTTTTGTCTCCGGGAATCGATGTCATTGGAGATGAGGCTGTTTTCCAAAGAGTCCCTGTCTCTCATCAGTAGGCCTCGTTTTTTTCTCCGAAAAAGGAAGATCTTGGACATCATAAGAACTGTTTTTTTCTCTGATAATGATGATAGTGATGGCAGCAATGATACACACTTTAGATACAAAGGACAAGAGAGATAAAAACTATACGCTTAGATATGTCTGATTTTTCATCTCTCTACGTAAATGTGTACAGTATCTATGTAGAAATAGATGTGGATGAATTGTTCGTAAATATAGTACTTCAGAGTTGAAAAATGATATACTTGATGTCAACATGTATACATAATAGTCATCATAGTCAAACATACTACAACAGGTTGATATTTAGTACACATCACATCCACGTAGATATGTACTGAGTGAATAGAAGTGAATGAACTGACTGCCTTACAAGTATTATTGCTCAATTATCGCTTTTTAACTCTATACCAAAATGAACCAGCCAGAAATTGACGAGAGTAGATATAAAAACCAGAACATATACAGGTCTAGTTGGCAACCCATTAGAAACCAGCACAATGTCCCCAGAATGATCAATTAAACATCAAGAGGAGGGGGTGATTGGTGAATACGTCACATCCTTCAAATTCTGTGGGACAATAATGAAAAAAGTTTTTTTTTCGAAATAAGACTCAGCGTGAATGCAGTCAGACTCTGACTAAAAGATTTATTTAGCATAGACTCAAATTGCGAATCAAATCCCATTGTGAGAACCAATTTAAGGCTGGATTCCGTACCAAAGACAATGTAGGCATAAGGAAGGGTACGTGTTAAAATTTCAAGCCCTGTTCCGGCCTGTACGCTTAATACATTCGTACATATCTGGCTAGTCAGCCAGCCAGACCAACATGAAAACTCAAGAAACCCATATTGACAGTTTTGGTTGTCAGTTTCTGGCGAGAGAGGGAGAGAGAGAGATGAAAACAGAGAGAGAGAGATGAAGATAGAGAGAGAGAAAGAGAGAGAATGACAGGAAGAAAAAAGAAAACAATAATAGAAAGGGAAAAAAATGTTTTTTTTTATCAATACAGACATTTCGACTCTGCCATTGTTTTATATTGATCGCAATCGCTTATAAGCAATGCCAAATTTTCGCGCCAATTTTGCCATATTTGCACAAATTAGTTCTCTAAACGCCCCCTATTAGCGCCAACATGAAACAACCCAACAGAGCAATTCAAAATGGTGAAAACGTAATCCAGAATATATAAATGACAAAAATGAGTGAATGCTATTTTCCTTCCCTTCACTGCATTGCCAATCTTTCTTCGATTTTTTTTCTTTTTGATTAGTTTTTGGTTTCATTCAACACTGACCCGATACTTATCCCTACAGAACAAAAAAAAGGTAGTCAAATACACCATACTGCAATGATTTCACGATGATATAGGAATAAGGTCCCACGAGGACTGATAAGCAAGGAGCCAGATAAATGCATGGGGAAAAAATGGAGGAAAATGCATATCGTACACGTATGGATGAACACACAGGGCAAATGTTACTAACATTCAAAATGGTACATACAAGTACTTGAATATGATCCACAACCAAAAGTAATACTACATAATTCTTCCCTCTGACGCACCATGATGGATTTATATCGGTCGTGTTAAAGTGTCTACGATTACATACAAGTTCTATTAGTTAATTGAGTATCCTGTTTCATAAGAGGACACACATGCCCACAAGAGCGCGCGCACACACACACACTCATAAACGATTCCTTTCTACCAGCTGAATATCTGTAAAAAAGTGTGAGAGTGACTTGACTACAGGACGAACATTGAATTCGTGGTAAAGTTAATTTAAGTTCAGGTCAATTTTGGCATTTTCAAATCTAAGGCGAGCGGCTGTGCCCTATCAGCTTCAGATTTAACTGCTATAACAACTTGACCCCTGATAGACAAAGAATATGTGGTACTGACCTATGGTGACTTCACAAATTCAACTGGAGACAATTCCTGCATTTTCTAATAATATCAGGTTTGGCATTTTCAAACTTACTGAAGACAGGTTTGTAAGCGAAAATATAGTTCGATACCAAAATGAGCGAGGATGAGTAGCGATTAGAACGATCACATCGGAAAAAAGGACACGACTGTCAAAATCGAAGATGCAAAATTGAGGGAAGTAGACCACTACGTCTACCTTGGACGATGAATCTCTATGAAGCCCACAAAAGAAAACAGAATCGAGCGGAGAATCACTCTAGGATGGCAAACCTTTGATATAGCAAGCCCAACCTTCAAAAACAAGACGATCCCAATAATCCTAAAAAGAAAGTATACAATCAATGCATCCTCCTGATAGTCACGTATGGAGCTGACACATGAATTCTAACGAAGAGACCGACCTGCAAACTGAGAAGCATGCAGTGTGCGTATGAGAAAATCATGTTCAACCTCACACTGAGAGATTATAAGACAGCAAAATATATCAGGGGAGAAAAAGGAGGGGGGTCTGAGACATCATAGAATATTTTAGAAGTCTCAAATGGCAATGGGCTGGTCATGTTAAAAGAATGACAGAGGTATTACATAATTGGAGGATCGGTAGCACTGACCTCTGGTGAACATCCGGGGTCAATTTATTATCAGGTCGATTTTGGTATTTTCGGCCAGTCTGAATGGTTACGATCCGTTCTTTGTGTTGGAACGTACAACATAACCTTCCATTCTTGATTACGTTTGCCTCTAAAAAGGCTTGTCACCCCAGGCACATGCAGGAACAAATGGCAGATATATCCACCAACAAGTACACGTATGCAAACAATTATTTTTGTGTATATGTCCATATTCATCATTTGACAGATATAGATTCGATGTATGTATATGTGAGGGAGAGACGTCACTTTATAATTTTTCGATGAATATTGTGTTTATCACAGTTGAGTTAATGGTGTCATCTTCCTTTCAGTGTATCATTTGGAAATTTATGTACAAATATACATTATTGCAGTGATCCATTCGTTTGGCTATTGTCCGTATATCTAACTGGAGGGAACGTATTTTCAGAGACATTCATTATTGACACGCATCACTTCGCTTTTCACCGTAATTTTGTTTTCAAATTACCAAAACTGCAAGAATGATATGAAGCGGGGGCGCTTTCACCCAATTTAATTTGAAAAAAAAAAAAAGAGAGAAAGAAAAAGCACTAACAAAGCACATACTTCTGCCAAAGCCAGGGTGGTAATTCATTGTGAGAGGGTAATTTTCAGGGAGAGTAATTCTTCAGGGGAGTAATTGACCAACCCCAAATCTTATCATCTCTTCCATATTTTAAAATCCAAAAAGTTTAATAGGCAACTATTGTCTATATCTCACGGACAGGCAAGAGGTTTTGGCGATATCATATGGTTTAGACAGAACTACGACGTAAGGGACGGAATTGTGCATGAATCCACCCCAAAAACTAATTCTGTAGTCTATTGTGCACCCCTTTATGAAATTCAATTGAAATTCATTTAGTACTTTCGGAGATATCGTGGGAAAAAAATTTACAGACACAAAAAACGAAGAAAGAAAAAGATATATATCCAACCAACTTTGTTAGTAGAGTTAATTAGATATTCCCATGAAAAAAAAAATCAAACAAAAAATAGAAAAAAAATTGATAAATTTGAATTTGTAAGAAATGATTTAAAAAAAATATAAAAAATATATACATATTTCAAATAAATAACTACGTTTTTTCAGAAAAAATATGGAAAAAGTGGAAAATCGGTTTTTCGTGTTTGGTATTATTAGTTTTGAAGAAATATCAATGGAGTGCTCGATGTAATTGCAAAAAATTGGTAAAAAATATTTTAAAATATTCAATCAGAGCATAAATCATCAGAAATAATAACAGAAGTAAAAAAAAATATGATTCAATTCGATTCAATTCATGTATTCCATGCAAGCAATCTATAGGAGTGAAAATAAAATAACAAACTCTTATATATAATCTAAATTCAATGAAACATTTCAAAATGAAATTCGTTATTGTAATTTAATTCATGAAGACTTTCATGAAATAATGTATTGAATCAAGTTTTGAGAACTTTTTGTTATTATCACACACACACACTATCTCTCTCACACACACATGCATGCATGCGTGCACATGCACACAAACACATACATATGTATATATTTTTCATATAAATATATATATATATGTTGTGTGTGTATATATTAAAATAAAAGATCCCAAAATATCTAATCATTTGCCAGACGATGCCTTAAGTGGTAGAGACACGAGTATGCCTGTGTAGCAAATCCATCAAATCATCATATTCAACGCTCTACTCTAACAAACAGTTACATTGGGCGCTCTACGAAATAAACAAGTCACGCAACATATATTGAAATACTTGTTTTTTTTACTAGCAAATATATATATGTATTTTTATACACACACGTATATATATATACACATACATACATATATATATATATATGTGTGTGAGTGCATGTACATACATATATATATATATATATATATATATATATATATATATATATATATAATTGAGAATTTGATATATGATCCGACAAAATATTCATGAATAAGCTATATCATTTGAAACGCTATTTGAAATGATATCCAACAAGGTCATTGGCCTAGATAGAATAAACAATTCACGTTGTCAAGGGAACTGACTCATTATCCGTTTAAAAACTGGAGGTGAAAGTAAATAGTTGCAATTGATATAATGTATTTATGAATATTCAGTCGGATTGTACATCCATATCTTAATAAAACAACTGCACAGACATGGGCTTCGTCTTTCCATCAAGCTAGGGGGTCAAGAGCAGTGCTACACTGAAACATTTGCCTTATCAGTATAGGTTCGATTCCTGCAGCAATCCTTTTTTCTTAGGTTGTTTATTCTATTTACGCTGCTTAGGTCAAATGACTCATTTCGATGTAATAATGGGGTTCAACTACAGTTTGACATAATGTAATGCACTAACACACTCACACGAATATATGTGTGTGTGTGTGTGCGTAATGCATTAAATAGAATACATACCTCTATTTCCATGGAACTCAAACATTCTTCCTATATTACCTTACTTCTATGCCTAATAGTTCCATAATTCAAAGTTGCTATCAGTATGTGAATCATTACGTCTAAGCAATCTCATCTGAGGTTTTATATAATATAAGTATGAGGTTCCATTTTTCCAAATGGTCGGAAGGAATATTTTTCATAGAATAAAGCAAAGCCTTTAAATAGAAGACTCCATTATCATGGACAGAGAAAAAAACACTCTGTTAAATATATGGATAGATAAATCGTGGCGGATTCATGTAGTAGTATCAATTTTCAACTGCAATCAAACCTATTATGATTCAATGTCGTTCCAAATATCATACAGAAGACAGTTAGAAATAACCAAATGTTTCTACACCTCAGAATATAATTATCCCAAACTACAAGTTCGTATTAAAGCATATATTCTGTTTTGAAAAAAGATTAATATATATGAAAACCAGGGAAAAATTTCTCTTCTTTCATTATTCATCTCAATAAACTTATACTGCAAAAAAAAAAACCCTAATTCTCGGAGAAAGTTTACATAATTTCAAAGATTATTTTAGATTTAAGTGCTATTGCAATAATATATATATATATATATATATATATATATATATATATATATAATGAAATAAAGTTTGCTATACAATCGAGTTTATTTTCAGCAGAAGTAAACGAAACTGGGCAAAAATACTAACGTGTTTGATATTGAGAATCCTTAAACTTGTTTGTGTTGAAAATCCTTTGTATCATAATATAATCAATCGTACTCAAGCACACATTAACGTTTCACGCTGAATATATCGAGCACTTCATGAGATAAACCCATCAACCATCAGATATTGCACCGTATTATATAGTATTCCTGTTTTATGCCTTGTATATGTATAATCATGAAATGACATCCCGTTATCACACGGGTAATGTGTCAATAGGCCCATATGGCACAAATTGCTACATACACCACTTTGTCTTCAGTTCAGTATCACACACAAATATGTGAACAGCTACAAATATTTTCTACAGTTTTCTACATTGTTATGCTTTTGAATACGTTGACATGAATTCAGTTGATAGCATCATGTCCATGTTTATAATGAAAACAAAAAAAAACTTTGGCAATATTACAGATATTCAGAGCTTTCAGTTCCCTATTGTAAAATTATCACCACCATTTTGTCATACTGAACCTAAAATAATCAAACTCACAACTTAGGGGATGTAATAGTTAAAAGTAACTCTAGGAAGCAGATTAACAAAAGAATAAGATACCTTTGGTGAGGAAACTTATCACAAATAGCTGATGTTTCAACAACGTATTGATAAAGAAAATATTTCCTGATGATATCTAGTTTTTTATTCTACTAGGGGATCATCATAATGTATTGTTTATGGATGTTGCTTCCTACTTAAAATAATCTAATCTCTTGAAACAGGGCTTACGTAGGGTAGCCATGAACATATTTCGGTGATTAAAACTACAGTAAGTGACTTGAGTGTTCACCCATGTGAATATTGAATCTGTTGTGTCGGTTTTAATTTCAAACTGCGTGCCAACCAATTTATGGAATCATTATAAGAATACTAATCACACAGAGAAACTTTTTCAAGTTGATTCTCCAACATTTCAACCAAAGAATTTGACAATTTTTCCGACTAACTTTTCATTTAATTCTTTTTACATCGTATACCACATTGCTTCCATCAATTTGTTTCTCCTTTAATTTATCAATTAAAGTGTCTATATACATGGTTGAAATGAAACCAAATCACTTTTTAGGACATAGGCTATTCAATTATTATTCTTGGACAATTTGTTACGTGGCATTCCTTGTTCGATCTCCAAGCCCGCCAACCTACTTATCACTCAGACAAATTGACCTGAGCCCGAAGTTTTTCCCCCCTTGTTCCAAAAAATACAATGATCTTTTACACTGACACAGGCTTGATCCGTCCAAATTCCTGCTATACTAATACAAATCTATTTATCTTGAAATTATTCGATTATTTTACTTTGTGCCCTGGTTAACATATTCTTTAATTTTCATAATCATTTCATTATGGTTGACCTGATAAATTTCAAGGGATTTGGTGTCTCGTCAGGACTTTACAAGACTGTCTGAAATCATACCAATTCGGCGCGCTGAATGACCGTTCTTACAATTAAATAAACAACTTTCGGTATAAAATGAATAAATCTAGGATAGCTTTTGCGATCCTCAAATATTCTGATAATATAGTTCCGTGAATAATGAAATTAGATACTTCTCGTTCTAAATTGCATACGCACGATAAAGAACAGGAATAAATCTCGTTTACCAAGAAAATTATCGACAAACATTCCATCCCAGATTTTTATATTCAAATGTTGGAACATTGCTAGCTTTTCTTTATGGTCACACTTCAATTCAAGATACTTGGGGTGTATATTTGTGCACAATTTTCAGAATCATCCTCCATAATTGAGACAATATGTCGTCAATAAAACAGGTACAGCCTAAAAATAAACGAGAACGCCTAACATTAGTTCTAATTAAAGATGACATGAATATATACATGTCTATGTAAATACATGTTTGCCAAGTAGGGCAGGATCTATTCCCATAGGGACAGTTATTATCAGATGAAATATTTTATTACCTATTTTGAAGTAACTTTCCCCGATAAGATGACTGACAATCGCCCTAAAGGTGGAGTACATAAAGTAGGTCTTACCTTTTTTTGCTATGCACCTGAAAGCTTTAGAGTTTGTAAACCCAATATACTATTACTATGCCTTCCAGCAAATGCCAAGTCTAATATTATATATATATATATATATATATATATATATATATATATATATATATATATATATAGCTAAAATACGCACTAGCAAATACAAAAAATCAGCTCAATAACTGGAATACAGAATCTGCATGTAGCTAAGAAATTGATAAAATTGTAACCCAGGTTGCTGCCAGTGATCTGGGAAATTGGTGCCTGCCAGCCATGAGGGTAAACTTGTTATTGCTCTGAAATATATCAGGATATCATGATATTATGGTTCAGTCCAAAACTGAAACTTATTCTGTAAACAAATGAGTTCGTGATGTGCTGAAGAGAGTAATTTTTGTTTTAATACGACGATATTCTGTCGAAAGTAGTTTAGGATAAACATAAAAATATAACAGAATAATGAAATGTTTCAGTTCATTCCAGAATCGAAGGTTATTTTTTTTTTATCACGACGTTTTGAAATATATAAAAACCTGGAAATGAATAATAACGTCAATACCAAGAGAAACTTTCAAAGGCTGGAATACATCCCATTTCTGCAAATGGTATCTTGAACTATAGTTCACGTTATTAGAAATTGGCTGATTCACAGATTCTCCCAAATATAAGAGATATCTTGAACAACTGCTCATCTGTTAATCTAAAATTTATCTTAATCGCTACTAATGAGAGATATAAATATGAACTAAATTAAATAATACAATTCACAAAAAATTGCTTCAACTCATGGCTTTGGTTCCGAATATTTGAAAGAAGCAACAACTTTGTCTTGCATTTAGGTTACTCTCCTACGATGGATGAAGTTGCTTGCAAGACTCTGCCCAAAACATTGATCTACCACAGGGCTTGTGTTTTTATTTTTAAATCCAGATTCTTGACTCAGAAATTTATTCACCTATTTACAATTACTTTGCATAAATATTGAATTTTTCGGATTAGAATAATCAAAAACTGAGCCTGGGGGCTGCTTTTGCATTAAAACATATTTCATCTTCCAAATGAACAAACGAATTTTGTTATCGTGAACTACATTTAAATCTGGATACTAGTCATGTATCGAAATATTTTTTTAGTTTTTATAATTTCTGCCTTCAATGAGGACAGTCGACATATTTTCAAAAGTTGGCATTGTCTGACACAAGACCAACAAAAAGGTATGTATTTATTTGAACTGTTTTGTATTAGAGTTTATGGATATTTTAAAATTTCTTTTATTCAATTTTCAGAGACGTTTACGTTCAATGAGATTTATGATTGATTATAATTTTATCGATTTTATTGATTGAGGGAGAATTTTGATCTGACAAAGACACGTTTAGAATATTCATAGAATGAATAATCGCTCTGACAATTTATATTTCTTTTCTTTGGTTTCATTTATATATTTTTCCAGAGTTCTTTCTTTATCATAATATGGTCACTCTTCTTTGATCTTCATGTTTTGCTATTCTTCAATAATAATACAAATTTTGATAAATATAAACCAATACTATATATATATTTATATATATATATATATATATATATATATATATATATATATATATATATATATATATATATATATATATATATAATACCCTTGACATGCAACTAAAAACCAACAACAATAGTTTAAAAACCAACTACTAAAAACAGTAAAACAAAAGATTCTCACCGAGCTCCCCAAACTAAAATTTAAAACACACACAATCATCCACTTGATGAAGCCCATCACGTTACGGAATATGATATGTCCTTTGATCCAGCAAATCAGGATCCTTACGTTGCATTAAAATCTTTATAGAATACTGTTTTTCACATTTACATGTGAACAGTTAATTAGTACAGCATATTTCCAATTCTGATTCGTTAAATATTACCAAGTGCGACGGTATATCATAATCATTATCACCATTCTATTAACCTCTGTCGTTGGACATAGACTTTCCCTAGGATTCGCCACACTTCTCTATCGTGGGCGTCACAGAGCTAATTTGTCGATCCATCTAGTATTCTGCCAACATTGGTTGCGCATGTGATCCCTAGGGATCCATTTCGTGAGTCACAATGTCTGTTGGTTGTCTGCTATTCTTGCAACATGGCCAGCCCATTGTCATTTGAGATTTCTAATCGATTTTGTGATGTCTCTAATACCTGTTTTCTCCCAGATTTATTGTGCTGTCTTTTGGTGCCTCCTTTCATTTGCATGTTGCATGGTCCTCATTTTGCGGATCTATCTCTTGGTTACTTTTTTATGTTTCAGCTCGGTGTGTGACTACTGGGAGCATTTAGGTCTTCAAAAAGGGAATAGAGTCATAGAGACCATTATATGTGTATATATTCATTGGCTTGTTTGGTTGATGAGGTAGTTGTCAGTTTCCAATCGATGCTATTAGCGCCAAAGCAAAGATAGGTCTATTTCGTTTGTCCAGATTGCACAAAAAAATGTTAGCTCTTACATTCCTCCGTATTTTTGCATGTTGAATAAATGTAAATAAAAAATGTACAGGGAATCTTCATAACTCAACCAATAATATCTTATAACGATAATAAGCTAGGTTTGAGGTTTAGGATAAAGGTTAGGGTTAGCCAATTAGCTGATTTGGAGGATACTTTGTGTTTGATTCTTTACTATAATTTTCTGTTTGAATGTATTGAGCTACAAGAAGATATGGTGAGTTGTACTGGCAATAGTGTGGATGGGTTTAACAGAAAAAACCCACCTTGCTATCGAATGTTGATCTTAAAGGCGAAAAAGCTTCTCAAGTGAAAGAATGGCAAAAATGAAATATTTCAATTGGTCCCCATATTGCTTTATGTCAAACCAAGTTTACCTTATTAGAGACCAAGGAGCATTTATTTCGGCATATTAAGTATTTAATTATATTTTTTTAAATCTACATGAAGACCATTTTTCAGCTTCGCTAAGCAAAACGGTTCATATATTTTTTCAAGAATGTTCAAGCCAATTACTACGAATGAGATGAAATTATCAGTACATCTCAGTCAGTATTGATTGCATCGATTCCTTATAATCTTGAATCTCTTTCCATTCGATTTTTAAAGCAAATACAAAAAAGAGCTTCAACTATAGATCAGAGCGAGCATACTGTATATTCATTTAATATTACCTTTTCTACTGCCTGAAATATTTAGTGTTTGAGTACCATAACATGATTGAATATAGGCTTTGACGTGATCAGGGTTGCCAAATTAAGGCTTTCACGCCAAATTCTGAACGTTTTTTGTTTTGGTAGCATAAAAATCCACTATCAAACGCTATTTCTAGTGCACTTTTACCCGTATTCTTTTTAGCAATTTCGGCCAATAACCAGCTACATCCTAGCTATTTTAAGCAAATCCAGCTATTTTAACTATTAAGAATGGCCATAAAATGATTAGTGCTTTTTTTTATCGTGTTTGGGTGATTTTTATTTCCCGATTTAGCGGTAAAATAATTTCTGTTTTCAGCATTGCATTTGGTGGAGTAAAAAGTTTGGTCAGTGGACAGCGATGATAAAAGTCAAAACCAGACCTAAAATACGGCTGGCAGTAAAATACAACGGTCGGGAATATTTTTATATTCTTTTCCCCCGGGTGCAAGAAATTGTTGTGGCAATATATTTGTAATCATTTGAGGGAATTAGTTTTGATGTATCTGTTATTAAGTGGTGTAATGCTAGATCAAACCTGCTCAGCCTGCTCTGGCGATCCAGTGAAGCTAGACTCTATAATGGGTTTAATGCTTATTAAAGATACATTGATATATATATATATATATATATATATATATATATATATATATATATATATATATATATATATATGAAATGGACGTATTTGGTCCGACGGAAAGAATCATAAATTGTATTGTGATATATAAAAACTTTTTTTGAAATATTCTTCCGTCGTTACACAGTTAGTACATTACTCAATTTAGGCAACGTACGTAAAATAAACAAATAAAGAAAACGGGGCTACTCCAGGAATCAAACCCGACACCGATAGGGTAGCTATTCCGACGTAGCTATGCTCTTTCCGTTGAGCTGAAGAGCCACTGGTAATGCTAGTTTCTACATGATATAATGCATTTTATAATCCCCATATATATATATATATATATATATATATATATATATATATATATATATATATATATATATATATATATATGATTGTGTTATCCACAGATAGCTGTTTTGTTGTATTTTAACTCTTCAGTTTGGCTCTATACTATCGAACATGCAGACCCTGGTGCAGACAATATATATATATATATATATATATATATATATATATATATATATATATATATATATATATAGCAATATACATATATTGCACATTTTGGGCTAATTCAAGGACTCAAGCAGAAAAACAGAATGATAAGTTCAGTGGTGTAAGTTGGGGATAACCTTTCCCCCCTTCAACACAGAATAAGGGAACGCCACCCCAACACCATTACACTACTGCTGATATTTTGTGGTACATGAACTCCTGTACGTAAAAATGATTAAAAAAATGGGCGAGGTGATAAGAGCTAGTTATTGTTCGTCGGGGAAATTCACCTGACAATTGTCTTGGCGATAATTGCAAAATGCGATTTTCGGTCTTTGTTTTTTTTTTATTCAGGAAATATGCTTAAAAAAAAAACAAAACAAAAAAAACAAAACAAAAAAAAACCAAACACTAACCATCTCATCGATTCACGTATTTACAAAGCAACTTGATGCATGTCAATGCATATTTGCTTCATCGGAAACTGTCATCTGAAACTGTGACCAACATAGGTTCCTTCAGTTTTTGAGTTGGTGTAGTCGGCTACGTTTAAATTCAACGTGTGTACCGGATGCACCAATCCGGTTACGAGGTTGACAAATTGAAGATTGATAATTAATCATGTCAGGAAAAATTGCCTTTTTGGTGGGTATGGGGTTGAAAACTCCTTTTCTGAATAGGCTTCAGTGTGTGATCAACTTTTCTATATAAATGTATGCTGAATCCATCCTTTATTTTGTGTCCAACATAATTCACACTTGTCCTTTCGAAATTGTAGACTCTTCGCAGTGATCAATCCCTTATATAAGACTGGATAAGTAATTCAAATAATCGATCATACATTCATCAAATTTTTGAATGGATCATCCCAGACAAGGTATGCTAGCAAAAAGCTTCATGTTGCATGACAGTTTCTATTGAGCGACTAACTAGACTTATCTTCTTTTTCTTTTCCATTCATCGGGGTGATAAATGCTAAGCAGTAAGCAGTACAGTTACACAGGTGGTTTTCATCGTTATCTATTCGCCATAATGATTAATGATTTCCGTCATCTTGTTCAACGAGAAACATGTCTTGCTGATTGTTTTTTTTTTCTTTCCTCGTTCAAAACTTTTGTTATTGCATTCGGTCGGAACCGCCAGGTGATATAGTCGGCATATTTACAGGATTGGGAGAGGATTTATCTCAAAACTTTACACGAGGAATAATTAGTGAGACAAAATGGAAATTGATAAAGCTAAGAGTTTTTTTTTCTTTAATCGGAGAAGCATTATCCTTTCGATGAAATTTACGTAGGAAGATCTTTCAGGGTGTTGAGTCACATTGGGTTTTGACGCAGTATCTAACCTGTTCCCTTAGCTGAGCTCTAGTGAGGTAACTCCTGATCTTTCCCTACACTCGAACTTGACTTAATGTTTATATGTTTAGAGCCCAATTAAGAATTATATATATATATATATATATATATATATAACATATATAATATATAATATATATATGATATATATAAAATATATATAATATATATATAATATATATAAAATATATATAATATATATATAATATAATATATATATAACATATATAATATATATATATATATATATAATATATATATATATATAATATATATATAATATATATATATATAATATATATAATATATATATATGTATATATAATATATATATATAATATATGTATATAATATATGTATATATATATATATATATATATATATATATAATATATATATATAATATATGTATATATAGTTATATACCGAACCCCTAATAAAGATCTATGTACAGAAATTAGATACAAACAAATAATTAATATTTATTAACATGATACGGAGTAAATTTTTAAGTATTGAGCTTCCTAGATCCATTTGCCACGCCTTTACGTTTAATACTTGCATAGTCAATTAGCTGAACCAAATTAATAAAAATACAAAGAGCAGAATGAAAACAAGCAAACAGTTCAGAGAGAAACCAGTATTTGCTGTTTTGGTGGCCAGTTTCTAATAATAGTGAATCACACTAGGATGGCAAGCTTTTGGCAGAGCAAGCTCAACCTTCAAAAATAAAAAAATCTGTATAATCTTGAAAAGAAAGGTGTATAACCAATGCATCCTCATGATAGTCACTTATGGAGCTGAAATATGGAACCTAACCAAGAGACAGATCTGCAAATTGAGAACTATGCAACGTGCACATGAGAAAATTATGCTAGGCCTCAGATGGAGAGACTATAAGACAGCACAGTACATCCGGGAAGAGACAGGAGTCAGGGACATCATAGAATCCATTAAAAAGCTCAAATGGCAGTCGGCTGGCCACGTTGCACGAATGGTGGACAACCGATGGACATTGCAACTCACGACATGGATCCCTCAAGATCACATGCGCAACTGAGGCCGGCAGAATATTAGATGGAGACACGAACTAGACAAGTTCAGGAGGTACTGGCTCCGCCGCTCATGATAGAAAAGTGTGACGAATCCTGAGCAGGGTCTATGTCTCTAGATAGATGCTGAAAGACTGATGATGATGATGAATAATGTACGAATATGTGAAATGACCTCTCTTTGTTACAGAAGGGAAGAGTCACTCGACCTTGGCAGCGTGAATAGGATAGATATCATAGCTCTTTCATACATATTCTGCCTGAGTATTTATCCATCTCTTGATGATATAATTATTCACACCAGAAGAAAAACAAAAACAAAAGCAGACATTGAAGGTGATTACACAAAAAGAGAAGAGTGGGAATAAAGTGGTTATTTTGGCCTTTCCATCGGGAGATTTACTTGAAAGGTTAAAAATAGTGCTACGTTCAAGCGGTTACCTTATCAGTCGAAAGATCTATTCCTGCAGCAGCCCCATTTTTCATCAATTATTTATTCAATTTTTCTGCCTACGCCAATTGACTCCTACTCCGTGAAACAACGGGGCGTTGTCTTTAAATGAATAAATAAATAAATATCATGTTGGATTATATATCCATTTGATGATGATAATAATAATAATGATAGTAGAAAGCGGAAATGCAAACCGCAGCACTGACATGAATGGCGAAAGAGAGAAGAAACGTTGGCTGAAGACCTGAGGGGACTTATTGTCACTCAGCCTTCAGCAATGACCACTGGGCAACCGGTGTGAAACTGTAAACTGCTGTATTACTGCGACCTATGAGTACTAGGAGAGAAGGGCTGGAGACTTGGGGAGACTTGCTGTCACTCAAACTCCAGCGGTTACCACAAGGCAACTGGTGTGAGATTGCAAATAATAATAATAATAATAATAATAATAATAATAATAATAATAATAATAATGATAATAGCAGCAACAACAATGTGTGTGTTGATGAAAGTAACGATTGTAAGATTAAGAGACAAAAAGCAGGTGTTAAATCTCAAAAAACTTATATATATATATATATATATATATATATATATATATATATATATAAACAAACAGAATTCTGGTATGGCTCTTGGGAATTGGATTTTCTGAGGAATTCAAACATATTCTGATTAAATGATCATAGGCCCTTTAAATATTCATACTCCCATAAATACGTTTACTTATTTGGTTCAGAATCGGAAAGAGGAGAGGAATGAGGTGTTAAACTCTCGCACTCACGCGTAAAAAAATCACTGATGCTCAGCAGTAGCTTCCTTGCGTGTGTATTTTTACAGGAAAAATCTAGCATCCTAGAGAATGGATTCCAACAAAAACTTATGAATGTACGTATTTACGAAATGAAGATATCATTCTACATGTAAAAATCATTGAATGCATCACACACACAGACACAGACTCTCACACACACACACACACATATATATATATATATATATATATATATATATATATATATATATATATATATATATATATATGGAGAAAGGGACAGACAGACAGACAGACAGACAGGTAGTGAGAGAGTGAGTGAAAGAGTCAGAGAAAAAGAGAGAGAGAGAGAGCGCGACAGGCAGAAGGAAAAATAGAAAGGAACGAAGGAAGGCTAAAAGCTGATATGTAAATTGATCACTGCCTACGTGTGAGCATACGTACACACTTCAAGATGTTCCTTGATAAACCACTGTTTAGTACTTTCGACCCAGAGAGCAGAACTTCAATTTTTCATCCTTAAATAGAAGCTTCTCATCAGCTTGACAAAAATGAGTTCAAATGTCCAAACAAATCATGCAATAATTAGAATTTATTTCGCTGGCTGTACTTTTAGCTTCGGGCAAGAGCGTTGAATAGAAAGCGGTGCTTTTATGAACCGTTTCACTTCTTCCCTTTTTTTCTACCTCAAAATGGTTTAAAACAAGCCTAATGGTCATTTAAATAAAATTAAAAAAATGAGTCATTATTATGATTTGATTCCAGTTAAACCAGCTAAAAGTATTTGTTTCAGCGAAAGAACGCTATGAATCAAAATACAGAAAATAGGGATAGGTTATAATATCTAAACGTACCTTCAATGTATTTCTAAACCAAAATTATAATGGATATACATTTGTGAGAGAATGAACAACATTTGAAAAATGGTTTAATATATTCTACATGAAAAATAATGGTAAAAGTCTTACCTATTTTGTTTGAAATGTGCTTAGTGATCAGAATAGGCAGTGAGTATGGACTTTTCGACAATATACGGTTTGAAACACAAGTGTATACGCAAACAAGCATATATGCATACACAAACACAGACACTCACACACTCATATATACATATACATATATATATATATATATATATTATATGTTTGTATTGAATTACAAAATATGTAATAAACACTCCTAAGACAACTCGTTGGAATAAAACAGATCATATTAAATGTGTCTTGCGTGACTAACGATCATGGATATTTGAGACCATGGATGAGAAATGATTAAACGTTGCGTTGTTTTTTTGGTATTACTATATGAAAAGTTTATTCATCTATTTATCGATCAATTTATCTCGATGTCTCTCTCTTTCTTTCTCCCCTCTCTCTCCGTTCCCCCTCTGTCTCCCTTTCTCCCACCTCTCTCTCACTTTCTCTTCCATCTCTCTCTCTCTATATATGTATTTATTTATTCATACATGTATATATACATATAAATTGTGAAAGAGAAAAGTTTTCAATACGATATCTTAATGCCTGTGGCATTTTTAAGGAGAACGGAGTTACTTCCCCTTGGCTAATCTTGATCGGAAAAAAAGTTTCTTATCTGGAACGCAGTTGGTCTAGGAAGTTTCATGTTTCGTATATCGTTTTCTGAATGTATCTATGGTGGTTGTGGAGAGCTCACGGGGCGGAATGATTCATAAACGTACTGTTGTGGGTTGGAGATCTCGTTGCACGTGTCATAAACATGCATAAATACACACACATAAATATATATGTATGTGTGTGTGGGTTTTATAATCGCAATATATCTAGCTACAAATGACGACTCTTGCCCAATATCTTCTTAGGATTACCTTTTTTCTATTCTACTATATACAGCAGTAAAATGTACATCAATGTTAAAGAGGATGTTTAGTTCGTTATATGAGCTGGGGTAGATATCCTCCACCTAAAAAGTAGAACCAACGCAGTTAGCTGTAATGGTGACAACTATAAGACATTAATTCAATATATATAATCGGATGCATAATAATCTTCAATCCTGTTCAAATCCCAAGTTAGATCTGGCCAAGCTCAAAAAATAATCAAAAAATTATTATACTTTGCGACACAATCCTAATTATCATACGGGGAAGGAATTTGAACACTCCTCTGAAAATCTGAAAAGACGGACTTGGTTAGTCACTCAATAGAAACTGTCACATAGTCTACATCTTCTGGCTACATTCAATGTTGAGGGTGATCAATAAAAAAATTGCAAAAAAAAGATTAATGGGTTATTTTCCTTGATTTTTGGTTTGGCAGTGTTGCTGAAATGTCTACTGGACACGGGTATCAATTCAGTGTGAACCGATTTTGTGATTTGAACCCCTCACTAGAATCCATATTGGGAGAGAATTCCCCAAGATGAAAAATACAATTTTCTCGATACTTATCAAGTGGTTAAATTTCCAATTTTCAGCCCTTTAGCTCCATAGCTACGGCATGTATACGTGTTACTTAGCCATCTAGCCCAAAGAAACCTATGGTAACTATTGTCCGATACAGCTTCATACATCATTGAAGATCAAAATAGAATGATTTAGAGATATTTTCCGTTGTAAAAATGGTTGATATTCTTGCGTAGATCAAGACAAGGTTTTGATCAGTGATTTTTGAGACAAACTCTACCTAGATGCATTTGCTTCGTGAACGTTTTAGACAAGTCTTATCTTCTGTCTTCGTTGAGTGAAGCAATGAAGGTATATTATGTCTCCATGTTTTCCTTGCCTGCCATCATCCACTTCTAATGCAAATGGAGATATACAAGCTCGCAGAAAGATGCTCACATAACGTGACAGTATTTATTATTCATTGGAGATAATACTTCTTTCGAATATACAATAATGACTTTAGTCTTTTAATGTAAAAGGAAATAACGGTTATTTAAGTGAACTTAAGTGAGATGTTAAGGTGAGTAAATATGGAGAAAAAAACAATAAACAAACAGCTATGGCTGAAAAGGAAGAAAGAAACAAATGGAGAAATAGAAGGAAAATTTATTCAGGGAGAATGACAGATGAATAACGAAAAGCATACTGAAAGAAAGAATGAAAGGCAAACAGAGAGAGGAGAAAACATAGATACTTATGGAAATACATGCATACATACAGACATAAATACATATACAGAAAGATAGACAGAAAGAAAGAAAGAAAGAAAGAAAGAAAGAAATGTAGAAAAGCCATAGAAAATGAAAGGGGCATAGAAATAATATGTACCGGATGAAAGAACGAGAAAAAGAGAGGAAAGAAAAGCATACACAGAAAGCAAGAGAAATGCAGAGAAAGAGAAAGAAAGAAAGAAAGAACGATTTGCAAAATGTAAAATAAAGAGAATGACAAACATAGAAACAGAAAGAAATACACACAGGAAGAAACGATGAGAGCTATAAAGAGAGAAAGCCAGGAGGCGTACAGAATGAGTAAAATACCAGAGAGAAAGAAATGAAGACATACGGTAAGGAAGAAAGAGAAAAGGAATGACAGAAAGAAAGAAAAGTATGGACAGAGACATAAAGTGCGAAAGAGAAAAAAAATCAAACAAGAATTAGAAACAAAAAAAAACTATCCACATAGTATTGAACAATTCATCGAGCGACAGGTGGATGCTGTTCTTATATACTAAAGCTTGTTAAAGGTGAGTAACGAGTTTCCATGGTGATCATTTTGCGTGCTATTCGCTACAGGGCAATGGGGAACTATCGATCTTTTGTCTCTTTTTCAGAGCCAATTACAGAGCGTGCCTCTGAAAGTCTCACCCTGAGAACCAGTGGGAAAGCTGCTCATATTTCACTTTGTTTTCGGGTCGCAGTAAGTCTTGTCAAGAATCCATTTTCACTTGTTTTTTGGGAACGAATATATACATATATATATATATATATATATATATATATATATATATATATATATGTACGGGTAAAAAAATCTATCCTTACAATTATGAGAATAGTAAAAATATGAGAACGTGGATACATCAATGAGTAAGTAGCTTGATCATTAAAAAGAGTATTTATTTTATACGCCAAGTGTATAGTTCCTCACGTAATGTTCTGTCTTGTCAAGAGTCTTAATTCAGCAGTGAGTCTTATTTTCGTAGATTATATAATGAACATTCATGCTTATAACTACATGCCGAGCTTCCAATTCATTAATTTAACTATGTATAAACATATTAAATGTTGAATACCTTTTTGAACTAAAGAAAAAAGTTCACACACACACACACACACACACACACGCACACACATATTACAAATCGGGGACGCAATATAACATAGTATAATATGATATTATGCCATATCCAATGCATGTTGTTATTTTCCCATAAAATGCTCGATACATACAACTGGAAATATGGTGGTATGGGGATTTGCTACAAAAACACGTTTACATTTCTGTCCTGTTTGGGCTTCTTCAGGCGAATCAGAATCTGCAGGAAGAAGCCCAGAAGGGGCAGAAACATGTACGTTTGTGAATCCCCATTTCACTACACTATCCGTCTGTCTGCCTGTCTGCCTGTCTCTCTGTCTGTCTGTCTGTCTCTCTCTATCTGCCTCTCTCTCTATCTGACTCTGCCTCTGTCTGTTTGTCTATTTCTCTTTCTCTCTCTATATATATATTCTTTGTTTCTTTTTTATTCTTTTTCTTTATTCTATTTTCCCAAAAAGGTATTCAGCATAAGAGAAAGAAACAAGCTGCTTCAAGGTCAAACTTGTCTCTTACATGAGTTTCTAAAATATTTCAACTTTTGTAAAAACACTTTTTCACTAGCTGAAAAAAAAATGAATATCGTTGCCAATATACTATGATGAATAACAACGAAGTAATCCATAACTCCACAGTCAAAGATTCTTCAACATAATGTCATTCATTGCTTATTCAATTACTCCAAAGGTAAATATTATTCACGTATACGGAAAATTATCCAGTGAAAATTTCAAAACAAAAAAAAAAAAAAAACGTGGGTCAGGCTATGGGTTTATTGATCCACCCTTTCAAAGCTAAAAGTTTCGTTCTTGCGAGATGAATAGGATAAAAAATGATTTATAAAGACACAGATAGAAAACAAACTCTCTTTGAAAAGTCAAATAGGATCCTTACTTTATTTTCAATTGTTTTAAGAGTTTTGTATTGCTGTCATTGTCAAAACTATTTAAATATTGATTTCCTGATATGAATAGATTTTTCAATCGTTTTGAGAAAATATTTGAAATAAACTACTGAAACTGCTAACAGTTTTCAAGGGGGTCTGGCTGGGTGGCTGGCTATGTTTCACTCACACGTACATGCTGCACCAATGAGGCTAAAGAGCTAAGAATGTTAACATTTACTCCGTATCATATCCAGAAAAAAATTGTTTTCCATTTTTACCTAAACCCTACAACCTAGATTGGCTTATTGGTCATATTACAGTCTTTATTGAATAAACAACCTGACTTGTTTGTGCTGATGATTTCATAAAATGTATGTGAAATAAAGATATTGCTTTTTACAAGCGATACGATCTTCCTGTTGAAGGTAGAAGATTTTCCAGTACTTTCAATTTGAATACTTTTATGTGTCGATTATTTGCCTTTTCCTTTGACTACTTTACTGTTCCGGCAGTGGTAATTCTGAATAGCTGTTACACCCGTTGCCGACCTTGATAGAATCAAGCCAATCACTTGTCCCTGCAGTTATAAGGTAAGCAATCAACTCCCTGAAAATGTGCAATGAAGATTGAAAAAAAAATGAAAAAGGTGATTGATTACAGACAGTGACGTAGGTAAAAGAGGGGATAAGGGGGTTATCCCCCATAAAAAATGCTTCATGAATGGTGGTCACACTCTGCTTTTCCAGTAACATCATACAATAACAAATCTCACTTTCTGTGAAGGATCCCCAGGGAGCCAAGTCCCTAGCCCTGCTCCTTATTACTGCTACTACAACTTCTAAAATGTCAAGCGTAATTTTTTGATCACCACATTGAATGTGCGAAGAAGTGAACCAGACGATGATAGCAAGAGAGATGGGTGTTATGAAAAATGTGAAACGAAATTGGTTGTTGCGTCAAAGGTTTTTTTTTTTTTTTTACAATTTATCATTAAGAAAACAAAACAATGGCGTGATCTAACGCGTTCTTTCAAATTCAACCAAGCTATGATCAAAGAGACGAAAAAAATCAAAAACAAAAACAGCATGAAAAAGGGGTGTGTTTTCTCTCCTTGGAGCAGAATAAATTTCTTTTTAACTTCGCCTAAGGTTCGATATATCTATCAGCTAGAAATAACCTTATCGAAGAAATATGATTATACCAGAACAAGCTGATCATAATTAGAGTCAATGCCTAATTAAAAGTTACCACCAATTGAGCAGATGGACATGGCACAACAATGATAATGTTGGTCTATTCATTCGACATTCAATATCCAGAAGGAAGGTCATAGAAACGAAATGAAACGATGTATAACGATTGCTATGACTAGAGACATATTGAAAAGCAGATTCTCAATATACTTAAAATGTAAATTATACAACCAATGCATGTTACCAGTTATGGCAAACAGATCTGAGACATCAATACTCATAAAATAACTCGGATACTAACTCAGAGGGCAAAGGAAAGAGCAATGTTAGGAATAATTCTGTGATAGAAAAAATTAACATAGATTCGAGAGAGTACGAAAGTGGAAGATATCGCAAGAGAAATTGAGTAACAAAAATAGAGATGGATTGAGCCTTTAACTAAGAAGAAGTATAATAGATGGAGCAAAAGACTACCTGATTGGTGCCCATGGGACAGTAAACGAGGTAAAAAAAGGCCAGACATAAGATTGAGTTATGGGATATATATATATATATCCGCTAGTGATACATTGGAGAGGTTAACACAGTCACGGTCGTCTTGGATGGAGATGGGGAAGACTTTTGTTCTGCTATGGACTTATAATTGCTGCTGCTGATCATAATTCTGGACTCGCCCCAGGAAAATGAAAAAGGAGTCAGTGAATTATCATCTGAAAGACAAATTCTGGTTGATTCTCCTTGGAAGTAAATAGATTTTCGAAACAAAACACTGATTCATCACGGGTATATTTTTCTATACAGAATTTTTTTTCTTGATATTATCAAGGATTTTGAAGTAAAAAAAAAAATGTTCCCGAAGATGCATTCCAAATTTGTTACCATAATTGATGAGACCGATTAAAAAAAATAAGGGTAGATCGAATAAGGAGGGTATTAGACAAAAAAAAAAAAAAAAAAAACAATAAGAAAGAAAATGAGATGAGAAAAGTAGGGAAGAATAGAGTGTAGGAGAATCTACTAGAAAATTAACCTGATAAAATACTCTGTGACTTGGATAGCCAGATCAACCAGGGCAGCTCTGTCATCTATTGGCTAATAAAAGAAATCTGTCTGAATGTGGACAGGAAAACGTTAACAAATCTATACTAGCGCACGCATGCGAGTGTCTGTTTGTCTATCTCTAAGTGTGTGGGTGTATGCATGTGTGGGCATTTGTTTGTTCGATTGTTAGAGTGGGTGGATGCTTGTGTGTACATAGATCTGAAGAAAAATAGAGATCGGGCAAGATCAATACGTAAACAAATATTACAGATTTTTTTTTCTAAACAAAAATATTTGTGTGTATGTGTGTGCGTGTGCGTGCAGGTATATATGTGGGCTTCGGTGTATGCATGTATGTGTTTGCTCGTTGGGGTGGACGGGTGTTTGTGCGTGTGTGTCCGCGTGCTCGTGTATGTGCTTATATCAAAAGAAAGAGAACGGTCGCATAATATCGATACCTAAACAAATAATATAGATTCTTTTTAAACATAAAAAAATATTCATACGTTGATGAAATCCGATAAGAAAAATATATAAGATAAGTAAAAATATCTGGTAAGACGGAAAGACTTTCGAGAGGCTGAAGGGGAAAATTTGGTGAGAGGGGAAAAGATGGGAGAAATGTAACGAAGAGGGAAGGAATTAAGCCTAAAGGAACGGGTACACGATATCGAGCGCATTTGAAGAGTTATCATATGACGCAAGACTAGCTGCTGCTGGATCTGACTCAACTACTACTACTATTTCAACTGAGGATGCTTGCTGCAACTTTTGAATTTTAGATAAGATAAATAAATTGGTAGTTATATAAGACTTGAAAATTAAGCTCAGTTGGTAAGAGAACCACCCTTGAATCACATGGTCGCGATTTGGGATCACGAAATCTCCAGAGATCACATAAGAAACCGAGGCCGACAGAACACAAGATGGGGAGATGTACTTGAAAAATTCAGGAAATACTGGCCCTGCGATGCCCATGACAGGGAATTGTGGCGAATCCTGGGGAAGGTCTATGACCAACGACGGACGTTAAAAGACTGATGATGATGATGATGATGATGATGATGATGATAGGGAAATGAGTGATGCAGGTGATAAGTTTACTCCCCTTATTTAGGTGAAGATTGTTCTGCCTGTTGTTGTTGTTGTTACAGGGGTAGGAGAAGCAAAGCCAACTCCAACTTAGATTGGTGTTTGACATAATGCAGGAAGGAGAAGAGTAGATCACTCTGACGAGGAGAGAGAATAAGATTGAAAGAGAGACAGAAAAAATTCCCCTAAAACGAGAAAGATAGATAAATACACAGAGTATTAACACCATGTAACAAATATCTCTAGCCTTTTGTTGAGCAGTGATGAATGAAAAAAAGAAAATGAAAGCCCACAAAAACAAAAACAAAAGAAAGAAAAAAAAAACACGAGTGAAACAACGTGACCAAATTATCATAAACTTACACTTCAAGTTGAACACCAGACAGTAAAATACTATTAAGGGAGAAATCCCCCCCACAAAAAAAAAAATCATTGTATCCAGAGATAATAAGTAAAAGTTCAAATTTTCAGTCCTCTAGCTCTAATGATACAGGTAGAGCGCCGAACAGATTAATTCATAGTCAGCCAGACAGACCAGCTCAGAAATGACGAAATCTATGTTGACAGTTTTAGTGACAGTTTTTATTGACAGTTACTGATAATGAAGAAAAAAATCTTTGAAAGGGGATAAAAAATCGGAAAGAGGACGTTAAGTAGAAAAAAAAAGAAAGATCGGAGCAACGAAAACCTTGGTTGTCAAAATTATTATTTGTTAGGTTGGAGATATCAGCATCGATTCTGGGAAACCAATTCCTTGCACATGACTGAAGCTGTCTCCCTGTCAAAGAGAGATGTGACTATGTTGACAAGCAAATCTCATCCATCTGCCTATTATTGTAGCTAACACAAACACGCACACATTACAATCTATGAATATATATATATATATATATATATATATATATATATATATAAGACCATAGTGTCTTGGTTTGTTTGTCCGTTCACATCATGCTGAAAAGACCAGTTTTACTCTCTTTCTCCCTTTAAAGGTAATTGGAGAGAGTAAAACTTGTGTATACAGCCGCTAAAATGCAACTGGCAGCTGTGGCTGACACATTTACAGACTTATCTGATTTTTTGAATTATATAACCCTGAGTTTGGTAATTTTATCATTTGCATGAATCAAAATCAAAGAAAACAATGGCTACTTGACTTCAAAATCTCAATCTGAACAGAATCAGCAAGTGTAATAAAATCCCCTTAATTTTAAAGTTTAATAGGATTCAATGGGAATTTTTTCAATCGTGTATTCATGGGATTCTGGCAAACTATAACAGTACCACAGTTCAGTGAGCAAGTGGTTCGTTTGAACGGAACATCGGAACAGAACAGAGTTTTTGGAGTAAGAAATTTGACTGGTGATTTTGTGGTATAACAGTGCCTGCTCTCGTGTTGCAAAGGCGAAATGGGAAGCTCTAGAATATGTAGTGTTTTTCAATGATCCGTCATTCTTAGACTATCATTGTGTCATTCTATGCAATACTCTTTGTAGCATAAGAGTCTTACAAAACAACGAGTATACTCTGATGATCCATCTCAATTGAATAAATCTAAATGAAAACGTTTTTATGAACAAATGCAAGGAAAGTTTTTATTGTAATGTAGAGATAAACGTGTATTCACGTGAATCTATTTATTTGTAGGTATGAACATTCATCGATAAAGATAAATCTAAAATATTACATATATATTATTATACATTGAGGTAATTTGAAAAATGGAAAGTGAAAAGAAAAGAGTATGGAGGAAAACAAGTCATATATCACCCAAAAGAAACTAATTTTTAGAAGTTGAGATTTTATGCATTTCAGTGTTACTGCCAACTTATTCAATAAACACATGCTGCTCACATAAAAATTTATGATGTTTATATGTTTGAGTTTGATGGATGAAATGAGGAGAAAGCCATTGTATAGAGTTTTCTGGTTATTCAGAAGGAGAAAGACGAAGAAGAAAGGAGTTTTTATAGTTAACAGTGAGAAGAAAGTGTTCAAATAAGGAGAATGAATGAGAGGAGGACATTTTAAAAGTCAGTTTTTTTAGGAGTGTTCTTTGTTCCTATCTTGTTGTTCAGAGAGGAGAGGTGGTATCTTCTAATGGATAATGGATAAGTGCTAAAATATAAAGGAGAGGGGCTGAGAAAGATGCATCGTTTCAATTTCTTTGGGTTGACCGTTGAGCAGAAAT
>OY735218.1:24901341-24991341 GCA_963457665.1 Thysanoteuthis rhombus
CAAATGCTGATAACAGGCACCAGCCCCTTTAGTGTCAGGAATAGGAGCCATCGGCTCGGCTGGGATCCTTGTGTTGGATAGTATTGTCTGCATCCAACCAATTGTTAATTGGCTAGAGCAAAATAAAGCCCCCTCCAGATTCTGCAACTACTCCGTGTCCTCATTGTTAGGGTTTATTTCATTCAAAATACTAATATATATACATATATATATATATATATATATATATATATATATATATATGTGTGTGTGTGTGTGTGTGTGTGAGAGAGAGAGAGTTTTATTATTTTCCCAACGTATCAACAAGTATGATCAATTGAAAATTAAAACTTTGCCAATTTGATTAGATGTAACGTGTGTACTATTTGTAGTAATCATTTTTATCTGAAATAGGAGCGAAAGTGGTATTTGGCTCAGCACCTAGCATATATTACTCAAGATGGAAGAAATAAAGCTGTTGCCGGATACAGGATACATCTCAGCGCAACAACACGAGTACAAGTTTAAATTCGAAAAAAAAGAGCCACGAAGGATATATATATATATATATATATATATATATATATATATATATATTATATATATATATATATATATTATACATATATATATATTATATATATATATATATATATATATTATATATATATATATATATTATATATATATATATATATTATATATATATATATATATTATATATATATATATATTATATATATATATATATATATATATATATATATATATATATATATATATATATATATATTGATGCTCCTCTATTCAGGGTTGAGCAGTCTTTAAGTGAGGTAACTCATCCATTGTAAGCTTATGCAATGCTCTTCCATGGGAATGGAGAACTCTGGTGGATGAGGAATTTATCTGTACAATAAATATATATCGCTTTAATTCAGTCTCACTGACCGTCTGTAACTCAAAGGGAAAGATATCGGCCCCTGGGTCTGAAGCTTAGGTTTCAATCCTGCCTTGTTGTACTGGATGGGATAATGGAGTCTGTAGCCACACTTAAGTGATGTAATACATCAAAACAGCTGTCTGTGGATGACACAATAATATATATATATATATATATATATATATGTGTGTGTATATATATATATATATAAAGGAACGAGAGAAAGTGGGATGGAAGAGTTATGCATAGAGTAAATTCTGATTGTAAGACATTGAAGGAAAGACCAAATGACAATGATGGAAACAAACGGAAATAGAAAATGCAAGGTAAAAATGACAGGCAGGAAGCAATAAGAGTAGAACAGCGATTGGTGCTGATGTTTATGCATGACAGTATACATGACATACATACATAATCAGGAAAAATTGCTGGAGGAGAGACTGGTAGGGGCCAAAAAATTAGGTCATCCCTTTTTTTGATAACGTAGTCTGAGAATTAGCAAAAGTATTATATAGATCCCCAGATGGTACATATCTAATCACTGGTCTCCTGCAGATAACAAACACTTCAGAGTGGAACCGTGCAACGAAGCGATACTTTGGTTGTCACGAATTGTCAGGAGAAATGAAGAAAAATATATTATTTGGGTTGTTTTTAGGAGAGGAGGAAATCAACAAAGTTGAATATTATCTGTCAACTTGGAGCTGGATGATTGAAATATCTACTGTTCCAGAAACGATGATCATTTTGATAAACTTAAAAAGAGATATGATCATAACTCCTTTGGTAAGATTGATTTGATATGAAATGATACTCTGATAACTGAGAATTTAGGTATGTTATTCATACTTATATTCATGGTAAAAAACGCAGAAATATCAAGTGTTGAGCAACATATCCGTGGACTTATAATGAAAACATCATTCACTTCATATAATGAATATCTATTTCTCAAGATAATATCTTTCTTTGTCAATGTACTTGAGAGGTCGGACATTGAACATTCAAATTTCCAGATCAAAATAAGTCAATAACTTTATGTCAGACTTATTGATGCACCCTCGTATGTTGTTTGGAACCGTTGTCCAAAATTGCTACCAAAAATGTCAACATAGGTTTCTCCAGTGTCTTAATCCGATTTGGCTGGCTATGTATGTGCGTATTTTTGTATGTATCAAGTATAATAGGCACACCAATGGTACTAGAGTGCTGAAAACTTGAACATTTCACTCCTTATCATGCCTAAGAAACATTCTTTTTTTTTTGTGTTTTTCAAAATTACCCTCAAAATTGGTTTGAGTGGTTAGTTCGATTTGAAATGTAAGTTCATAATAATTCGGTCCTTAGTTCGTGTACAACTACAATTACGCTTGTTCTTGCAATCAGGATTTTTTTAAGATTGATTATCTTCAACACAGTATACTTCCAAAAACATTGATCACCTGATTATGTGACTTACTGCATGACATTTACGCCATACTTGAAGTATATTATACTATATTCATAGAAGTCATCAACAGGGTCATCGTTGAATTTAAGCTTGCTCTTGATGATTGGAATGAAGAAAAATAAAACATTCAGATATTAACTTCATATCTGCATTGACGATTGATATCATGTTTTAATTACACAATACCTATATCAACCTATCAGAGCTTGTTTTAGGCAACGTATTCTATCTTGGACTACTCTCTTACTGATCAATCAGACTCATCAGTCTTTCAAATCTTCTCAAATTCTCGTTTCAAATACCTGAGGGCTCATTTCCTTAGATAGATAAATACATTTATACTAAGAAATATTAAAACCTTTTTTATTACATAGATGCATATTTTCTTATATCTATAACATGCACAATACAAATGTTGCAATAATCATCTTCAGTTTGAAATGAAGCAGGAATTAAGTTATTCACTGCAGCAATCCTCCTTGTTGCAATGTTGTGTGAATTGTCAAGAAATCAGATGCAAATGTTTGAGAAATGTTACCTTTCAGTATCATCACCATATATTTTTATGGTTGATATATCTTCCTTATTGATTATATAAGAATACTGATTCGGCATGGATAAGCTACCGATCTTTGCCACATTGGTAAAAATATGGCCGATCTGGGAGATCAAATAGTTTGAGTAACGTTGGAATACAGTATATCTCGGAGATATGAGCTACATTTGGAAAAGACAACCACAGATCCATAGTTAGCAAGCTGCCTTCGATAACCATTTAAAGGAGAGTTCGTACTTTGCTGAGGGATCTATAATTATGACGAAGTGCCCCAAGTGGTGCTATCTCCCAGATATCTATCTAAAAGTGACGTGAAGTCGTAAACAGTGATA
The DNA here is from genome assembly GCA_963457665.1 of Thysanoteuthis rhombus. Taxonomy (NCBI): domain Eukaryota; kingdom Metazoa; phylum Mollusca; class Cephalopoda; order Oegopsida; family Thysanoteuthidae; genus Thysanoteuthis; species Thysanoteuthis major. The sequence continues at coordinate 24,904,599 of OY735218.1, forward strand.
TACTTGTTTGAAATACTCTCTGAATTGTTCGGCAAATCGGTATCTGTATTTAAAAATGGGTAGGAATTAAGACAAGATTTCTCCCCCGATTAACGGAAATAAATACATCCATACCATTATAATATATCTGCCCGTACATCCCAAGGAGAATCCTTTGGTACTTTTAAGATGGCCATTGTTTATAGGTTGATCTAGATTAGGCAATGCATTTGCCCGACAAAATGAATGCCAGGAGAATCATTTGTTGATTGTGTCATTTAGCTTCACAAATATACACACGAAAATAAGTACATATTCAACTATTACCCTGCAAGTGAATAGTGTGACACAAGGTCAGTTTAAATTGAGGTCCATATGTGTAGAAACGGGCAGTCACATCATGGATCAAGCTCGATGATGCTTCGTTGATGGAACAAGGACCGGTGCTTGCAGCGTGAATCTAATGTGAAAAGGAGTTGAATTGTATCACCAAAGTAAATTGAGTGAACATCAGAAGATTAAGTAGTATATTTTTGAGCCACTTCGAGCTTTACTTCAGTGTTTGAAACAAATTTGGATATAGTAATGGGTCATCTTACGAGTTGCACAGCATCAACATCATTTTCCTTTTGTGACAATGTTTTCTCATCGTGACAAAAAAAAAAGAAAGAAAAGGAAAATCAAGAGCATTCCTCTCTCTTCTCTCTCTCTTGATTGAAGATTGGGGGATATATATATATATATATATATATATATATATATATATATATATATATATATATATATATCCCCACATTGATTTGAAATCACTACTAAGTGATCGGTAGGTTGTTCTATCAATTGAGCCAATCAGACATATCTCACATATCAACGAAAATACAGATATTTTAAATGACCGCAAACATTACAAAATACAACTTGTAACTTTATAATCGCAGATTTCTCCCATCATATCAAATGGATGAATACTAAAAATATATATTTTCATAATTTTGTGCAGTATTCATCTTCAGTTGGAAAAGAGGTAGGACTGGAATGTAGCCCTGCAGCAGTCAGGCTTTTTTTTTTCATAATCTACCAACTGGGTTCATAATGGAAACTGAGAGACGTTCATGCTCATACCTTCCTTAAAGGTATCACATTGATGATAAAAATGTCGGTAATCATTATTCAAAACAGTTTCAGCGACTCCGTTTTAATGTCTCTTACATCTAATGAAGTGTGATTCACTTAAAAACGATAGAAAGACGCTAGATATCTGAGACGCTTAATCACACTTGAAGCAGACCGAAAACTACCAACGACAGCCGAATATAGTTGACGGTAATCGGGAGATTTCTGCTTCAGGGAGACTTAGACACCATTGATAAAATTGAGATACGTCATCGTCCATTCAAGCAGCAGACCTGACTAATCCTCCGTCCATTTCCAAGTTGATCATTCTTCATCGACGATCGTAGGCATAAACACTCATAATATTTACCCAGGACGTAAACATCAGGTGTACACGCCATTTGCTCCACACTCTGTGCTTGGCGGATTCCTTAACCGTTCGATTTGGCACCGGCAAGCAACAGACCAGCAAAACATTCATCAGAAGAGACAGAAGCAATTCACACAGTAAAGATGTATGAGCGAACTCCTTCCCTCGCGGAGCAATCAGCTTGCTCATAGCTTGGCAACGGTGGTTTGGTCGTTTGAGGGCCTGTGGCAAAGTGTAAGGGCGAAAAGTGTTGAAAGCCGGGACGGACAGCGGAGTGATAAATTACTTGACTTGCTGGCCATTTGATATGCAGGCTGCGCGCCATGATGGGAGGCTTTGAGCCAATCAGCGGACAGAAATAAACATGGTATCGGGCTTCGATTTGACGGGATGGGAACTGGCTTCCGAGACAAAAAGTAGGAGATTTTATTTACGAAGCTTCCCTTAGTTTTGGCACAAGGCCACCACTGTTGGTTACCAACTAAGAATCGAACTCACTAATTGTGATGATCTCCCGAACCCGTTTGATAACCATTGCAACACAACGAGACGGACCTAAAATCAAATGTTATTGTAGTTGAATATTTTTATCAATTATTTTCTTCGCATCTTATTTTCACTGATTTTCATGACAACCTTCATATAACCATTCTACGATCATTGAGTAAGTAATGTGGGACAGATATAAAGACTAAACCTCAGTGGAGATTTGGACTGTGTATCTTATTTATGGTAGCCTGTTTATCCAAAACACGTTATGGAGGGCAGTGAGTACGTATCATTCAAATCCAGCACTATTGCTATATCATTGACCTTTTCTCCAAGTCTATACAGCACAAACTTTTTTTTAACTTACAGAATAACTGATAAACGTATAAGTATAGACTGATTGGCGTATAAGTTTTTCTATATCTCGAATTGAGTATTCTATATTATCTATTCTTTATTGACCAGTAAGTTACAGTATAAGTATAGAATAATTGGCGTATAAGTTTTTCTATGAATCGAATTGAGTATTCTTTATTGTTTATTCTATATTGACGAGTAAGTTACAGTATAAGTAATAGACTTATAAGTATAGACTAATAGGCGTATAAGTTTTTCTATATATTGAATTGAGTATTTTATATTATCTATTCTGTATTGACGAGTAAGTTGCAATACAATTAATAAACATATAAGTATAAACTAATAGGTGTATAAGTTTTTCTATATATTGAATTGAGTATTTTATATTATCTATTCTGTATTGACGAGTAAGTTGCAATACAATTAATAAACATATAAGTATAAACTAATAGGTGTATAAGTTTTTCTATATATTGAATTGAGTATTTTATATTATCTATTCTATATTGACCAGTATTTTTCATCGTATTCCTGCTAATTTTTCATTGCAATCGACAGATCGTCATTCTACGAGGTTATGGGGGTCGGTGAAATCGGAATGGAAGCTAAGTGAGAGAATTTGCCCGGAATTTTCTGTATTTTTGATCCACGCGGCTTAACGTCCGTAGAATGATGATTTTGCATTTGAAATCAAAAGCCTCAGAAATAAGATGAAATAAATACACATCAAAAATTGATAAAAATTGCGATCGTTATTTTACGCAATGTAATTACTTTAAAGTCTGTTTATATCACTCATCAGTTTTTACTGATTGATTTATCAGTGGTTTTTATATTGCACAAGGGCAGCGTACTTTTTAATGTTGAATATAGCCTTGATTTTTTTTTTGTCTGGTTTTGTTAAGTGTCTAGACAACTTTGCTTCAATAGGTATATTTATACGACCGTGGAGCCGGAGATAATGTTTACACATCTTAAGAGTCTGTCTCTCTCTTTATCAATGAACCAATTTATTGGATCTCATTCTTTTGTTGATATCATTTTATAATTAATATATATATACAATGAGTATATTCATACAAATTCACTTCAATCGACCCACTTATACATGAATGTATGTATGTAACTTTCAAATCACCGTAGACCCCGCTATTGGCCTGCTAGTCCAACAAGGCAAGAGGGCTACATATTCCTCACTCTTTACCGCTGTGTTCGCATGCGTGCGTGCTTGTGTGTGTGCTTCAGTGTGCTCCTTGTAATATGTCTGTGTTTACAACCACGCAAATGTATTTAAGCATACTATTAGCCTAATCTAAAAACGTTTCTCTTTGGTTTCCATGATTTTTTTAGACCAACAATGTTCAAATATTGTGCTGGTATTTTATTTCAGATAAATTTGGATAAAATGGAATTTTTTAGATGATTTTGGCTAATATTTTGATTAATTAGTTCTTGTACACGCGTTGGCTACGATGATTTATTAATGAGAGGTACGGATATCTATCTATCTATCTATCTATCTATCTATCTATCTATCTAACTAGCATTCTATCTATGGGTGTTTGTGTGAACTTCCTAAAATTCAGAGCTGCTCTGAATCTATAGCATTTTGCAAAAATAATTATTTCAAGGTTCCCTGCACCAGAACACACTGACATCTACGAGACTAACATGAAGCTCTTCGGATAAAAGGTGAAAATTAGAAAATTAGATGTAAAGAGAATGACATGTTCTCACTTTTACTTGTACGTATACGGAGGTACATGAATAAGTCTGTAGCCTAATGATTCAGAAGCCATTCATTGTACAAAACAAATATATTTCTGAACATGATATCTATTCCTTATCGATGCACTAACACAGTAATGAATATTATTCAAATAGATCATTGATCATTTTCTAATTTCTTTCCAGTTAATTGGAGCATATAAGACGCACCAATATATAAGACGCATCCTGTCAGGTTTTTTGGCTAATACACTATGTATATCCATTCAAATGTCATAGATCCCTACATTTTGACCCCAAGGCTGATCTTGAAGGGTAATTTCAAATGGATACACCAACGGTTTCAGACCATACTGCAGTATTGGGGCAGTGCTATCAATCTAGCAATTCCGGTGTTATTTTGTTTTGGTAGTGTGGGATGACAACATTTTAGCTATTTTAATCCATATTAAGCGCTTTTTTCCAGTGATTTCAGCTATTTATTAAGACATGCAAATTTCACTAGTAGTCAATGCCAAACAAAAAGCGAGGGAAATAAGTTATCCATCGATCATACCTTCTTCCAATTTTTTTAACTGATCACCCCCAACACAGAATGCTGCTAAAAGATTTTTGTCATGTGACAGGTTCAGCTAAGTGACCAGACTGATATTTTTCATATGTGTTCTATGTTTTTCATTGGATCATTCTCTGCATTATTTTATTCTTACTTTCTTTCACCTTTTCTATTTTTTCATTCTCATTCCTTTTCTTTCCTTCTTTTCCCCCATCTTCTTTCAACCTTTCTTCCTATCTTCATACTGCTCTTAGACCTTCCTTCCATTTCCTACTCTTTCTCTATTTTTTCCATTCTTTTTTCTTCTTTCTTTCCTCTGTTTTTTTCCTTCTTGCTCTCCACCCTTCCTTTCTTTCGTCCCTCTTCCAATCCTCTCTCTTTTCTTCCTTATCTCCACAATTAACTAAATATCCTCAAACCAGAGTAGAAAACAAATTATGAATATAATTTGTTTTTACTTCAAATTAGCACTACTTCCCACTTTCAAAATAAACAACTGCTACGAACCGCCAATCAAATTGGCAGAATTTTAATTAACGTCTCCTAATTGAAGACATAAACACACTTCTAAGTATAAACACACTCAAGTCCACTTCTCGTTTCTTTAATCAGCCGAATTGTCAGTAAGTTCGGAATACCGAACTTGAAACAAAAACAGTCACTAATAACCTACTGATAATCTACAGCAGAACGTTAATAACAATGCTAATTGATTTTAGCTACTATTTACCAATGACCTTACAAAACATCAACAACATCACACTAATTATATGGTTATTAACGGCGATATGCTTATCAGAGGTAATCAGGAAAACAATTTGTACATTCACAAAAAGATGATCGGTATCGATATGAATAGTAATTCAATCATTTGCATCAATAATACTATCTGTAAATAATTCAAGCGATCTGAGATCAAACGTTCAGATATTCGCATATACGACATATCATTTCATAATAACTTGCGTATACGTGTAGAAGTGTACTCGAAGTATATAGAATTACATATATTCACTCCAATGTATGTTAATACATCATACAGCAATATCCACGTGTATATAACAATGTGAACAAATATTATGCTCATGCAAAAAGCGATATACACCTACATGTCCACACACATGAACACATATATAAATACTTCATATATATGCATATACATACATACACACTCTCACCAACCCATACATACATATATATTTATATATATATATATAGTAGAATGTAGATTCACCACACAAACTAGCTCATGTTTCTACCCTCTCAGGGCCTCATCAGGCGAATCAAGATTCGCCTGATGAAGCCATAACAGGGCTAATACACGAGCTATTTTATGTAGCTAATCCATATTCTTCTATTTATTTCTAGCTTTGCTCTAAAACAACTTAAACTTCCGTAGTATAAAGTTGAATGTATCAAGCTCATTATGAAACAAATCCATTACATATCGAAAGTTGCTTTATATCATTAATACATTATTATATTATTTTATACTGCTAGCCTGATCTGTACCATACGTTTATATATATATATATATATATATATATATATATATATAAAGGTGAAAAAGTTACTGTTGTTGCTGTTTCTGGGGGGAAAGATAAATAATACGTGTTGGGAAAGAAGTTTTCTAAACGGCATCATCATCATCATTGCTTTATTTTACATCGGTGGACACAGACATTCCCAAGGATTCGCCAGAACCCTCTATCATGGAGCCAATACTTTTGGAAGTTGTCCAGTTGTTCTTAGCATCTTATGTTCTGCTGGCCTTATTTTTACATATGATCTCTGTGGATCGATGTTCCAAGTCGTGATCTCCAGCGGCTGTCTACCATTCCTGCAGCGTGATCTGCCCATTGCCATTTGAATTTGTCTTATGGTTTTCTATATCTTGGCATCCTGCTTAGTTTTTTTTTTTCTCTTAACGTATTGTGCTTGTTTTGTGGTCTCTCTGTGTGATGTTGAACACGATTTTTTGTTCAGCCACAAACCACTTAAAAACTGTAAAAACCGATGTTAGCAGTCTTAGTGATACTTTCGGTGACAGTTTTGGTTGACGGTTTCCCATAAAAGGAATGAAAGCAGGGTAAAAGTAAATGTCCGTTGTTATAGTTTTGCATAACGGCAAAAAGAATTTTATGACATTTTTCATTTTTCTTTTTCCATTTACCGAGCCACTTGCTCTAATTAAGTAGAATTTCATGTTGCGTTTTACCAGCCATTACTGATAAGTCGCCATAGATTACTCCCAAGCTGTCATTTTTAATGCAGGTCCAATATTTTACGGAGAGGCGTGGAAGAGGGTGAATAACGTTGGTCGAAAGAATGAAAAAAATAACATTAAAAATTTATTACTGGTTGACATTTCACCTCTACACAAATATGGGAAAAAAAGATGAAAAAATATGAAGAAATATGAGGATAGGCCGAAAACTTCGCCCTGCGACTATTTTTTTCCTATTTAATTTCAACAATTATTCTTCGTCATCGTTTTGGCTCTGACGTTTATTCCTGTCAGTCTTCACGGTTTTCATTCGGTTTTATTATTTCCTTTTTTTTGTGTCGATTTTTTCCAGTTTCTCTGTCTATCTGAATAAAAAAAAAAAAAATCAACGGATAAAAACGAAACAAATAAAAAACTTTCACTGTTGTTATTCCGTCTTTTCATATCGTTTTGTTTATTGTGATTGTTGTCCCTTTCTATTTTGACAATTTTATAGTCTTTTTTTCATTTTGACTGTTATTGTTTTTTTTTTAAGTTAGAAACCGTCAGCAAAACTGCCACCCAAACTGTCAAAATAGGTTTCTTTAGTTTTAATGTTGGTCAGGCTGTATGTATGTATGTATGTATGTATGTGCGTATATATGTATCATTGCACCAATCGAGCAAAATGACTGAAATTTCCAACATTCACTCTTTATCATTCCTCGAGAAAAACGTTTTTGTATCGTATTCAACCCTCCTGCCTGAATAGATTTTTAGTGGATGTCCAATTTGTAATCTAAGTTTTTGCTAAATTGGTTACTGGTTTTTCCAACTAGTTTTTTTTGAAAGTCATACTCTTCAGTGATCCAACAAAAGGCAATAAAACTAATTCATTTATTGATCACCGTTTGTTGCAATTTGAGTTGCATCAAGCCCGACCAAGCTTTATGTCAAAAGACGTCGGCCATATGACGGTTTCTATTGATCTCATATTTATTGCATTTAGACTTTTTTTTTAATCTTTAATATCTTATTGTTTTCTATCATTCATTTTGGATAATATATTCCTTCTGTTGTTATTGTCTCTTTTATGCTTCGTTTTATTTCACAGAGGAATTTCTTTTCTCTCACTTTTTTCCTTTTTTGTATTCTTTCCACTTTTTCAATCATTTTTCTGGTTATCTTAATTTCTGACGAATTAATTTTTTTTTCTCTTTTTTTAAAAATCTTTTTTCTTTGAGTCGATTTTTTAAAATATTTTTTTTAAAAACTCTAATGTCTGCCAGAAAAATAACCATTTTGAATATATCGAGAACGGTTTAGTGGTCCGGATGCAATTTGGCAGCCAACTACAGAGGACGCTACAGTGTTTGCATGCGCATACACTATCCCGCGGGTTTTCTTAGCCGACATTCAAATGTCATTCAATGAGTTTCAGACCGTCGTATCCAAAATACCAATTCCTCAAGTCTTGGGCAGTTTTTTTTTCTCGTCACCCGAGTTTGTCAGCCGACCCATCCAGTCCAGACTTGTTTCATTTCAAATTCTGTTCATTCCCAAGGCTGAAACAACATTGGAAGGGAGATTTCAGTCTGTGGACAAGATTAAAGTTGACGTGACCAGGCAGCGAACAGCGATCCCAGGGGTAGATTCTGCAAGCTGTTTCGGGAGTGTAAGGGGACCTGGGATAAGAATTTGAAGTTCCAAGTGGACTAAAGAGCTATTGTCCTTGGTATGACATTTATTTCCGATAATAATAATGACTGGAGACCTTTAGGACTGATTTTTGACATTATCGTTTTCTCTATATCTGATTCTTTTTTTGACATTTTCCTCTCCCTTGACAGTCCTCCCAGTTCTTTTGCTTGTATTATACATTGTGCATTTCTTCCTCCATCCACACAGTGTTGCACGTATTCGTTCCTAGGTGATGAGTGCTATTTTTTTTAGTATAGAAAATGGCTATTATCCCTTTCAAACTTAGGCTAGGAGTGTGATATTCATATACAATCATTTCTCTCACTTAATGTTATTACAAATGTATTAATGTACCTAATGTCCGAGTGAGAATAAGAAGATTTCTTACCATCATCGTCCTGGTCGTAAAAAAATAGTTTGAAGGGAATAACTGTTTTTTCCGAACGTTGCATACTAATGAATCATGAAATAAAACTTTTGACCCGGAAGTATAAAAGTTTTTTCTTCAAGTTCTACAGAGTTATTCGTCCTTTTTCTTTTCCTTTTTTTCATCCATACATTTTCCTATCTTTCACTCATTCTTCCTTCATTAATTTCACTTAAATCCATTATTTCTATTTCATTGAGGTCATATTGTTCAATAAAACCAATGATTATTCATACGCTTAACGATTATCATGTACGTATTCGTTCAAATACGAGGAACAACCATTCTAGAAAAAAAAAAACGTTAAAACTGGTCTGAATTATCACTTAATTGGAATAGTCCCGTGACTAAGGTCTTTTCGATAGCATGTCGTGTTACAGGTGAACAATTAAAACATCGGAACGGGTTGATCGATAGAGATGTCATTTTTTTTGTCTGTTCTCGGATCGCTAAAAACACTCAATTTTCAAAGCAGAAAAAGAGTGAACGCGACTGGACAGACACCAAAGGAGCAATTCAACATAAAATTTACAATGCAAATTGAATCCTCTGTCAAAACACTTTCTAGGGGTGGTTACGAAAAAACAAGGGGTATTTTTTTTCTCGGCATGATAGGTAGTAAATATCTAATTAATTTTTTTTTTACTCCCTTTCTTTCTTGGTGCACCCTGTACATGTGACGCATACATAGCCAACTAACTAGAAAGCTCGATAAACCTAATTGAAAACTGAAGAAACCTGCGTTGAGACCAACATACACACACGCTGGGTCTTGTCCTACACAAGGGAACATCTTGTCTTGAAATGCAGATTTTGATGCTGTTTTTTCATAGAGAAAGGATGTTTGACTGTGTAACATTTAGGGGAAATATCAGAATTTACTTCATAACAAAACATTACCACCTATGCTACTTAATACGATTTTGGTATGCTGATCTCATAAACAGTTCACAAAGTGTCTTCTCTCACTTGTCCTACAAAAGAAGCAAATAGGTAGAAAAAAGTGACTTTTGCGGTCGATTTTCAGAATTTTTGCAAGAGTACGTTCATTAAATCAATCAAAATGATTCGAATCTCCCCCAAATGAAAAGTTGACTTAATGCAATAAACATCACAAGTATATATAATTTTGAGAATTACTCGGATAAATTTAGATGATCTGGAGCAACAAAGTAATCGAAAGTTCACTTTTTAGAGTTATCAGCTAAAATATATATGAAAGGAGAACTTTGAAAAATTTACATGGGAAATGATTATATATACTGATGAACTTGTGATAGTAATTTAGTTTGATACCCATTTTTACCTCTGGACTTGATGTGTATTTTCAAGTCGATTATGTATTTTTAATGCATTTTGTATATTGAGATACCCATAGAAACATTTTTATCAAATAAATAAGTAAGTTAATCTAATATTTTGCAATTATTTCCTTTCCCAAGACCCGCCTCATGATTTTCCACGATGCTTTCATCTCAGATAAATTTGATGAAATATTGATGAATGTGAGGGGAATCAAAGACAATTTTTTCTATGATTTGTTTTTTTTTTTAATATTATCGAACAGAAATTAATTTCAAGATTCAAATGTATACTCGATGGAAATCGATAAAACCAAACTCTATTAACATGTTGCATCACGTCCATGAAATAATTTTCTACATAATCGACTGAAATCGTAGCAAATGCATGGTATGGAAATTATTTTTCATCTTAATATATCGGAATAAATGTAACATCACATTTGTATGCACGTACAGGAAAGTATAACAGTACATACTTTATTCCCAAACGCACAAACACACACGCACATATGTAGATATATATATATATATATATTTGTGTGTGCATGTGTGTGTGCGAGTGTGCGTATAAGCTGATACAAAAAATGTTTACACCTCTTAATGTTCATAAACGCGTCGATACAAATAACCACAAATACACTGACAGACCCACACATACATGAGCAAACCAACTACAAATTCGTATGCACGTAAAGAAAAACAAAACGAAACAGTGCATATTCTATATGCACACACACAAGCAGACAAAAACACACACACACACACACACACATATATATATATATATATATATATATATATATATATATATATATATATATGAGTTAATTCAATTAATGTTTAGACCTGTTATAGTTCACACACACACACACCGGCACAGATATCCATACATACGCAAGCAAATAGGTGTATTCTGTGTGTACATACTTTCGCAACCGTTTATATGATATTGTGATCTCCATTTGGAAACAAGATAAAATCCGTTCATACATATACATCTGTATATACTTTATGTGCGTTTTCAATGGACTTTTAATAATCCATATTTCATTTTGCGTTTCTAAAAGGGACAAAACATTGTGTGCTGCTCGAGATTACAACTTGTTAATAGCATCTTTCTCAGAAATAGTATGGGGCAAAATAATGCGAATATTGTAAATCAAAATTCCAATTCATCTTGCTACATATACATACAATGCATTCTATATTACGTGGAGGCATGTCTACTATAATTTGTAAAATATACGAGCAAATAAGCGTACTTAAAGTATGGCCCACGCATTTATTTTAATTTATATATATATATATATATATATATATATATATATATATATATATATATATATATATATATATATATAAGCAGAAGGTGTAAAACATAAAACCCTTTAAAAAGTTTATATGAATTATATTAACAGATACTTGGAAATGGCTGAAATGACATATAAATATCATACGCATTATCTTTAATTTACAAATTTAAAGCTTTCCATATTTTGTGTGTGTGTGTATATATATATATATATATATATATATATATATATATATATATATATATATATTCTCAAAAGCTTTCAGTTTTAAACACGAAACTTTGGAATACTTTTTCAATTGGTTCATTTACGTCACTTCACTCACAAATATCTGTCCATGCAATTCATTTATACTTCCAATGCCTTTTTCCCCTGTTTTTCTTGTATTTTGTAAATATTGTACGATGTATGAATTGTCTCTAGTTAGGATCATCAGTTGCTTACCATGTAACTGTTTCGGGGATTTGAAAAACAAAATAGTTGAATTAACATGGCACCCCATAAGAGATCAAACACTGCAATCTTTTGTCAAATAGTTCATGCCTTACTACTAGTTAATCATTTAACATAAGGTTCTATGAGAATCTATATTGATATTATTGCATACTTCATATTCATTTTTTGAAACAAAGCTTTCTTACAAGGGTTACTCTAAATTTTTTAAACAATGAGGGAACAATAACTATAAGAAAGACCAGATTCGTTCTTCGTTCCATTACTATTAAATGTCCACCAATGTGAATATTGAATCCGTTGTGTCGGTTTTCATTTCAGACTGTATGCAAACGAACTTATGATATCATCTTCAAGAATACTAATCACAAAATAACTTTATTGAGTTGATTTCTTACCAATATATCAAACCAAAGAATTTGACAATCATTTCCCACTAACTTTGAAAAATCATTGTTCCACATCTTGGCATCATTTTAGCTTCCATCCAATATTTTTTAAAAAACATTTTTGATCATCAAATGAAATATTCTAATATATACATATATATATATATATATATATATATATATATATATATGAATTTGTGTGTGTGTGTACGTGTATGTTCGCGTGTGCATGTGCGATAACGAGTGAGCGAGAGAATAATCAAATATATAAGTTATCATCCTTTTTTTTCAAGTTTAACGTGGAAAATTAAATGCTCTAACACATAATCCCCATCATGTTTTTAGAATTAATTCCCAAAGGAAACGATACAACTTTTAACAGATAATTACAGATATCCCTGCTGCAATAGCTTTTTGTGCACTTTTGAAATCACCGGAACATTTGATATGAACCCACATACCCCTATAACGACATTCGACAAATAAGTTTGATAGATATTTGGAGCTCCCAGTTCAGTGTTCTGCATATCATTACATCCAATTCTGTCAAGCATTAGTCCATATCAGTAATTGCTCCTGATAACTGTCCAACACACCATTTTTTCAAGTTATCATTTTCGTTATTTCAAAAGGTACCAAGCTCAGTTTTTGAACTTTATTATTTAGAAACTTGAACACTCTATGAATCATAATGCAATACGCTAAAGATTCAAAATAATGGGAAAAAACAGTCTTTGTAGTTTTAAAATAACGCAATTATCAGCTTTTCTAAATGGAGCTTTGGGCACTTATCATGTGCAGCCACTCATATCCTATTCATTGCATTGTATTTTATGTTTTTTTCCTGTCGGCTTCTCTCAACGGATCTTTCTGTTCTTCACTGATCGCATTCTCGGCGCTTGGACGCGTCCATATTTTCATACATGATTTTCTCCTTCACAGGGCTGCTTCAGCTGGCAAGACTGGGGTTTTTCGACCTTGAAATTTATTGTTCGTCGACATGATTTAAGCACCATTGCGTATCTATCGAGCGTTACTAATTTCATTAGTTGGCCAATTAATGGCTATGGTTTCTATGTATGAGCATGCGTACATACAGGTTGTTCGATTTTGGCCTTTCGATAATTGTATAATACAGAAAGATCAAATTAGATCCATTACTCTCATGAGGTTATTTTTCATGATCCGAATAATATTTCTCCACACCCCAGAGAATCACCCTCACTCACATGAACACATATATCTGAGAGAAAGAAGGAGGAATAAATGGAGAGATGGGGGAAGGAGAGATGAACAATACCATAAGAAGAAATAATACACATATATATATATATATATATATATATATATATATATATATATATATATAAGTGTTTCGTACCACCATTGCAAATTATGTTTAAACACTCACACACAACTTTTTAGTACGTTCATTCATGTATACATGGTGTATGTATGAAATGAATTATGAAAAATACTGAAAAGATTGGAGCTGAATCCCTTGGATTTGCTGTCAACTTCTTTATTGATAAGCTTTTATCTTATCAGACAATCAGCTGATTGTATATTTGAGTCAGGCAACACCAAAGTTCTTCTTAAAGAGTTGTATTACTTTTGAATTTTGCATTTCTTTGTATATATATATATATATATATATATCCATATGCACACACACACACACACACACGCATACACACACACACACGTACATATATCAAACTCTACACTAAATAAACTTAATGTTGAATTATCGAGCACTTTATGAATTAAACTCGTCACTCATCAAATAGTGTATTTTTATGTTGTATGGTATTCCTGATAGGTTTTATTATCAAATCCCTCTTCAAAAATATTTATTCCACTATTCATGTGAATTAACATGATTGATATTCCATACATCATTTCCAGTATTATTCTTTTAAATTTGTTATTGATACAATTTTTTGGCTGATAAGTTCTTCAGCTATCTTTTTGAGTGTGATATGTTTGATCTTTAGGATATCTGTAATACCGTATCCCCTATTTATCCACCATTTCAATATTTTCACACACAACGATCGTTATTCTGATTCAATGTATACGTCAAGAGGGCCGAACGGATAATGTATCGGACTTTTTTTATTTTAAAACAACAAATGATAAAACAGAACTTAGAATAATACAAGGAAAATGGAAATCTTCCCCTGGGAACCTCAGAAAACAACTTGATTAGCTAGCTTAATCAGATGTTTTGGATATTATTTCAGTATTGATTATTTACGAATTGGATTATCAGAGCTACGTCCATTATTACTATAATAGCTTATAAGCACATGTATATTTATATAATTATAAGTTCTTTTCTTTGGTAACACAGGACCACGTCCTTTCAGATAGTGGCTGTTTAGAAGGGATTGGACGTTTATAGTATGTGGACTGATCTGTCATATATGCCATGAAAATTAATTTTCCGTCCGTCGAGCAGATCTACGGATTCAAAGTTATTATTTCTCTCAAAGTTGCTTTTTTAGATAATTTATATCCTTTGACTTCTGAACTTTACGATTATTTGATCGTAAAGTCCAGAAGTCAAAGAAGATAATTCATTGAAACTATGAAGAAGTATCTACAATCTTCATTTTTAAAAAATTATTTTCACTTGATTTACTAAAAAGTGCTGATCCAAAAACTTCAAATTGGACTCTGCAATGCCTCGTCAGTACACTGATATATGTGTCAAATATCAACTTAGCACAATGACCAATCGTTCAGTAAAAGTGGTGCATACATTAAGAGTAACAAATCAAAATTTCTCCAATTTCAGTTAGATATACCTACTCATCTGACTATTTATATAAATGAATACGTATATATATATATATATATTGTGAGTGTGTGGACTTTTATAAATACAACAACTTCTTTTTTCAACTTGTCTCCTGAATACCTTTGTAGGCAGCGGTATAGAATAATATTGGTGAGTTGCCAACGCTCTGTGTATTAAGTAGACAAGTTTATCAAATCAACACTTAGGACTGAATACATTTCGTGCATGCCATTAGTGCTCAGAGATAAAAAACACACTTCAGAAGACATTTCTTCCACGAGAACTCATGCATTCAATAAAACATATTAGTATATCCTTTTCCCCCCACGAATACGCATACGTATATAAGCGTGTGTACGAACATTTCCTCCGAATGAAATTACTAAACATATACATATTACTAGTGTGCTTTAGCCTCAAAGGTTTCATTAAGGAGTTGTGCAAAGTTTGATTTCAGGAAATATCAATTTCCTGATGTCAGATATATATTTTTTTCTAGATTTACAACAAAGAAAAAGGATGCACATTATGTATTAAACACATCTGATGAATAAGACATTGATGTCCAAAATCATAACAGGAGCCTAAATATATCAACGGATTGAAAGTATATTGATTTTCACGACAGACAAAGCTCCTTATACGTTCATGTCTCTAGCTCTCAACAGTCGGTAAATTCATGCATTAATAGAATAAAACTGATACCTATTTTTCTATCTATCAGTACATGAAATCAGAGAGTAAAAGAGATGCCTTCATATGTGTGCAGGTGAAAAAGGGGTTAAAGATATGATTAACTTGGTTAATACAATTGTTTTCTAGAGTTTCCAATCAAAGTCCATAACTAGTGGATAAATATTGACTTAAGTGTCCAAAGGTCTTTTTATGGTACACGGCTTAAGATAGATTGAAACATGTGGAATCCTTAAGCTGTGAGCTGTGTAATCAGGGACATTCAAGTCATTTGGGAAATTCCAATAAGATCGACGAGTTGTAATGAATTTCTTTAGAGAGGCATAAGTCTATACTCTCCCTAAATTTGACCGTTGTTGTCTATTTCTCCTAGTTTCTTCCACTCTATTCTGCTTTTTTTTACCTAGTTTCACATGGATTTGCGATTTTTTTTTCAAAAGAAAGAAAATTAGTTGAGGTCGTGAAGATTCTGTGGAAGTTCCTTATCATTGGAAAAGAACACATTGCATACTTCATATATTTGAGAAAACAAACAAACATCATATAGCTTACAAGAGTTACTAGGCCTTCAGTTTTGATTTATGGATACTGATTTTGAGAGTTTTTCAATACAGATAGAATCAGGCTAGAATGAAATACAGTTGGAGAGAAATGCATGGTATGAAAGGTAAGTAACAAAAGCAGGTCTGTATAATTTCTTAACTTCTACAGAAGCAAAAAAAAAAAAAAAAAGAAAAGAAAAATTGGACCCGCACGGAATCGTTTGATACATATCGAAAAACTGTTTCTCCTTTCAGGAGAGTTTCCAAAAAGTCCTGCTAGCGCTTCTCTCCAACTATAAATACAAGGCATGACCCTGACCCTTCCTTTTTGAGTATAATGATGATGTGTTGCCCGGGGGATAGGTCTTTGTTTTCAAAGGCTACAACGATTTTTCATTCCTCGCCACTCGCTTTGCCTTGCGGTGGGATTCCATCTTGGTCGGAAAGATCAAACAAGCATATTAATACAAATTCTTTTAAAGTATATGCAATGCTCCTTTTCCTATCTTTCTCTCTCTATTTGTCTCTTTCTCTCTCTCTAACTCTCTACTTCTCTCTCACATACACGCGTACAAACTCCTGTCGTCTTCAATTGTATTGTAGAAATTTTGTACCGAGTTCTCTATTCAATGCACTGAGGTAGACTATTCTCATCCTGTTGATAACGTTGAGAAAAATCTCCAATTTGTAAAATCTTCTGCTAATTCCAATTTTGCCCTTAAAACGGTCAACTCGCGTTGATTGGATATAGGACCCAGTTCAAAATTCTGGTCATGTTATCGAATACAACATGGGCCTGGAGAAGGCTAAAAGGTAAAATAACCAAAACTTTGTGACAATAAAAACGAAGATGAGAATATGTTCTAATTGATCACCATCTGCTGCAGTCAATTAGTCAAGAATATAATATATCATAAAAATACACCATTTGATGAAATTATCTCATTAAGTGCTCGATACATTCAACATTAGGTTTATTTAGAGTAGAACTTTATATATATATATATATATATATATATATATATATATATATATATATATATAGTAATGTTTCTTAGGATATTATATGTGATAGAAACTCAGGAAGACGTTTTTTTTCTCCTCGTTTCTTACTGATAGATGATCGGGCATTTTCTTGTCTCACTTGCAGCCAGACGTCCATGTTTCGTCCGTATTCATTGTAAATTGCAATATTAATGTTCTGGACACGTCATATTTGATTAAATCCGTTCGACTCTTTTGCGAGGTTAGAGAAGATTGTGTTTTTCGAGCAAGGAAAAAAGCAGCGAGCAAGAAACATAGAGTATATGAGAATGATAGAGACATTGATAGATGAAGAATGAGCATTTTCTGTTTTTTTTTGCGTTTTATTTAGAAACTGTCTTGATAACATGGATTACTTCAGTTTCTTCACTGGTCTCGCTGAACAGATATGTATGTATAACGTGCAAAGGACCTGACAAGTGAGCTAGACGACTGATAATTCAAACATTTGAACGATAATGCCTTTTTCTTTACGTTTACTCATCGCAACTACAGAAAGGGATAGTACGGGATATGCATATCAGGATTCAGTATTGAACCTTTATTTCTCCTCTTCGACCGAGAGAAAGGGACAGAGAGAGAGAGAGAGAGTTAAAAGTCTTTTTACTGCCAGCAGTTAGGGCCAGCGGCTCTACTCAATGCTCTGCTTGCTCTGTCTGCTGAGGTCTGACGACTCTCTTGAAAGCATGGGACACTTTTTTGGGGTATTTTATTTACTGAATTAACTTGCTTTCCTTTTTTACCATATACTGGAACTAAATGATCCTATATCCTTTCCTTTTCGATTTCTTCCTTGATTTCTTTCGTTTCTCACGCAATTAAATTTACTATCTATTTTTTTGCCTCTGCTGTTGCCGCTAAAATTCTAATACACCGTTCTTTTTTTATCAACCCTTTTTCACTTTCTTTCTCCGAATGTCTTTTCAATTAAGTGGCAGTGACTGGCAATCCATCTGCGGGGGTTCCAAGCGACAATGCCATATTAACTATAAATCTATTTGCAATTTTTCTCAAATCCTTTTGGCTTCAGACAGGGCTAATTCTGGAACTTCTTATCTTCGATTAAATATTGTAATGTACTTATACCTGCACCAAAAGTATGTTCAACTAAAAAAACTTGTAAAAAAATTGTAATATCTAAGAATAAAATCAAATATTCGATTCATATTGTAAGGTATTTACACATTGTTATGTCCAAAAGAATTGATGTTTCTGAAAAATAACCCCAAATCGTATATTTTAGCATTTTTGCATTGTGAACTTTGGCTACATTGGAGACAGTTTGTGTTCACGCGTGCACATTGAAAATCAGGATATTTTAATGATCACTGCCGTATAAAAGACGAGAGACGTAACTTATTCATTGAATATACCGTTTTTTTCATTTTTAATCGATGACCCCTAACGAGACGTGCTGTTGAACATGTTGGTTATGTGACAGTTTCTATTGAATGACTAATCAGGTCTTTTCCAGATTTGTTTGGTACGTTTCTATTTACCACTCTTTTGTGCTAATGGAACTACTTTATTTGAAAAAATCCATGTATATCTTTTCTCTTCGCAATCCAAGAGGTTCATCAAAAATGTCTAAATGCAAGCCCTGTGTGTGTTTGATCAAACATTAGAATAATCTCCGATGGTCACTTATGGAGCTGAAATATTGAACCTGACCAAGTATGCGATGTGCGCATGAGAAAATCATGCTCAACTTCATATGGAGAGATCATAAGACAGCACAGTATATTAGAGAAAAAACAGGAGTCCATGATCATAGAAACTATTCGAGACCTAAAAATGGCAATGGGCAGGCCATGTTGCTAGAGTGATAGACAACTAATGGACATCACGAATCACAACATGGATCCCCAGAGATTATGCACTGATTTGTGGCCGACAGAAAATTAGATGGCGTGATTAGCTAGATAAATTTATAAAAATACTGGCTCGACGATGGCCATGATAGAGAGGTCCGTCGGATCTTAAAGAAGATACATGTCTAACAATGAACGATAGAAGGCAGATGATGATGATGATGATGATGAATACCCTGCCTACCGCATTCGGTGCTGATTCATAATATCCTTGTTATATATTTGAGTATGAGGGCAACATACAAGTGACCGATGACAATTGTTTTATTTATTTTTTCCTAATTGGACAGGTATTTTTTTGTTGTTTCCATGAGCACACACACGTGATTGTGTGTGTGTGTGTGTGTGTGTGTGCACATACACATGTGTGTGTGTGTGCACATACACATGTGTGTGTGTGTTTAAAGCTTAGTTTAGTGACAGAGATAGTTTCTTTTTCGATCATTAGTGGTACTCATAGTTGATTTTCGGACATATAAATCGTGATATTCTATGAAGTGAAGCTCTTTTAACATAGGAGGCTTGAGAAAGAAACGTCCCCTGCCTGCTAAAACATGAAGTTTTAAAAGTCTCAAAGTTCTTGAAAAGTAGTGAATAAAATTAATGAATAATGCCTGTTGGGACCCACTTTACGAACCCGGTAAACTAACAAATTCAGTCGAGGCACAACCTCAGGATCGCTCAGAGAGTAATAGAAAGAGCAATATCAGGAATGACTTTTTGTGATAGGAGAGTATCAACACAGATCCCAGAGAACACCAGGGTGGAAGATATTGTAAAAGTAGTGAAGGAAAATGGAGATGTGCTGGGCACATAGCGAGAAGAAGTGACGATGAATGGAGCAAGAGAAAAGACAAGCAGCAGGAAAAGACTTGCCATAAGATGGATAAACAGATAACAAAGTTTACTGCTAGGGTATGGTAGAGATTAGCTCGATCACGGTTGTTGTGAAAGAATATAGGAAAAGCCTCAGTCCAGCAGTGAACTTATAATAGTTGATAATGGTTGGGATAATTACATGGTTTCAATCCCGAGCCACGTTATATCAGGTTCGTACGGAAAGTGTCCTATCATTTCAATATCTCGATGAAAGCTGCGCGGTAACTTGACAACCATTTACAATGAAACTCTCAGTGCGTGTGTAGACATATGAGTTCTTGTGTGGTTACTTAGTCAGCGTTGAAGCACCATGAGTGAGCTAATGCATTGTGAGACTGATTCATTCATAATGGTCGAGCAAAACACTTTCGACGTCCCAGGGAATTTTTTTTTGGGGGGGGGTCTAATTGTGAGACCCTCCCCTACAATTCCTCAGACTTGTGACTCTTCTTGAAGAGATATCATATTATTGGGTATTTTAAGCATCTACTAGCAAGTCTGGATGGGACATTGATGATACACGGAAAGCTGAGATGAGTATGTCAGGTCCTCAGGGGAGTACTCTGGAGGGATTGGAGTTCAGTCGTCCCTAGGTAGGCCTTTTTTTTGTTGATATTGGAAAGCTTGATACTTTCCCGATTGTGCTCGTAAATCTGTATCTATATTTAAGTACAGCTGTGTGTATGCATGTGCGTTTAAAAAGTAAACATATAGGAGTATTCATATAATCGACGTTCGGAAAATTTACTTTCAATATATTCTTGTCCAGCGGCGAGGTTATCATGTCCAATTTGCGAATGCTAATTTTTAGATCAAACATTCTTAGAGCTGACTGATTCACATCAACAAATTAGAGTTTATTCAAAAATGAATAACGAACCATTTCAAGTTTTGTATACAATTTAGTTGTGAAAAAAAAATTATACATACTTATACATGCGTATATATATAATAGCGTATTTCACGAAGATGATGATAATCAATGGACTTGATGTTGATTATATAAAATTCAACATGATATGGAATATCAAGGAAATAACTTCTAGTCAGGATATCATTATAAATAAATATATATATATATATATATATATATATATATATATATATATATATATATATATATATATATATAAATATACATATATATATATATATATATAAATATACATATATATATATATATATATATAAATATACATATAAATATACATATATATATATATATATATAAATATACATATAAATATATATATATATATATATATATATTTATATATATATATATATTCATATATATATTTATATATATATATAAAAATACACATATAAATATATATATATATATAAATATACATATAAATATATATATATATATATATTCATATATATATATTTATATATATATATATATAAATATACATATAAATATATATATATATATATAAATATACATATGAATATATATATATATAAATATACATATAAATATATATATATAAATATACATATAAATATATATATATAAATATACATATAAATATATATATATAAATATACATATAAATATATATATATATATATATATATATATATATATATATATATATATATATATGCACATAAAGCAGTCACACATGTATATATGTATGTATCTATGTATGTATATAATGTATTTATGGTTTATATGAATATATCCCAATGCATGCATATGATATATATTCAATCGAATGATTATTTTTCATGCGTCGAGTATGCATGTAAATAGATATGTTCAACCTGAAAAAAATTGGTATAGATACTTTTATTTGTGTAACTTTGTAAATGTAACCATGTATGTTATATGTATTTATGGTACATAACAATATATACATATTTATATATAAATATATAATCAAATATTTACTCCCTTTTCGCTCTCACTCTCTGTCTCTCTCTCTCTGTATATATATATATATATATATACGTATGTATATACATATGTATACATATATATATACAAGTATACATATACATACAAATATATATATATATACATATATATATATATACGTACATATGTATACATATATACATATATATATAAATATACATATATACACTCATATATGTACATATATATTTATAGATATGTATATATATACGTATATATATACAAATATATATATGTATATACATATATATATGTATATACATATATATACATATATATATATATATATATATGTATATACATATATATATATATACATATATATATACATATACATATATATATATACTTACATATGTATACTTAGAAAAAAATGATATAAATATTCATATTTGTTATATATATATATATATATATATATATATATATATATATATATATATATATATATATCAGTTTGTAAATGCGTAAATATGTGAAAAATGGGGTGTGTTGAACCATTTCCTGCCACACTGACCCAAAGACGTGTTGACGAGGGGTCTGGTGGACTGGTCACAACTGATGTCAATCAGAGCTCCATCGAAAGAAATTGAGCTAAGCATCACATGGAAAGATCGCTAGACAGTAAAATACATCGAGGGGAAAAACAGGAGTCAGAGACATAGAATCTATTTGAAAACTTGGATGACAATGGGCTGGTCATGTTGCAAGAATGGCAGACAACCGATGGACATGATGATCCACAACATGGATCACGTGCCAAACTATGGCAAAAGATGGCGAGACATGTTCAGAAAGTGTTTGTTCTACACCACCCATGAGAGAGAGGTTGGATGATTCCTAGGGAAGGTGTAATATCTTCTGATATTACGAGCATACTGAATAATGCTATCACAATTCTCAATGAATGTTAATTATAATTTCTGCTATTATACATACAAGGATTTAGGAAACGTCAGTATAAGTCAAAGGAATTTCATATATTTCATAGAGCTTAAATCATCATCATCATCACAATCATCACCATCATCACTCCCTCTCTTCCCCTCTCTCTCTCTCCGTACATACACACACACACACACACACACACACATATATATATATATATATATATATATATATATATATATATATATATATATATATATATATATATATATATATACTTATGATCGAATGATCTGATTTGATCATAACCCTTTTTCCGATTCATAAGCACCTATATGTAAACCACGGACTATATATAGCGATTTTTAAATCAATCAGCACAAACATTATTGATATATTGATCAATCGTTCAGGTAGCATAGAATCTATTAAAAACTTAGATGGCAATGAGCAGGCAATGTTGCAATAATGACAATCAACCGATGGACATCACAACAAAATATTGCGAAAGATGGCTAAACGAACTAGACAAGTTCAGAAGGTATTGGTTCTGTGCCACCCATGATTGAGGGGTTTGGCAAATCCTAGGGAAGGTGTAATATCATCTGATACTGTGAGTATAGAAAATAGTGCTATCAGCACCTCCAATGAATGTTAATAACTATTTTTACTATCATAATGTTAATAACTATTTTTACTATCTCTCTTGCTTTCTCGCTCTCTCTCTATATACGTATATGCTTATGATCGAATGATCTGATTCTATCATAGGCCCTTTTCCGTTACATAAGCACATATATGTAGACCACAGACTCTGTGTAGCAATTTGTGAATCAATCAACACCAACATTATTGACATATTGATCAGTTGTTCAGGTAGCATCTGGTAGCTAAAACATATGTAATATGACCATTTCATTAGCCGTGGGTGAAGTGTTTTTTCTCTCGGCATTGATGCGTGAATACGAAAATGTGTGTGAACATTTCTGATTTGACATCTGCTCCACGTATGCTAATGAAAACAATTCGCGAGAAAACTATTTACATCACTCTGTTCATAGGCATATATACCTATTTATGCATATCTGTGTGTATTTGTGTGTGCATGGAGATACACATATCCATAAGATTACAGAATACGTATGAAATAATTTGATTGAAAAGTAGGTTTTTCAGGAACACTTGAATATTTTTTTCGGCTTCCTTATTTTTTTTCTTTTCAAAATGGAAATAGCTAAATAATTGAAGACTCCGAGCAAAGTAAGTAGTTAAACGTTATTCCCATGGGAAGCTATTTGAAACAACTAACTTGATTGTTGAGTTTATTAGTGTATGAGGATTTGAAGTTTTGGATGCTTTTGAAATCTTGAAGTTTTAGAATTTCAAGACAACAATGAAAATCAACATCAAAACACGGAAGCTGAGAGAAAGTATTCACATTTTCATACATAACCGATTTGTAGTTGATTTAACTCCCAGTTTTTGGAATATCCAGTAATTAATAACCTTTTAATTGTAGACTAAACAGTAACTAATTCAAAACAAAAGATTTCAGGTAGATTTAGATGTGTATGTTTTTGAAGTTTCCAATTGCCTTTTCCCCCAAATGGTAATAGGTAAAAAATACTAAAAAAGTAGCTCTTTGCTCATTTTGATCTGTGTCCAGGCATCCTTTTCTACTTCCCAAAAGCTCTCATTGGACTTAAAACCTTTGAGATCTCCAAATACTGTAGACATAATTTAGTCAGGAAGAACGCCAGAAAATATTTTTGATTCAGGACCTGTATCTTAAAATCAATGATTAAGACGTGTATAAATCAATATAATCGTCTATCGCAGGGGGGGGGGGGTATTTTCTTCGTTGAAGTAAAGGAAAACTAGATAGTTCAAGACTAATAAGATTGGGTATCTCTTTGAACGAATTATAAGAAAAAAAATCTAAATGAAGAATGATTGTGTCGATTATAAGTAACAATAGACAGCTACATCAGACAAATGTTCAAATGATGAAAATAGAATCGGAAAGAGAGACAAAATACATTAGGGAATATATTTCATCACATCATATATAATTCAATCCGTAGATTGCAATGGTACCTTGGTTAATAACTTTGAGCCCCTATAAAAGACGAACATATATCCCATTTAAACAAATACGTGAACATAGTCTTTGCACATTTCTGCAGTAATTTTTGTTCTAATCATTTCGTATATAGCATTCAGTCCCAAATCATCATCATCATATATATATATATATATATATATATATATATATATATATATATATATATATATCCTGGTTATTTCGTTTCGAAATATCTGTACTCTCCCAAATTGCACTGTTCAAGGTACAATTAAAATATTCAATGCGTTTTTGCTTTCAGCTTGTACTTATTTACGTTAATTAGTACTGCATTATCTTGACCTTACTACATCGAAACTAGCATTAATCGAAGACGCACTATTCAAGGTATCCTTTATAGGATCATGCAATGTTTGAGAACTAACGAGAAACAACGATACTAAACGATAATGTGTGGAACATACAGTATTGGCTTTGTGGGTTGATTTTGACCGACTTTGGCACATCTGTCGACTCGTAAGGGTATTTTCTTTTTCCAATTTCCGATCTCATCGCCCGAAGGTAACATTTTGATGGCGCTGGCCGCCCTGAATGGGAAGCAGTTGAGATACTTTCTTCCATTAAAGACTTGCGAATTCGGAGCCGTTAACTAAAAGTGAAATTTACGACTTTGATACCATTTGGCACAGTTTCGTTCCACCTTCAGACTAACCAATAGTACGCTCCACTTTGAAATGTTACAATGCCCGTGCTTCGGAGGTATAAAGCATTGCAGGACGATTGTGCGTTTATTTCTATTGCCTCCTTACAGTAAACGAATACATTGTCAGCCAGTATAGCTTTATTAAATGTCAAATCTAAATGAAATAATGATGTCTATTCATTTATGGTATCTATCTATATATCTGTCTCTCTATTAATATATATATATATATATATATATATATATATATATATATATATATATATATTTATTTATGTACGTATGAATGTACCCATCTATCTATCAAACTATGTAAGTAGATGGATAATGTGAAATTCCCTGCTCAGTATACATAAAATATGTATGCATGTATGGATGGATGAAGAATAGGTTGGCTAACAACATAAACACACACACACACACACACGAGGAGTAAGCATCTGTTTGTAAAGTTGTCTTTGTAAGCATGCACACTGAGGAGCATGCAACGCTTTATGGTATGATCGTACTCAACTTCACATTGGGAGATCACAAGACAGCAGAATATATAATGGAGAAGGCAGGAGTCAGGGACGTCATAGAATCTATTAAAAACTTAAATGGTAATGGGCAGACCATCTTGCAACAATGACAGACAACCGATGGACATCATGACTCACAACATGGATCATGTGCCAAATAAAGCGAAAGATGGCTACACGAACAATATAAGTTCAGAAAGTATTGTTTCCATGCCAACCATGAGAGAGAGGTTTGACAAATCCTAGGGAAGGTGTAATATCATCCAATATCGTGAGTACAGCAAATAATGCTATAGCAATTTTCAATGAATGTTAATAACTCTTTTTGCTATAATACATACTCTGTCTATCTTGCTTTGTCACTTTCTCTCTATACATGTATATGCTTATGATTGAATGATCTGATTTGATCATAATGTTTTTGTTACATAGGCACATATATGTAGACATTTTGTGTTTAGACTATACGTAACAAGATCACATGCGAAACCGAGGCCAACAGAATACAAGAGAAAGAGATGAACAAGACAAATTTAGAAAATACTGGCTTAGTGACACCCACAACACAGAAGTGTGGTGAATCTTGGATGATGATGTACCGAAGGTATGAGATCACAGATATTCACACAAAAGTAAATAAGTGAGAAAAAAAAGAGCACTGATCAGATTAATTCAAACTCCGACCAAGTAGATAACATGCCTGGCTGCTGCTGGGTAAAACTCTGCATCTGCTTCCATTCTAAGTGAGTATGATTATTGCAACCATTATCGTATTCCGTGTATAGCAAAGAAATTTGTAAATACGTGTGACATCTGTTTGGCTCAGTTGATAAGAAAACTGCCAAATCACCGAAAGGAAATGTTAATTCTATATATGTTTGGCTCAACGTGATAGGATAGACACACAGGGAGGATTTTACTCCCCTAAGTATAGTGGGGACTTTTCTAATTCTTGTCTTTCCTGTTGTTAGGAGGGGAAAAGAGTGAACTTAAACGTGGTTTAAGCTTGAATAAAACAGCGATCGCGGCTGTTTAGAATCGAACATTGTTACTCTCAGACCACAAACCAACGTTGCTTCCTGTGACGTGATTATATGTGTTCTAATTTACAATTAGATAATTACCATCTGCGGTGAGTTCGACACTGCATTAATTACCGGCGATATGTACAGATGTGTGTGATTAAATGTTTGTCAACAGTAGATTATAGAGAATCTGAATCGTGTGAAAACGATTAGGTAACCGCCTTGCTTTTATGTTGAACAGGTTGAAAAAGGAAGCAAAGTTTTTGTCTGAGTTGCACATGAAAAATGGATGGCATTTCCATTTCCCGAACTGATCCTGGAAACCCAATCATCGTTTGCAGGAATTATGGGTTCTTACAGAGTTGCCAGCTACCCTGACACCTAAAATTGACTTCATCAGAGGATCAAAGTACCCGAGCCACACTGCTATTTACCGTAGTTTTCAAGGATGGATTCATGATATCAGCGTTTTGCAATATATCTCCTTGCACAGCAGGCTATCACCAGGCTACCTACGAACTGTTCGTATTTTCAGCTCAAAAAGGAATCGAACTCATGTAAACCCTCCACCACCAGCCTTGTGATAATCTCCCTAATCCTAATTAAAGAAATCACAACAGACGGCGAATACGTAATTATTCTCAGATTTTCTGACATAATCGTCATTTTCGTAGAGAACCTTTATGATCTCCAGATAATCCTAGAAAAACTAAATAGAGAAAGCTAAAACGTTAATGTACACATGATCTTAAGTAAAAATAATGTCATGGTCAACAAACACATTGAGAACAAATACAGGAATCAAAATGCTAAACGCAAACTTAAAAAAATATTGACCATCAAAACTATCTAGAATAAAGAGTCTCAATGAAATACTCAAAACAAAGAAAATCCAAATGAAAAATCACTCTGAGCTGACTAACTTTCAGTAAAGTGTGTATGACGTACACGAATAAGAAAATCCCATTAGTCACAAAAGAAGGGCATAAATCAATGAATCTTTCCGTTAGTCCCCTATGGAGCTTTAACATGGAACGTGACCGAAATATTGATCTTCAAACTGGGAATCAGGCAACATGCACAGGAAATAATCATTCTCAACAGAACATTGGTGGGAGGGGGGGGTCAAAATAACAGCACTGTATATCGGAGAAAACACAAACACAGAAACGATTATAACCCACAAATATGTAATGAGATGGTTATATTCCTGGAATGACAGACAACTGCTGACCGGCGAAAGAATAAGAGGATGTTACGAACTAAACAAGTTCAGGAAGTATTGGCTCCATAACGTTCATGATAGAAGGGTCTGGAAAATCTTAGGAGGGATCTGTATCCAAAGACAAACGTTAAAAGGATGATGGTGATGATGATGATGATAATGAACACAGACCGAGCCAGCAAATAGTTGAACTCGTTGAACTGAATTTATTGTCCTTACCGTTAACTCTTGATCAACTCTCCATCACGTTGAATAGGTTTCTTTAACAACAAAGCATTCATTAGTTCTTAGTTAGTAACAATTTTGAATGGCACAAGTAAAACCAAGATCAAATTTAACGGATTGAACGCCTAGGGGCAATAGGGATGCGCATAATATGTAGGGAGTAACTTTCTCATAAACGTCTAAAACTCTTTGTCTGATGTGACAGTTGTCTTACCGATTCGGCTATGGAAACTATCGACGACAGTCATTTGATTCTAACCTTATGGCTACCATTTATTTCCTCGGAATGCCTGCAATGCTGCTTTGTTTATATACAAGCCCTAGCAGTTTCAATAATAACCTTTTAAGTACCATCTGTTGGCCTTTTGTTGCAACCCTCAGGCCGTCATTCTACAGCTGCCCGTGGGCAGTGTGCGTTAGGAAAAAAAGAATAAAATTTTCTCCGAAGTATTGTTCTTTATTTCTGATCGGGACTGCGCACTATGGCTGCAGAATGATCGTCGTAGAATTTAAATAAAAAGCTAAAGAAATAAGATGTCAGAAATAGTAGTATTCATCCGCTAATGAATGATAATGTTTCTTTAAAGAACTTCTTGATATATTATCGAATAAAAATTCTCAGAAGGAAAATGGAAGACGCAGAACTAGAGAAAGTAGACTGCTACATCTACCTAGTTTATGAAATCTCCCTGGAATCTCTAAAAGAAGAAGAAATCAAGTGGTAATCACGATAGGCTGGCAAGTTCTCGCTAGAACAAACTCCAACTTCAAAAACAAAAAAATTCTACTTGTGCAAGAAAAAAAAAAAGGTATGAAATCAATACGCGCCATTCAATAGTCACCTATGGAGCTGATCTTTTAGCTGAGAAACATTCGACTCGGACAAGAGAAAGAATCATGCTCAACACTACATGGAGATATCACAAGACTGAACCGTATATTAGAAGAAAATAGGTTCTGAGATATCCGAGAATCAATATGAAAACTCGAATGGCAATGGGTTGGTCATTTTGCAGGAACAGTGGACAGCCGCTGAACTTAAAAACTCACAGTGCTTGAGATTATATACAAAACTGGAGCTGACAAAATAGGGAGATGGTGTGAAAAACAAGATAAATTCAGGAACTACTGTCTCCATGACACCCACGATTGAGAAGTCTGGCGAATCTTAGGTAAGTCTACGTCTAACGACAAGTGCTAAAATAATAATGATGGTGATCATTATTAACTACAACAATACAATTACACAAATATTCGATCGGATATATGACGTTGTAAAAAGTAAAAGGGTATCTCTTATAATTTTTTTAGACAAGTAATTAGTATACTAACTTTTGTCCCGGCACTTTTTTCCAATCACTCGATCCCATTTCTAATGATGACAAATTGTTTCGATCGATTCCTTCTACGGCCCCGATCAGGTGTAAAATATAATATCTGTAAGGATAGAGTGTTTCTTCTTTTGGCGTCTCTCCGGAGGTGCTAAATATTTACAAGCGTCTAGGTTACCCTTTAAATTTTAGCTCTATACATCTGAAGTTTGAGTGGAATGGATTTTGTCAACATCGAAGATGGACAGAAGTGATTAGTTTGTTCAAACAATAGTTTGTATTTATATAAGTAAGGATGTTATTAGTTCAGTTGGATAACGCAGTTTCTAAAGCCCCAAATGAAACTCATACTGAACAACTGTGAGTGCCGCTAATTCAGCGGAGTAACCCTAATAGGCCATTTCGTTAATGATCGTTTTTGTCGAATTTCATCTGTTGCCCATTGTCTACATACAAAGACCCTGTATGTATCAACGCTAATGATCCTATTGAATGTAACGCGTATCTTGACGTTTCATCTTCCCCGCGGTGAACAGTCGATCCAGAGCCAAAGGCCATAAACAACGAAAAAGTGACTAAAGTTGAAAATTTTATAACGACTGATTTTCATCAGCGTAGCTCTCTAAGGGAATACTCCTCTATTGAGACGTGGCTTATTAGAAACTGTCGATCAAGACTGTCACTTAAACTGTGGCATATGGGTTTCTCCCTAAGTCAGTCTCTCTGGCTGGTAATGTATGAACATCACGCGTACGGTTTCGTCGAAACAGTTCTGCTGTTTGTATCTGGTAGCATTCAAGGTTATACTTTGATAATTGTTGTCCCCAAAAGGTAAGGAAAAGTTACTTATTCATGATACCACCTTTTCCATTCTTTAATTGATCACCCCAATCACATGCCAAGGGACCAGATCTGTTGATTTAATGAATATATTATTACATTGAAGGTTTTGAAAATGTAACTTGATCAATACAATGTACCCCTTAGGCAATTACTTTTACAGAAAAAAATGAGCAAGGTTTCGTCAGGAATAAAAGTTTTTTTGATTCATTTCGCTAACGTTAATCTGATTGCTGTAATGAGCATAGATGCTAACGGTCCAAGATATGTGAGGAGCAAAGGGGGGATGATGCAGCCGGGAGAATGTTGGTGTATAAGGTAAATGGGTCCGCACAGGAGTAAATATGAGAGAGAGAAAGAGAGGGACAGGGAGACGGAGAGACGGACAGAGAGACGGAGAGACAGAGACAGAGAAAGCAGGGGAATTGAATTTAATCAGAGAAAAAGATGAGAGAGACAAAAAGAGAAGAATGGAAAGAAAAAGATATGAAATATAAAAGAAAACAGAGGGAAAAATTAGGAAGAAACGAAAGAAGAGAAAAAAAAGAGGGAATGGTAAGTGAGAAAGAAAAAAAGACGAAAAATGGGTGAAGAAAAAAGAAATGAAAAAAAGAAAGAGAAGAACGGAGAGAAATGAAAATGAGAAAGAGACAAAAAGGAACAGTAAAGAGAGAGAGGAAAAGAGAGAAAAAAGAAGATAAACAAGAGAAAAGAAGAGAGAATTAGTACAGTAAAAGAAGTTAAAAAGAAAATAGATCAATTCTTACGTTCAAACAAAGACTTTAGTTGAAGGCAGTGAAGTATAAGTATCCATTAGGCAGTCGCTCAATGATACGCTTACATTATAATTAGTCGGAGTTAATTAGCGTCAATAATTTTAATGAGTAAACAAAAGCAAGATGTCTGAATGAATACATATGTTTTCCCTTGTTATTTCCTTTGTAGAAAGAAATAAAATCATGAACATTTGGATATCTCTGTCTACGATCTCAAATTATCTTTTAACCGAAACTGGCGTGCAATTTTTAGCTTTATCTTTTATGTGGGTGATACAGCTTGTCATATCGATTATATGAAAGGGAATCATTTGCACACAACCCAAGTGGAGCAGACCTCCTACCGGGGGCGAGAGTGTTTTGGAAGTTGGGAACCTTACAGCCAATAAAGGATGATGGTGAAGTACGATTGTTCCTTGTAACGCCAACCTGATGTTTCCAAATAGAAGAGACTATTATTATTTGCCGGTGTTCGTT
Source organism: Thysanoteuthis rhombus (assembly GCA_963457665.1). Classification (NCBI taxonomy): domain Eukaryota; kingdom Metazoa; phylum Mollusca; class Cephalopoda; order Oegopsida; family Thysanoteuthidae; genus Thysanoteuthis; species Thysanoteuthis major. The sequence continues at coordinate 24,936,846 of OY735218.1, forward strand.
ACATCACGTCACTCCGAGTTCAGTGTCAGAGATCAAGTGCACCATCTGACATCTGATATCTACATCATACAATGGATGGTACTTGCTAACGCTGCAAATAGTGGCGAGTCAAGTGTTAAACCTAGTAGCTAAGATACATTCCTAATATACCCATTTGTCCCCTTTATGATGTATGCTTTTGTTCCATCCCTCTCCTGGAAACCTGACACGGGATGCCTGTATCAGACAACCAGGTTCAACTTTTGGCCGTTGATGTTCGTATTAACTTGATATTGGTACCTTTGGGGAAGAAAAACATGATTCACATTAAACATATACGTTGACTCATCCTCACTTGATTTGACACACTGGGAGTGAGCTGCTGCATTATTGGTTGAGAGCAAATAGTAAGTGTGTACGTACTTGACTGGACCATTCTCTTACAACTCTCTTACCTGCCTGAAACTCAAGTAACAAGGAGCTGTTGCCCTCATTGTGAACCTTGACCCAATCATTGTACTCAGTATGCCTTCTTAGGCATGTAAAAACCTATTGATTGGCGTAAAAATTTCTTTACATTTAGTTACTGATCACTTCTTTTGGTAGTCTCTGTAGTGCTATCTGATTTTTCCGTTCTTTTTTTCCAAGTTTCCTTATTGTTTACAATACACACTCACAAAAAATATTTTGGAATTCAGCCGTTCTCAATATATAGAGGTGGATACTTTACAAGGTGTAGATTTATTGATATCCAGGTGACTCTCATTATGGAAACAAAATTTGCAACCATGCAGTTTTTTTCGGCTGTTAAGTACGATAATTCGTTATGTCTGAGTTATTTTTGGTGGCAACTAGAAGCATGACTCTGGAATTAGCCAAAAAAGCTGGGTGTCATCTCAGCTGTAAAGTGATAGTCAGAAAAGAACACAGTGAATTGCGTCTGGAAGCTGATTTTTTCGACAGGTTTAAAGAGAGCATTCCAGAATAACATGTCCCCACAACCAACGGGAGAAAAAAACGATTACTCAACTACAAATTTTCTCAAAATTGATTAGTCCTATACATACTTCCGAGTAAAAATCATTGATATGATAACCAGAATTCTCTAGAAGGTTTTTTAATCTTAGATTTCCTAAACAGGATTATTTAAAAATGTGTTTTCCAAAAATTCTGTTGATTTTCTCTCAAAAGAAAGAGATTAAATCAAATCTAAGTCATGTCTTTTGAAATTCTATTATTTTCATGATTCTAACGCTGGCTGCTGTTCTTGCAGACCGGGAGACAGGATCAGGTTGCCTGTGAAAGAAGTGTCAGTTAAAAACTCGCTCTTAACAATGAATTTGAATAACAGGTATGGTTAGTCGCTCACTAGAAATCATTACCTAACAAACATATTTTGACAGTATGCTGTGTTTGAGATGATCTATCAAAATTGATGAAAGGGTAGTCAGTGACTGCTTTTCCCCTCGCCTTTTGTTGGATTACTCCCAAGTTTGATTTTTTCAAAAACAAGCGTGACTGCAGCAAGACATAAACTAAGGTAACGATTTAGCATAAGCCTAAATTGTAAATTGAAACATCCTTCGAACTGATTTTTGGTGAATTTTTCAAAAACAAAATAAAAACTATCTCTAGACATAATAAGGAGTTGAGTGTTTGAATTTCAGCCCTGTAGCACAATCGGCAAAGTCTGTACGCGTGATTTACATCAATTCTGAAGGGTAAAAAAATGAGAGACAGTCAATAAACATATAAAACAAATTCAAAAATTCAAATGAATCAAATAAAATAAAACATAAAAATTGTCTACAGTCAAAAAAGAATATATTTGCAATTTTAATCATTTCGTGTATATCAAACAGAGCTTCGTTTCATAAATTGAATTAGTTGGAGTTAAACAAACCACCAAAACACAGCTCTGCGTTCTCAAAACTAGAAGTTTGGTAGGCTCCCAGCCAAAATGTTTAGTCACACATGTTTGTCTAAATTCAAATCTAGCATCCCTACAACGTTTCTTACGCCGAGGTGAACACGGCTGAGCTTAATTCGTAAACAGGCACTTCATCAAATTTCTCTTTTTGAAACTACATTTTATTTTATTTTATATTTACTTACTATCCATCATCGCACAATAAAAGTAGAACATCATTTCATATTCATTTTTACCTCTGTTTATTCATCGATCGGACGTGCCACTGTAGGAGTTCAAACCGTCTACGTGTATCAATGAGCAAATGTTTGTTGACAAAAGAAAAAGATTTACTGTCCAGCAATCAGCTTTAGATACACAATCTGTTCCTTTCTGATACTTCCAACATGAGCGTCTTAAAATCAGCATATTGTATCTCAGTTTGATCGGATTTTCCCCTTGACAGGAGTCAGTTGTGTACTTGTTGCTATAAGTAAATGTATTCCAATAGTATTTGGGATATATATATATATATATATATATATATATATATATATATATATATATATATCCCAAATACTTTACATACTTATATACACAAATATGTACACACACACATATATATATATATATATATATATATATATATATATATATATATATATATATATATACATATATATATACATATTTGAATACAAAGTGCAAAATATTTCAAAACACGCATATATACATATTAAGTGCAAAAATATTTCGGAACGACAAAACATTTATAGACACACACGCGCACACACATGCCATACACATATATGTGAGTGTTTGAGTATGTGCGTGTGTGATTGTGTGAATAAATAGGGGAGGACTTCGACAGAACCTTATGTGAAAGTATGGACAGTACAGAAAAAAATGGAACAATACCTCATACATGTGAAAAATCTGATACCGACTAAAGATATGATTCTTTTTAAATCTTCTTATACATGCTTTTTTGAATAACCCCTTTAGCAGATTGTATCCCCACAAAACCTTTAAACACCATTTTCCTATCCACCTCATCATCAGGACATTTTCATTTCCCCGTCTCAAAACAACTTTATCTACTGAAAAGGTCATCCACTTTTCTAGAGGCTCAATTTACATATTGCAGTAAAAAAAAACAAATAAACAAAAAAACACGATCCACTCTAATACAGAACTCCCCGCCCCAAAAATAAAACAGAACAAAGAAAATAACAAGAAAAAAACTTCTTCTTCTACATCCATACCAAACGATTTCTCTACCTTTATTGTCATTCAGGCGTATCTGTAATTTTCACCATTTCTCTCAAAGCAACTTTTACGTTTCAAGCTCAGGCAAAACCCAGGACGAGTGAAACGTACCTAAGCTGATACAATCCGTAAGAAAAAATCAAAGCAACAAAAAACAAAACAAAAATAGAGATGTATTAAGTGGTCTCAAGTCATTTCTTTTCCAATTCTATCAATTTGACCACAAGACACACACACACACACACACATATATATTATATATAGTACAAATCAGGTTTACAACGTAGTATAATATAATGTAATATAAAGCAATGTGTCTGATATTTGATGGATTTATTTCATAGATTGCTCGATACATTCAACTTAATACTCTGAGAATCAAGTTGTTTTGGAGTAAAGCCGGAAATGTAATAGGAAGTTGATTTGCAACACTAACAAGTTTATGTTTCTGCCTTCTCTTGCCTCTTCGAGCGAATGATAATATATATATATATATATATATATATATATATATATATATATATATATATATATATATATATATATATATTATGTGTGTGTGTGTATATAATGAAACATATGTCATGAACAAAAAACATATATATATATATATATATATATATATATATATAAATGGATATATAATCCGATGAAAAATCATTTTAAACTCCATTCAAAATGATCTCTTATTATTACATGACGAATGTATCATTTGGCCTGCACAGCGTAAATAAATTGAACAATCAGAGGAAAAATGCTTGCTGGAAGAATCAGACCTGCAGCCGATCACGTGAACACTTCAACGCAACATTGTTCTCATTATTCAGCAAAACAACACCGATGATACATTGACTAGAATTACGGCTTTAATGTCTAATTCTACAGCCCTCTCATTTCCCTTGTATCTTTTATTCTATCTACGCTGTGTGGGCCATGATATCACGAGTGATCATTCCAAATAGAGTTTCAAAGTATTATAACGTATTTTCAATTATATATATATATATATATATATATATATATATATATATATATATATATATTCAAACACTTGAGATAAGAGTAGTGCTGCTTCAACGTAATAATCTTTCAGAATATCCCCGATGGGCGTATTGGACCCGAGAATGAAAACATCGCTTTTGATAGAAATTTAAGAGTGCATACATCTTGTTGACATGATTTATACCTTTCTATGGTTTTAGACATTTTTCACTCGGAAGAATTGAGGTCACATTATAATGAACCCATAAAATGAATACAGAATTTATTGACCACGTTGTTTATATACTTCATGAGACACGTCTAGACGCTTGAATAATATATTAATACGATATTGAATGAAATATTGAGTGTCCTGTTTTTGTAATAACCTGTCATCATTTGTTCAGTTTTAACTACATTAATTAAAATCATCGCAGTCGATTTTACTGTGATGACTGGAATACCAAACAAGATTTTTTCAAAATTTCGGTCTCACTACAGTTGAACGGTTTTCTGCATATATGTCCGTGTTGGTATGTGGGCGTGCACCGCTATTATGTTACCTCTTGGGAAATCTATTGGAGACCTTAAATGGCAATGGGCAGGCCATGTTGCAAGAATGACGTACAACCTATGGACATTACATCTCACAACATGGATCCCCAAAGATCACATGCGAAACTGAGGCCATAAAAATACAAGATGGAGAGATGAACTGGACAAATTTAGAAATTTTTAGCTCTGCGACGCCCATGATAGAGAATTGTGGCGATTCCTTGGGAGGGTCTATGTCCAATGATGGGCGTTAAAATGATGATGATGATGATGATGATGATGATGATGATGATGATGATGATGATTTGTACAAAGTTGATATTTGCCTGATTATTGGTCAGCGCACATAAGACTGTGAAATTGTTCTGATCAGCAGTTGCCGAGAATTCTGACAAGAAATTGATAATATAGCAATTTTCATAGTTTCTAACAGTTATTCCCCTGGTTGTTTTCTCTTTTTAGACGTCTCAATTTAGATTCACACTATCTAAATTATCAACTTTGAAGAGAAATAACCAGAATACTTCAAAGTCGGACTCTTGTACGACGATAAGAATGTTTTTTACGAGACACTTACGACAGGCTGCTACACATACAATAATCTATGACCCCTTCTGCGTATGTGCTACCATAGAGGAATTTAAAATGCAATTCAAGTTCGAGGAAAAAAGAATGGAATTTTCTTTGACAGAAATTAACACTCAATTTTGTCCAGAAGATAGTGATATCCTTCAATTTTTCCCTGGTTGTCTGAATGTAAAATGTTCCTAATGCAAATATATAGTATTTTTACGCATATACTTTACTTGTATGGATATCTTTGTGCAATTTATTGCAAACAAAAGGCATGGTTTTAAAATCAGAATCTTTCCCAATTTTTGATATGTTCGCAAAATACTGTCTTCGAGTTGAAAATATATTTTTCAACTTTACAATTTTTCTGGTTGATATGTAATTCAAATTTGTCCTTCAGCCTCCCCACCCCACCGAAGCTATGATGTTCCAAATGTTGGTTCTGTTGCTAAATACTGGCTGTTTCATTTACGTTTCATCGTTATTGCGAATTTGTCCTTTTTTCACACCTATTTCAATGTATTATATTTAGTCCCTGTCGACAAAATTCAACAGGTCTATGAATGCCGAATACTATTTCTTTCAGGCAAAACTGGAGATGGTTCAAAGTGATGATAGAAAAAGAAAGAAAATTTGAATGAGGGATTATTGATTTAAGAAAAAATATCAGAGAAAAAAAAATTAAAAAAATGCTAAACTCTTGCTGAGCATGGGGTTACTACCACTATAATATTATTTCAGTTTGAAAAAGCATAGTCTACCTTGAAGTTTCAGGGGGTTGATTTGAAACCAAGTATTAAAACTCATTACTTTCATCTTTGCTTGAGACAAGCTGCAGACATTTTCTGTCAGTTTCATCTCCTCTTGGATGGACTGCGCTACAGTGTAAGAAAGCTCCAAAAGTCCTGCAATTTATCCATAATCGGGGTTGTAGACTCAACTCTTTCCAATGGGCATTACTGCGAAGTGGAGGTAAACAGCCTTGATTGAAACTAACTCTGGGTCCTTCAATTTCGTTTGTTAATCTGGTAACCAAGATAGAACTCTCTACCTTTAACGGAATTGAGTAGATGGACTAGTTTCCAGGGAGAATGAATCATGAATAGATCTATGAATAATTCACAACTGACCTAGAATTAGAAATTTTCATTTTTACCCCTGCACACAAAGGGGCACAAGAGACGTAGTGAAATAGAATATTATGTGTTAATAACGGAAAAAAAGCTGATTTTATAGAAGAATAAGAAATATAAACAGTATTAAAAAGAAGTCAACTGAAAGTTACTGCAAAGCAAATCTCTGTTATTTACGAAAATAAAGTACAATATGTATTCACATATTTTCATATATGCTGTCATTTTTGACGGCACAAGTAAATTAGTGTAATATCGTAGAATCATGAAACAGTCAGTAACGCCACTGAGTATGATAATACAAGATTGTGCAATGCCAGAGATCTTCTGTCTAGTGTTTTGAAGTAGGGAAACATAACTTCTTTACACGATAGCACTCTCTTTATTCATTCAAACGCGGGACGGAGAAAGAAGGAGATGTACGATAATAAAGAAGATTTATTTATCTCAAGTTGTCTGGGTCAAATAAAAGGCTTCATTATTTCAATCGTCTGGCTTGAACCAGAGACAAGGTTTTCTTATTTGAAATCGTCTGACCACCCCCACTAACGTGGTTGTGGTGCCCCACCCAAAGTACCTTATTGCATTAGGCCTGAACAGGCAAGGACAAACGATTTACCTGAGAGCGTAGATGTTTCAACGATTTTGGCTTTAACTCTGACCAAGTGTTCGATCTATATACATTTTCATGGACAAAACCATGCAATACTGCTGAGTATATTATTTGTGTGACTGAATGATGTGCTTTGCTGTCATTTGACAACATTTTTCATCGAACACATTATCGACCACTTTTACTTATTGTTTTTATATCCGAGCTACCAGGTAATTTTGGTAATCATTAAATAAACTATAGATAACTGGGTGATATACTTTTTTGGTGTTACTTTAAAAGGAAATGGATGGCTAGATAAGCTTAGTTCACAAACGTGATAAGGGCCATCATGAAAAATGTGTTTCATTGACTTAAAAATCAAATTCACGATTTGTCTTCTGAAACTCTTATGGTAATCAATTTATGATAAAAATGTGGCATAAAAATGTGAAGAGCACCATACAGGAGATAAATGTTCATAATTATGTTGACCTCAAATTTTCGATTTGAACTTTTCATCCCATGAAAACCTTATAGACTGCATGTACATGAAAGGTATTTGAAAACAAAGAAAAATTCAAATCCAAAATGTGATTTTTTAATGTTGCTTCTTGCGTTTTGAAACCACATTCTTATATATATATATATATATATATATATGTGTGTGTGTGTGTGTGTGTGTGTGTGTGTGTGTGAGCGTATGTACATTCAATCAATGAGTTTGAAATAAAATTAAAAAGATAATTTTTTATTTTCAAAACTTTGGAACCATCGTCTTCGAGAATAACAACATAAAAAGGATAAATTATACATAAATATTCTTCTAAAATTGCTACATGGGCACAAGAAGCATATTTTCCATGTATTTTTCTGACGCAATTATTGTCTGCAAACACTGGTGACTCACATTTTCACTTTCAGCTCTATACGTACTAAAAAATGTCGAGCAAGACCGTTACCAGAACTTTCAACATTTGTATCTGCAGTTTTCAAATATGACTGAACAGCAGTATATATATATATATATATATATATATATATATATATATATATATATATATATATCCACAGACAGCTGTTTCGTTGTATTACAACTCTTCAATGTGGCTATGAACTATCCATTATCCCATCCAGTAGAATGAAGTAGGATCGAAACCTTAACTTCAGACCCGGAGGCTGGTATCCTATCCGTACTCTAGGGAACTGGACGCACAGTAAGCTTGAATTTAGGCGATATATTCATTAATGCATATATTGCCCGTCCACCAGAGTGCTCCATTCCATGTTGGAAGAGCATTATCATATATATATATATATATATATATATATATATATATATATATATATATATATATATATGCACCGGTGAAACTAACTGACCTGAAAATGCAAACATCTTCTGCATATCATATCTATTACATTTTTTTGTTATCTTAACTCCGGCCTATAAGATTTTTTGGGATGTTAAGTTCGCAATGTTAGTTTATACTGAATTCATAACAGCTCCCATGTCTTCTTTCCTATACATCATCCATTTTTTTAGCCATCACTGCTAAACGGAAGAGGACAGAAATGTCATTCAATAGTCATTGTTTTTCTCTTCTTTTCAATAATGATCTCCCATACGGCATGCTGCCCAAAGACGTTGGTCATATGATAGTTTTTATTAATCAACTAATCAGGCTTGTTTTTGCGATCTTTCAGTCGTGATCACACCTTTTTATCGGATACTACGGCTTATTTGATAAACAGGCTAAGCCAAAACAGAGAGGGGGAAGGCACATACACACGTAAATACATTCTCAATCTTATACCCACACATAAGATATTTTTTCTCCCAATATAAGAAGACAATGTTTAAAACCAGAAAGAAAAAAATGCATGAAATTGACTGAATATCACATCTGAGATCACTCCTGATAATCCAAGGGCAGTAAATTGATAGCATTGATCTGGAAAGAGACGAAGTGATAAAACCTAGTTCATAAAGATGAAGAAACTAACACCAAAGTTTATCAGCAATCGATATTATTTTAACGAACACAGAAGGGTAATTGATTTTTGTGATAATTCTTGATGGATAAACAGATATTGATTACCAAGCATCATGTTTTGCAGAAGATTTGTTGTGCTATTGTCAAATAAAATACTTACACATACATACATATACATATAAAGTAGTTCTCTCCATAGTCAAGATATAACACCTGTTTTTCCTCGAAATTTTTCTTTTCACCTTCCAATTGTCACTTTACCAGCACACACACACACACACACATATTATATATATATATATATATATATATATATATATATATATATATATATATATATATATATATACACCATTAGATCAAGGGTAGCTTTTTGGTCGTAATTACTTTAAAAAAAATACGAATACTCAATGACTATCTACAATAAAAGCTGAGTTATTAGATAGAGCTTGTCAGAGTTAATATAGTATAAAAATGAAATATACCAAGTAATATAAAGCACTATACGGCATTTCGAAGTTTACAACATTCTATCATGGGGATGTTATTCTTTTTTCTTATTCAGTTATCCTTATATATATATATATATATATATATTCATCTTTATGAATAATAATAATAATAATGATAATAATAATAATAATAATAATAATAATAATAATAATAATTTTCCAAACACAAGTATGTTTCTTATGTTGCAATGTCTGGAACAGAGCAAGAATCCATCAGAGATTTGGTGGGTGATTTTTTTGTCCGTTGTCTCTGAAATACTCTTGTTCACATTTCATTCTTTGGTAATCAAAATGGGATCTATTTATCCAAACATGAAGCTGCGTTTTGATACCAAGTTATCGTCGCATAATTTTCGATTTATGTATATATTCAACATTTATCTAAATTCATAAATGTTGAATAAATAGAATAATACATAGATGTACAGTAATCGATAGATAGATTGACATATATTGTTTGTCAGGCAATGTAAATTGTTATCAGACCGATATCTTTTAGCTACATGCTCTGTTGGAGTGATAAATCAAAAACATTGAAATATTTTGTCTGACCATTAGAAAGGTCCACCAAAAAAGTATCGGGATACCCCCATCCCCCAAAACTCAACATTTCTCTAAATGTAATGAGGAATCAGTCCTTAAATTTCCAGCCTTCCAGCTGTATTGATACAGCTTGAGTCTATGAGATATAATTGCATAGACAGCCAGGAAGGTTGCCCGCCAGAAAAAATAAAGAATTGAAGAAACTTATGTTGTATGCTTTGTTGACAGTTTTTTGTGGACGATTCCTCACATGGATCATTGTAGAAGAGATGCACACACATACACACACACACACATACATACATACATATTTATATATATATATATATATATATATATATAGATAGATAGATAAATATAGATAAAGAGATAGATAGATAGAAAAATTGATTGATAGATGGGTGGATAGAAGGACTCATCATTACAGTCAACAACTGAACAACCGTTGCGTCAAAATCTGTTGCCATATAAAAAAAAGTCCAACAAAGAATAAATATGGTTAGAAAAAGTTTTTTTTTACATCACAGAAGTTTTCCACTGGAAAACAACTGTAGTACAGAAAAACAATCTAGAATGATTTAGATGTTTCTAATCATCATCATCATCATCATCAGTCTTTCAACGTCCGTCGTTGGATATAGACCTTCCCCAGGATTCACCTCAATTCTCTATTAGAATTCTTTGAATTAGTCTAGTTCATCTCTCCACCTTGTGTTCTGTCGCCCTTGGTTTCTCATGTGATCTCTGGGATCCATGTTGTGTTCCTTGAATCTCGTTAAAATAGGTCCCCAAAATGTCTCAGAACAGATTTTTTTTTCGTAAAAATCCAGAAGACATTTTTAGAAGGGGTTGAGTGAGAATACCAGTGTTTGAGTATAGCTAAGAGCGCTGTAATACACAGATACTTACACAGACATACAAGCACACACTATATAAAATAAGATTGAAAGCTTCGTCGTCTTTGGCTATCGTAGTTGTACAATAGATGGATAAATAAAGAGAAAAAAAATCAAGCATTATCTGACGTTTTCACTATGTCCAGTGATAAGAAATGAATCGTTCATTAGAGAAGACGAAACTTGGATTATTCGTATTTCCTTAACCTGATACTCAAATTAGAGCATTGTTCAAGGCCCAACTCCTGCATAAAACAATTTGACTGATCATTTTACCTCTGAGTTGAGGAAGTCTTGATTCTGGATCCTATACGCTGATCAAGTCGAGCCCATTGCCTTCTGGGCAAACAGTGAATGTGCGTAATGACTGGACAGGGTTATGAAGTATACACAGATGCATCCTAATGATATCCAGTTTGTTATTTTCGCTATGTAACGTGGTTGTAATTTCTGTGGCTCTAAAGAAGCAGCGTTTTACCCCTGAAGGCATTTAATGTTCGGCTAATTAGATGCTGGTGCGTTCTTCCGATCGATAGACTCGTGTAAAAGATTCTCCAATTTCAGTATCATCCTGGATATCCATCCATCTATCTATCTTTCTATTTATCAGTCCATCATCTATCTATTTATATATTGTCAAGCACCAAAACTAACTTTAGAGTCGACTTTGTTTCCATACCGAAACAACATCTTCATTTCATCCAATTCATCAATTTCACCATCATTGAAATTTATAACAGTTTTCATACCTTGGCAGAATTTGTCACGAATATATGATAACTCTGCACGCCGTTAATGCAAATGTGTGTATACATGCAGATATTAGTTTTTTGGTCACTCATTGAGAATCAATCCCACCGCAAAAGGAAAGGATTTGTTTGTATACATCGTGGATTGATATGCACTTCTGCGGGAGTACTTCATTTATACATAAATTTGAATTCCGATGACAGGAAATTATTTTCTTTTACTCGACTTTTTTTCTGTTTTACACGAATGAATGTTGGTCAAAAGCAAGTGGAAGAAAGAATAGTCGAAACAATCTTCAATCGTCAACTCTCATGTGTGACACCATCATAATACACACGATTCATTGTCTCGATATTTCAAAACTAGGATAAAGAAAAAAAAAAAGGGAATTGTAACCAATGTTTTTATTGCTGATCATTAAGCCTTCGAGATTTCATAGTGGATATTGCCGAAGGCGTTCTATAATAGCAATTGAAGATTTTCATTTACACGAACTACTGACCTACGTCTTTTGTAAATAAAAAAAGACGCTTGTTTTTCGGTCTCTAACCTAACGTGTAACTCCCTCGCTGTCTCTATCTCTTCATCTCTAAGTATCTATCTACCCCCCTCTCTCTTTCTCTCTCTCTCTCTCTCTATATATATATATATATATATGTCTGGTTTCCTGTATGTCTGCGTGTGTGAGTTGTGTCAGTTCATCATTCTGTGAGAGAGATGTGATGTCAAAGATCAGTCTGTATATCTAAACAGATCAATTCATATAGAAAATAAAGAAACCTTGATGGGACTGCTCTTATTGGGAGTTGAATCTTTTGGAGGTAAATTCAACATGACTATTCAGCTGGACAAATATGAATAAATCCAATAACTTCGTGGATAGCAAACTTCAGAAAGATATTTACTCGTCTGGACCTGATACCACATAGAACCAACACAATTTGGCTCTATATATAGACAAGCATCTTCCGATTTCATATTCCTAAAATGTGATTGTAGCGAAATTAAGAAACTAATTCTGAGTCTTATACATTTTTTAAATGAGTTCGCCACTCATGTTGAAAATGTCGTTGACGTAAAGACTTTTGGAAATGAATAGTTTAGAAATTACAAATTAGAAAGTTCAGAAATTACAGAAAGAGCATAATCTTAGAGGAACATTTTAAGGATCTTCCATATTGAAAATTCGAGTGAATCATGCCACAAAAGGACGTTGGTCATGTGACTGTTTCTTTTGAGTGACTAACCAGAACCGTTTTCAGTTTTTTTTTCTCCTTTGGTGATTTTGTCAACAAAATATGGCTGTTTTCAAAACAATTCCTTTGAGATCAAAAAAGTGATTTTTTGAAAACTGTTTATTCTCACTTTGAAAACGGAATAACTTGCACTTCCATAATAAACGAGAAAATTACAGTTACTTATGAACATTACTGCAAAGGCAAAACGCCACTTTCTCTACCTTTATAAACATGTTGATTTGTAGATGCAGTTCAATGTGTTTTTATGAATTGTGTAATTGTATTGATGCTGATGAATAACAATCATGTATAGACCACTACATCTATCTGGAGAGCAAACGATCAATCTAAGATAACCATCCTTCGGCAGAGCAAACTCAACCTTCAAGAACAAAGAAGTTCCATTTGTCCCAAAAAGAAGAATATGCAACCAATGTAACTTCCAAATAGTCACCTATGGAGCTGAAACATTGAATCTAACCAGAAGGTTGACTCTCAATCTGAGAACCATGCAACATGCACACAGATGAATCATGCTCACCATCACAAAGAGAGAGCACAAGACAATATGTTAGGAAAATAATAGTAGTCTGAGACATCATAGAGTCCTTTAGAAAACTCAAAAGTCAATGGGCTTGGCATGTTGCAAGAGATGGCAGACAATCGATGGACGTCACTTGTGAAAGTTCAGAGAATAATGGAAATGTCATGCCCAAAATAGAGACGTCTACCAAATTCTGGGGAAGGCATGTGTACAACGATGGACGATGTGTGTACTTGTTGTGTGGATGTGAGGTGACCCTATTAAACTACCTGAAACACAGGAATAGTCCCTTTTCATTGCTTGAATATTCAACGAATAAACAGCTTACAATTGTCTCTGTGCGGCTGCGAGTTTCTCAGAAAATTCTTTCAGTCAAAATTCTTACAGTTGCCTTACAACATGCTTATGTGATAATACTAAACTTTCACGTGTAATATTGTAACATATTCCTCTTTAAAATTTTCTCTTCTTCCAATCCTCATTAACAACATATTTGTGTGTGTGTTTGGGTAGCTATGTGTGTGTGTGCAGGTGTGCAGGTGTAGGTGTGTGTTTGTGTTAGTGTATGTATGTGTACGTGGTATCCGTGTGTATTTTTGGATTCGTGTAATAAGTGATGTGTAAATGATGGCATGCTCATTTAGATTTTCATAGGGAATCATCTTCAGCACAAATACATATATATATATATATATATATATATATATATATATATAGAGAGAGAGAGAGAGAGAGAGAGATACATTGGTGAGCATAGGTATGTCGTACAATATATTTGTATGAACATGTACTTTTACTCTTATTCACACGAATATGTGTATATACTTAAAAAAAAACATGTGTATATATGCATTTATTTGTAGTTTAAATGGAAGCAATTGGAAATTGCGTGTATAGACTTAACTGAAACTTGTATACGTTATCACGCACGTACTTTAGGATGTTTGTAAGTTTTGAAATTAATAAAAGAACGGTGTTTTCTGGCATCATATACACTAATGTTGTTTGTCCCTCATTAGCGATGTTTCAACACATGCATTTTTTTTTCGCCAAGCTAACGGGAGTCAGCAGACTTGAAAAGATTCTGTTCCCGCCTGACCTTTGCACGTACATTTGAATCATATGCACATTCCTCTGTCTCAACAGATACAAGATGCATAAAGAAACCGTGTTTACAGAAAGCAAACAAAGATACACTCATATCACACGCAAACGAACAAACAATCAGACTGACGCACGCACACAATTATATACATCTGGTTTTATGTAAAAAAAAAAAAAAAACAAAAAAAAACGAAAAACTCTGATGTTGTTATGGCCGCTCGAATGGCAAAGTGATCAACTAGAATTTTTCTTCCCTGTGACTTATTGCGCTGGGAAACTTGCAGAAAAGAAAGTTTTTCCAAGTGTCGTACTAAACATGAGACCATGATTTAGCCAAACATAGCCTTTTTATTATTATTTTTTCACTTATTATGTTTATATTATAATTCTACTGATTTCGTACCAGTCTGATGGCCACGAATGACTAATATATAAACCTGCTGCTGCTCATTTTTAATTAAAACTATTTAACCTTTCAACAAGAATCTCGAATATGTGTGGCTTTGGTTCGCCAACTCTATATATCATTGAGTCCGTTCATCTCACTGATTCTGACGCTAGTTTTAAAATCAAAACAACTCAACTGATATACAAGTACTGAGCTTTACCCAATTAGTGAGAAACCGAACGTAAACTGTACCCGCTTGAATTTGAAATCGGTTTGATGATTCCATTGTTCGTGTGGCTAACTGATAAGTTCCTCCCACTCCTTTCGGAAAACATGCTACACAGAATTTGCAGGTTGGGATAATTCTTGTACGGTTTCATTTAATGCCACGAGAAAAACACGGTATCCATTTTTCAACTTCTCAAGAAAAAAAAATCCACATGCTCTTTTCGTTTTATTTGTAACATTTGTCGTTTGAGACAAATTCAGAGACTGGTTCCATTTCGAAAATGCAAGAAAGTTTCAGTTTATTTTTCTTGCTTTGTCTGTTTGGCGTTATTTTCGCTAACTGAAACCTTCCATTAGCAATTACTTTCCGGTTGGTACAATGGATAAATAAATAAATAATGTATGTTGGCTCCGAAAATATAAAGTCCCAAGAAGTTTCCAAAATAATAAGCAGATTCAGAAAAGGAAGGCAAATCTTTAAAAAATGCGAGAAGGAAAGAAAGGAAGGTAAGAAGGATGGAAAAAGTCGGTTATTCCATGAAAACCGAACGAAAGCTCGAGAGACAAAAGAAGGAGAGAGAAAAGATGATATAAAGAGGGGGTACGATAAATTAAAGAAAATTGATAAATAAAAGAGGGAAGGAGTAAGTTTACGCTTTAAGGGAACTTATTTTAAAATAGATCAATACTTGTGTGGTAAGAAATTAATAAGAAGAAAAGAATGAGAAAAAAAAGGAGAGGGTGAATAAAGAAGAGGGGAATAAACGTAGATAAATAGTAATTTTGAAGAGAGGGAGAGAGAGATGTATAAATGTTGGAAACATGAAAATAGACACTTAACACTTGTAAATCGAGTTATTTCGTTCGAATGGGACGCATTACATATTCGGTATTTAATGTTGTGGTGAATCTTTAATGCAGTAGTGGATTATTTTCCCCGGTTTTGACGAGGACAAACAGGTACTCGTCTCTCTCTCTCTCTCTCTCTCTCTCTCTCTCTTTGGAGATTATAAAACATGAGCTTTTAGCAACCAAGCAATGAACTCCTGCTGCACAATATTTTTTTTTCTTCAAAATAGGCGTACAACCAAATGTAAAAGCTAATGCCTCACTCCTTAAAAGCAATGAGAGAAAAAAAAAGAAGGACAATCACACTTTACGTGAGGATTTCGATTCACTCTAATGCCTAACACTATAATATATCTTGACAACAGAGTATTTACTCGGCAGCCTCTGGTTCAAATATCCACATCGTGCCATCTGGAAGATTGCTAGTTATCTGCTTATTTTGATATGCACACACACACACACACACACACACACACACACATATGTATATATATATATATATATTCTCATAAATAGTTCATATAGGCATCAAATATAGACGAATGCACTTCGTGAAATGATACTGATAGAAATAAACAAAACTAACAAAAATGACAATTGGAACTAGGAAGGCAAAAACACGTGCATTCTCAAATTACAAACACACACACAAACATATATATATATATATATATATACGTATACACACACATATATATGTATACACACACATATATATGTATACACATACATATGTATACACACATATGTATATATATATATATATATATATATATATATATATATATATATATATATATACATATATATATTGATAATAATGACATGAGGTTGTGTTTTTAATAAAAGTGCTCAATATTCCTTATAAAATAAAGGTAGTATAATAGAAATGAATTTGTTTTATGCAACTCTTAAAATAGATATATAGATAATAAAAAGAAAAACAGAAGAAATAAAACAGGGACGGGAAAATATGTTGGTAGAGAGTCCACTCGAAACATTATTTTTATGCCATTAGTATTGCTGAAGATAATATCAGATGTTGGTTTGCATGCACTCTGATATCAAAACTGACTCAACAGATTTGATATTCACATGGTAGAACATTTGATTGAAATTACCTGAACATCAAGTCAAGGCTGTTGTTACACTCGCTGATCCTTTAGAATTAAGTACTTTTTTTTGATAACTTACGTAAGTGAGCCCTGTTTCAGAAAGTGAGTAATATGCAGTATAAAACAATATCAATATACAATGCATATATTATGGAATGAAAGACTGCATGTATGAGAAAAGCTATATAGTATGAGACGTATGTAGTTTGGTAGGGTGCAATGTTGATATAACAGTTTTGCTTAAAAAAAATCCCCCACAACAGCTAGACGGTAAACAACCGTTGATCGAAACAAGACAAAATTTATACATTGTACTATGATAACAAAATATATGTTGAACAGGGGAAAACACTTGAGGAAATTACACCGATTGCATTGAAAGATATTTTGAAAATGAGTGATGGAAGAACTACAAAAGAATTGAAAAGTTTCTTTTAATATCTAATGTTTAAAACTGTGAAGCTTTGTATTCCCATATTCCAGGTTGAGCACTCCTTAAGTGAGGTAACCTGTTCATTGTAAGCTTATGCAATGCTCTTCCAATGTAGGAATAGAGCACTCGGGTGGATAAATATATCGCTTAAATTCAACCTTACTGACCGTCCAGTTCCGTGGGGCAGAGGATGGATACCAGCCTCTGGGTCTATAACGAAGCTTTCGATCATAGGTCGTGGTACTGGATGGGATAATGGATAGTCCATAGCCAAACTGAAGAATTGTAATACACTGAAACAGCTGTTTGTGGATGACACGATAAGATATATATATATATGACAGAATGATTTTAATAGAGGGTGTAGTTTGCATTCTGTATGAGAAGGATGTTATCTTGATTGATTTTGATATTTGACTGTGGTAAGAGGAAATGAGTGCGTGGAGTGGCTGGTTGAAATTGAGGCGAAGGTCAAGTGGTGCACGAATAGATTACCTTCAGATCTGGAATATATATATATATATATATATATATATATATATATATATATATATATATATATATATATGTGTGTGTGTGTGTATGTGTGCGTGTGCAATCCCAACTATTTTTCGTATGTTGTAATATTTGTATAGCACTAAATCATGTGTTCTCGTCAAATCTTTTTCATTATATATGAATGAATTTCAAACACTAATCAAGAGGGGTCAAATCTCTGTGTACTTCTACTTGAACCTATGACAGATCTCAACTGTAGTCCTTCCAAATCGGATGTAATACAGATATCAGCAGTAATGATCAGACCAGAAATTTTCTGAATTCTTGATGGGGAAAAATACCGTAGATTCGAGCAAAGAACCTGATGCCTTTACAGTATTCAAATCAACAGTTTTCCGTCCACATTTGCCATGCATGCCTTCATATCAACTCGAAGCTATGGGCTGAACAGATGATAAACCCAAACCATTGTTGGTAAATGTTTTCCCATGAAATCTATTATCGATTCTATTCTGTATTCCTTTCTAGTGTCCGTGAAAACAGGACAAAATGATAAGCGATAAATTAGTCAAGCATGTGTCCCCGTGTGGAAAAAGAATTAAATGAATTTAGGCATTGATTTAAAGGAAAAAGTCACAAAGATTGTATCTCAAAGGAAATAACTCAGAAGTCGGTGTCGTCGGATAAGAAATGTCTTTGAAGAAGATGCCAAGCTATTTGGTTGTTTACTGCATGTTTGTTGGTTTCCCTGTTTTGTTGGGTTTTTTTAAATGTTGGTTTCAAGTTGCCTAGACAGGCAAAGAGTCATTCTGGCAATGGACAGAAGTTCATCGATTTACAGTGAATAATTATACAGCTCGCCATTCTACGAAGATGAAGTTGATTTTTTTAGTGCTCTTTTCAAATATATTTCAATATTGTCTGTTTTTGAGGTCGACAAACCGGCTTTCATGGTTACCCCACTGCGTGTATGCTGCTCCAGAATATGCTGGTTATATCATCAGTGTGAATTTAATTACGCCAGGACACAATACGTGTTATTTAGTGGTTATACTGTAGTATCAATACATTTTATTGAATTTACACCCCTCATCCCAAACCGTTATCATCACTACCATGACGACGACGACGACGACGACGACGACGATCATCATCATCATCATCATCATCATCATTCCTCTAACGACAGTTGCTGGATATAGACTTTCTCCAAGATTCGCCAGATCTTTTGGTTGTGGGCGTTGCAGTGACAATAACCTCTGAACCTGTCTAAATCTTCATCCTATCTCATTATTTTCCGGACACAATTTCGAATATCATCTCTTGTGATCAAGGGGTGGGTCGTGATATAGAGCAGCTTTCTGAGAGTCTTGCCACAAGGCCTGCTTTATTGTGATTCGAGGTTTCTGATGGAATCCGTGGAAATCTTTTGCTCCTATTTTTTCTCTAAATTCACTGTACACATAGCATGGTTGTAAGTTTGAGAGCCAATCTCCTGGTTAGGTTCCACGTTTCAGTTCAAAAGGTGACGATCAGGAGAACGAAGTAAAACATGTGAGTCAAACTCTTTTGAACTTCGATCTTTATCTTTAGGATAAATGTTCAATGATATGAGCCATGCTCTTGAAAGAAATACACATGTTTATTGATATTACATAATTGCAAGTAATACGGAGAAAAAAAGAACAATATATTCTCCTGATGTCCATTCTTTGTTCTCCGACTATTCAAGCAGAAGTTGTACTGCTTTATTTCCAAGAAATCCTCAAACTATGGGAAATCGAATTAAGAAACTTCTGTGGGAGAATTTTCCTAGATATTTTGTCATGTTTACGACAGGTTTCCCACCTATGATCGCACCTGATGTTTCTTACGAAATCAAACAAGGGATAGCAAATAATCTTCAATTTTGCGATATCCATAACCTATATATGATCTTTTGATCTTCACCCATCTAGATCCCTATTGAATTATTTTCCTACTTTCTCTGGGTTCTTCGATTTATGTCTGAACCTGTGTGAATAGTCACCTTACATATCTTTAACAAAGAACGGAGGACGTGTGACTACAGTGGTTTGCAGAAAAAAAAAGAAAAAAAGAAAGATCTTTAGTTGTGATTTGAAAAAGAGTCATATACATATAACTCTTCTTCTTATATTTTCTCACCCCCATTCCTCCCCCCTCTCTCTCTCTCTCTCTCTCTCTCTATATATATATATATATATATATATATATATATATATATATATATATATATATATATATATATATACGTATTGAGGAAGAATGGAATTCAGGGAATATTACCAAATAGACACTACGGAAAAAAATAAAAGAAACAAGAAGAAAGATAAGAAAGGAGTCAGAGAGAGAGAGAGAGAGAGAGAGAGAGAGAGAGAGAGAGAGAGAGAGAGAGAGAGAGAGAGAGAGAGAGAGTGAGAGAGTGAGAGAGAGAGGAGTGGTGGCTGACCGGCCCACCACAATGGTGCTGTGATTTCGATCCCTCAAGAGTGCTCCCTACGGTTCTGTACTCGGCTAATTGAAACTTGAAATATCTAAAAAATGGTTGTTGTGATAGTCAGTGAGCTATCCCATTAGATCTTTTTTTCAATCCTCTTCGGGTCCCCTGTCTCAGCACATGTAATTTAGGGATATCGTAATCTAAGCTTATTGATTATTTTGGGGAGAAAAAGCGGATTTGAGGGAAAGGAGACGGGAATCTAAAATAAAAGAAGTTGATGGGAAAGAAGACAGAAAACAAAGATACGTTAAAGGATATAATTAGATAAATCAAAGAGAGAAGTTACGAGAACAGAACAGTGAGCTATCTCCAGACAAAGAGAAAGAGAGGGTGAAGAGAATAATACAAAGAGCAAAGGAGAGAATAACGAGGAAAACTAAACGTTGATACAGTTATTCTCATCTAGGTTCACCAGGTGCTCCTTCAATAGAGGTCTGGTTTGTTTTATATCTTTAAAGCTGTTGGGGTATGATCCATAATGCATAAAACTTTCTTAAGGCTTACGTTCAAATCAGAAGTTCACCTAATAAATGACATTATTTATAAGTTCAGTGGGAACCCGAGTAACATTACGGATTCTGGCTTCTGTCATAGTAATGCTTGATTTATTTGATGAAATTTTGAGTCGCAGTCTGTGATATGTAGACATTCTAAACAATAGGTGAAAACAGGGGGTAAAAATCTGCTTGATATACGCATCGAACGATCTGCTTTATTCAGTGGATGCTGGTATTGTGTTTGTGTGTGTGTGTGTGTGTGTGTGTGTATGTGTGCACGCAAGCACTCTTCTGGTTGTGTCTTTATGAGTTTTAAAATCAGTATGTGTTTGAAACTGCTGCCATAGAACTTCTGGGGTTGAGCTTATTTCATAGTTTGGAAAACTATTTATTCTTTCGGCCTATCGATAACCATAAATACGCACGCACAAGCGCACACACACACACTCACACACACAATCACAATCCCACGTATACATTGAAAACTGCCAACCAAAGCTATCACCAAAAATGTCGATAGAGCTCTTCTTCAGTTTTTTTAAGCTGTCTAGCTCTGTATGCATATATCACGCATAGCAACCGAGTCAGATGAGCCACAGGAACGAAAATTTTAAAATTTACTCTTTATTATGTTTTGGGAAAACCATTTTTGTTTTGTGTTCAATTTTTTCTCGAATTAGTTTTTTTGGTCAGGGATTCAATTTGCAATGTAAGAATTGGATTATAGTGTTCACAGGTGTTCTTGTTGAAAATTTATACTTCAAGAATCAATGCCTTATGAAGGGTGGGGGATGATCACCCTCAACACGGTATGCAGACAAGAAACGTTGGTCACGTTGGCGATTTCTACTGAGTGACTATCCAGACTTCTTCTATATAATTTTTTATGTGCTTCCATCATGTTGCAATTGATTGGTTTATCATCTGTGATTTGATTACACGAGCTTTGCTTAACATTTTGAATTCAATTTTCCAGAAATAGCATTTTGGGTTTTCGCTCGCCATATTATATATAGGGTGCCACATTTTGTAAACCTGAGAATTGAATAAGGGTATAAGCAAGTGAATTAGGAAATCTAATTTATGTAATTAAGTTTGATGAGCTCGTCCGTTTTTATAACTTTTGTAACAATTTTCCAAAAATCAGGATGATATACTTTAAAATAAAATCTAATTGAGTTTTTTTAATCTTTTTTTTATATCAGTTGCTAATTGGCACTTAGAGAGTACATTTGCTTGGGAAGAGGAGCTCGCTAACCATAGCTCAGTAGATTCTCATTGTTCGTTTATCCATTTGAAAGGGAAAAGAGGAGGAAAAAGACAGAAGTAAAGAAGAGGTAAAAAGGAACCGAAATGAAGTTGATGAGGAATAGCAGGCTCAGAGTTACAATCACAACTCACCTAGGATAAAAGTCAATTATTTTCCTCTTTTTGCTTTGAGCAAGAAGATCAGCAGTGAAAAATAAACCACAAGTTGAAGGAAAAGACATTGTAAAGTTTGAAGTTGTAGAGTATAGGGGGGAAGTTTCAATTGTGGTCAAACCCCTGGGAACAGGCTGGAAGAATTTAACAAAGAGGTTGGAGGAACTAGGTATCCAGGGAACCTCTGGAACCATTCAAATGACATAACTACAGTTCGGTTAGAAGAACATATAAAGTTCTGGTGTATCAGAAAGGGTTATTGTCACTTGATCTCAAATGAAAGCCACCAGTCTCAGTTGGACAAAAAACGAATAAAAAAAGTGAATATATCTGAAAATGAATCCACAAAATGATAGAAGAAAAGATGGTAAAGTTCGGCTAATGTAAGGGACTCAGCCGAAAACCACGAAGTCCATGAACACACATTTGGTTACTCGTTCAATAGAAACCCTCACTTGACCAACGTTTTTGGCGGCATTCCGTGTTGAGAACCGTCTATTGACACGAATTGGAAAAGGATTAATTGATAGAGGAGTCGTTTTTCTTACCTTTCATTTGCTGCTGATCGTAGAATTTTCAAAATACCTATGTGAGCGCAGCCAAATACGAACTAAGGTATCAATTTAGAATAAACTTACATTCTAATTGGACTGCCCTTCAAACGTATTATTGGGGATTAAGAACACTCAAATTTTTTACAAACCATAAAAAGTAATTGTTTCAATTTCCAAACCCAGAGTTTTATTGGATTTGGCCTGTAGGTATGATTTATACTTAGCCAATTAGGCTGTCAGCTATTGAGACAAAATTAATACACTGAATCGGCCAATGTTGACAATTTTTGTGACAATTCTGGTTATCGTTTTTTAATAAATTCCCCTGGATGATGGTTATGTCTATGATAGTTTCTGCATTTAAAATCCTTCGAAAAGCACTAGAATCAGAATTTGATTACTTAAAAAAATTCTAGGAAGTATCGAGACTGTTCAAACAACAGTGATTGTCTTCAGAGCGAGTCAAAGAAGCTTAAAAAATTCAAGATGACTTGCTCTCACTCCAATATATAGTAACAGTCACTAGATATCAGATGTGAAGATTAAAATCCATGTCTTACATTACTTGATGCAGTGTCCTAAGTTGGGGAAAATGAATGTAAGATAAGAAAGTATTATCTCAGTCACGACAAAGTGAAGACCGTCACTCTATGGGACGTATTTTGTGAGAAGACGAGTCCAGAGATAAATATTCAAAATGTAAAGTCAGTTTCTTCCCTTAGTTAAGGAGATTTGAAAAAAAAAACAACAAAAAAACTCGGTTGTTTTTGTTAACGTGTGGAATATATTACGTCGTGTGTTTCCTTATTTATGAAGCGGACAGAATACATCATTGTGGCGTATAAATGCCAGCATTAGATTTACTAATTTTTTGATGAATGTGTGAACGAATTTGTTTCGATCATGTACACAGATGATATCTGTAAAAACCAGAGGCTATCGTAGATTACAAAATGATAAAATAGTGGAGGGTTTGACATCCAGACCGACCACCTCATCTAAATTCAAGATAGGATTTGATAACAATAAACAAGGAAATACTTATTCGCTGGCTAGTTGGTCTGAGTGTTGCAGCAGACAACAGGCTGTAACCGAAATAAGCAAAAGAACCTGAGAATACCAGCACCTCGCTAGGGAATCAAGAAGAGTGTCGATTTCAAAGATTAGATTTTTGCTTATAATAGTTGCTACGCTCAGATTATCGCAAAAACACAATTGTCAGGATTGCACAAACACAGTATTTGAAAAAAAGTCGATCACAAAAGTGCTAGAGTCTCTCAGGATATTAAAAGATACTAGGGAATGATACCCAAAATAAGGGTGTATAACCAATGCATCCTCCCAATAGTCACTATGGAGCTGAAACATGGAACTTAACCAACAGACAGATCTGCAAATTGAGAACTATGCAACGTTCACATGATAAAATTATGCCGGGCCTCACATGGAGAGACCACAAGATAGCACAATACATGGGGGAAATACAAGAGTCAGGGACATCATAGAATCCATTAAAAAGCTCGAATGGCAGTGGGCTAGCGATGCTGCAAGAATGGTGGACAACCGATGGATATCACGACTCACGACATGGATCCCTCGTGATCACATGCAGAACTGAGGCCGGCAGAATATTAGGAGAGGCGAGTTAGACAAATTCAGAGAGCATTGGCTCTGCAACACCCATGATAGAGAAGTGTGGGAAATCCTGGGGAAGATCTATGTCCAATGACGGACTTTAAAAGAATGATGATGATGATGATGATGATGATGATGATGCTTGTCAATCATTATCAAGTGATAACCTCCAACACATCTGATGTGTACATGGAAATGTATGAATGACGTTGACAACAACGATAGCGATAGCAACAACAAAAACAACAATAGCAACAACAACAACAACAATAATGATAATAATAATAATATTAATAATAATAATAATAATAATAATAATAATAATAATAATAATAATAATAACGACAACAATAACTAAAGAGGATTATGAAATTATGCTGCAGACAAACATAAATCGGATTAATGAAAATATATTACTGTAAACAAAGATAGGAATGTTTAACAGGATGCTGTTATCGAGAAGAAAGCCAGAAATGCCTCAGGATAGATATGATCATCGGAATGAATTCATTGATACCAGTCATGACGTTATTTACTGCGCCGGAATTCATGTATAACAGAATATATATCTAACAATTTTGCATGTGCTAAGGAATTATGCTGCAAATGCTTCTATGAAAACACTTTCGCATTAAATTTCGAAGAAAATCAGGAATCATATATTGCACTGAATTAACCACTATGAAATGTAGCCATTTTTTCCTAATATAATTATGCAATTGTTTTGAAAAAGAAACGTAGATATCGTTGAGTACATGAATAGAAAACGCGCGTAGTTTATCATAAATAAGAAGCATTGATTAATATGATTAAGGGACCATAGATAAAAACAATACAACTATACTAGCTTTATACGTAGTTTAGTTCTCATATTACCATATTGAATTATGGGTCGTGTGAAATGCAGTAAATCCCACACTGAAAGAGGATAGAACATATTTCTATCGAGGTGAATGTTGCTTAGTGAAAATTCTGTTGGAAAAGAAACAAAAATACATTGTTTTTTTAATAAAGGACAACTTTTTTCACCGTTTGGTAAGAGATAAACGAAAAAAAAGTCTTGGTGACTCAATAGGAAAACTGTCACGTAACCAACGTTTTCTGGTAATATGGAAAATTGAAAAAAAAATCAACGAGAGATATGTTACTTCTCTTGCATTTTGTTGGGTCGTGATCATCGGAAACGACTGAATAAAAAAAGCAAGAGGATGCTACCGTACACAAATTAAGCGACCAATCTCGTATAAACGAACCTTGTAAAAAGAAATTCTAAACATATCAAGGAGTTTATTTTGTCCCACTGGCTCCATTGGCATGGCCTGTATGATTGGAGCATACATAGCCAACCACCGAAATCAACTAATGATCTGAATACACTTACGTTCACAGTTTTAGTTGATGGTTCCTAATAGATAGATTCATTCAAATTCAGTGTCAGTCTTTTAAATACATACATACATACATACATATATATATATATATATATATATATATATATATATATATATATATATATATATATGAGAAATGAAATTAGGAGTATATGCACAAATGAAGAGGAATTGTTGAACATCTTATAAAAAAGAGTATACAACCAATGCATTCTCCGGATTGTCACTTATGGAGTTGAAACATGGAACCTGACCAAGAGACAGACCAGCAAACTGAGAAGCATGCAACGTGCACATGAGAGAATCATGCTCAACCATAAATGGAGAGACAACGAGACATCACAGTCTATCAGAAAGAAAATGGGAGTCCGAGACATCATAGAATCTATCAAAAAACTTGAATGGCAATGGGCAGGCCATGTTGCAAGAATGGCAAACAACTGATGGGCATCACAACTCAAAACATTTATCCCCAGAGGTCACATGCGAAACTGAGGCCAACAAGATACGAGGTTTATGTCCAACGATGGATGTTAAAAGACTGACGATCATGAATCAGCTTGATCTATTCAAGCTTGTTTCGGATTTATTAGCATCGAAGTAATCACTGCCCATGTTATCGTTAGATGGTAACACATAGGGAAGTAGATAGAAGAGGGACAAGGAGAAAGAAAGGTATTTATATTGTGATGAAGGAGAGGCACACCAAGGAGCGTGATAAGAAGAATGAGGACGATGGAGAAATAGAATATGGTGGAAAAAAGGGGGAAGATGAACAAGCAATAGAAGATGATGGCAATATGCAAATTAAAGAGTATAAGGAGAAGAAAGACGATATGAACAATGATGACAAACATGATACGTTGAAGAATAATGAGATAAGGCAAAAGAGGAACTAAGAGAAGAGGTTGATGAGATTTTGATAGATAAGAACAAATAAGCAGAGAGTTGAGTTGAATGATGGCAATAACAAAATGATGAAGAAAAAAAGGGGGAAGGGAAAGAAAGAGACACCAGCGAGGATTATTGGATTATTACGAAGAAGAAGAAGGATAAAAAGTAGAGAGATTAGATGAATGATAATGATATTTAGAATTCGATGGAGAAAAATGAGGAGAGAAAAAGAGGAACTCTAAAAAAGTGGTTGATGAGTTTGATAAAATAGAAAGATAAGAAGATTGTTGATGAGAGCGTTGATAATAATAAGAAACATGATAAGCAGGAAAGAAAAATTGGAGAGAAAGCTTTCACCGGGGAAAAAATACCGATCTTATTGAAGTCTCATTTTGTCAGATAACACCTGCTTTGCTTCGGTGGTGCATGAAACTAATGTTGTGACGATGAAAAGATTACCCGGTGGGAGAGCGTTATGCAGTTCCAAGAGAAAAAAAGTTGGGGACAAAGATACATGGATTATCCCCACAGCACATAAAAGGAGGCAAAATCCATTGTTCAATCCCACGGAAGAATACCTGCTGTAACAATGGAGGAGGCCTGGGGAAAATACACATTCAAATAAGATAAGAGGTTTTTGTTCAGGAAGAATCTTCTGAATTAACTGTATTTGATATTCACCAGTGTGTACCAGTCGAATGAACGAAATAATCATGCTCTAAAAAACAACGACGATAGCAGTAAGGCTGCTTCAGGTTCAAACTCAACTCCAAACGCAACTATTTCAGCTACCAAGTCAAATTTTAAAAAAAACAAACAAACAAACATATTCTGAAAAGCAACAAAAATGACAAGAGAGCTGCTTAAGGGATAACCTGAACTCTGAACACCACCATTTCCGTCACCAAGCCAAATTAAAAAAAACAAACAAAACCAAAACTAACAATATAGCTACAAAAAATATGCATTTTTACTATTGACGGTTAGGACTGAACAGAGGAGAGAAATAAAGGTTAAAGGAAGACAAAAAAAAAAAAAAAATTCTGAAGAATGTGTTTAGCGACACCAGATAATTCAGGCTAGCATCCATGGTTTTCTACTTTCTCTTCCTCTTTCCATTTCTATCATCTTTCTCCCATCTCTCTCTTTTTTTTCCTTTTTTTTTTTGTTTTGACCTGATGATGACTTTGGAATAATATATCATTTTACTCTCCATCTATCATCTTAAACATTTCGTTTTGAAGTCTCAACCGGAATTCCGAGCGTGTCATTGCTGTTGGGCTTGATAATTGAAATAAACTCATTGGGGGATTTGACATAACTGGCAAAACAAGTCTGGAAAAGTAATCGTGCTTTTGAAATATCTCAATTCAGAACTAAAGACAAATTTGTTTATGCGTATTTTCACTGACAAGGATTATTATAAGAAGTCTATATTTTACATGAAAATGTTCTAATGTGATTATGATGGGGAATAATGACTGATGTTTCTAATATCACGCAAATAAATTCTATTTTGCTCAATATGTCATATGAAGAAAGGTCTCACGTTCACTGAAAATTCAAATGAAAATTTTATTCAATTTTGAATCTTGAATATTTCTAAAAACAATGAAAACCAATTATATTCTTGAAGTGAATCCGAAGATATCAACGAAATGTAAAGACAACAGACGTGATAATAAATAAAATATTTCAAATCTAATGTGAATTGAACGGAATACTTCAGTTTATTCCTCTTCACACATCACTTTTTTCTAAGATCCTCAAGCAACTTAAGTTTGCCTAAAACCCGCACGTGGGTCGATAATGGAAAATGAGTAATTAATAAAATATATTGACTAGACAAAATTAATCAAACAGAATATTCGAGCGACACTTATGAAATTAATGATTTAATTCGAAAGGCCTTGGACCTTGACCAGATGCCACTCTCAATATATGAAATCTAGAGAGAGACATTTTTTTTCTCTTCTGACTTTCTGAAACGGAGAATTGTCATTGTTATGCATGATTTACAGGGACTTGTATCGGCATGTTTGTTTTTTTAGTCACCACATTTCTGAATGGATGAAGGGTTCGGTTTGAAATATCAGAATATAATTGAATACGGCAGGGTTTTTCACATTATGATAAAGACAAATCATCTGATATTTTTGGGTGACCTACGTTCGTGTTTTATCATTTGATGACAAGCCAGACTACTGCAGGATCAGACTCCACTCTTACTTGAATTTCGACTGGAGATGATATTGTGACATTTGCATCGTTCAAATGCTGAATAAAAAATGTAATATTTTTATTTAGAATTCATGTATTCATTTATCATAATTAAATAAGCCTTCACCTACTTATCACACATTTTCATATATATGTAAAACTTGTCATTCCGTCTTGGTCGGCAAAGATGTCGCCTAGAAATCATTCGGCCTTAAATTCAAATCAAGGTAAGGAAATGTTAATTTTGTTTATATGTTTGGTTTAAGGTGCTGGAACAGATTGACAGTAAATAAATCACACTCCTGAATTAGACAAGGATTGTTTCTATGAACCTATTCTTATTCTAGATTTTACAGTTGTAACTTCAGACCAGGACTGGAATTAACGGTATCTAACCAATACAGTGGCAAGTTAGTTAAATACCTACATAAAATGTTTGGAGATAATCGTCAATATGGACGTCATCGTTGGTGAGGTGAAAAAATAGGTGTGGTTTTGGTATATCTAGCCATAAAATGAGCTTGCATGTAAATTTTTATGTCTGTTTGTTTGATGAAGTACAAATGGGATTGGTTGATTTACCTTCTTATAATGACATAACATTAAACATCGAGTCGTAGGAACTTTTCATATCTGATATGACATTAAGACAGCTTGAGCTGACTTGGGATTCCGAATAAATTAAGATACTTGCATTATCAAAAATAAATCATCTAATAAAGTAGCTGTAGGCTCCTTAGTGCTGATCTATACATATATAATCTTGTCATTTTGGACGGGTATATTCTAGTCTACTAATAATAATACACAGTGAATGCCAGTTGCTTGGCTGTTCTGTTGGACATGCTTAGAAAAACTGAAAATACATTAGGGAAATTGCAAGCGGCTGACAATTCGTGCATATTACGGAAAAAGGACGCAGTTTACGGCGTAAACGCGCAGAATTGAATATTTGAAGATGTAAATAAAAAAAAAACCCTACGAACTCGCCATCACAGTCAACAATTTAACAACTGCAGCGTCAAATTTCCATGAATAAATAAGGTAAGAATAATTTATATTCATGACCTGATTGGAATTTACCATTGGGAAATATCTAAAATAGAGTAAGCAAATCTCTACGTATACCTAGATTAGGAAGAATCGATATTTTATCGATAAACCTGCCAAAATATGGCCCCAAAAGCTTACAAAAGCTCTCTTTCCAAGAAATAATTGTTCAGAAATGATCTAACGGAGTACTTATGCCAATTTTCAAGTTTGTACACAAAAACGGAATAACTAAGAACACTTTCACATTCGAGAAAACGCATAAACAGAAAAACACACACAAACACTATATATATATATATATATATATATATATATATATATATGATGCCCCTAGAAGATGGGATACAATTTTTACTCGTAAACCAAAGCTCCTGATGGTAAACCCGTGTTCTGAATCAAACTTATAACCTCTAGGAGTACACACACACGCACATATGCACTACTGAAGATGGCAACACCTCCCGAAACAGATCTAAACCATGGAGATAAATAAACCTAATTTCCATTTCCATACACTTTCTCTCCTGTGTGTGTCTCACCCTCTATAGTTCAATTTATATATATATATATATATATATATATATATATATATATATATATATATATATATATATATATATATGACTAAGCGTGTATTATATCATTCATTACGACATGGTTACACTATCTAATCATATACTGCAAAGGTTTGACATCAACTCTAAAAATTAAATGAATTCGACAAGAACGTATCAGTAGTCAATAAAGAATCAACTCTTAATAAGGACTCGACTGAATATCTATTCCATAAGTGCCGCCATTTTTTTGAAGCACAGGTGTACTATCGACTAACATAAGATTGGTTCTGATGGTAAAGTTGACAGGGAATTTCAGGAAACCATGGCAGAGATTAAGCCGTCAGGGTCGAGAGGAAGAATTCCGGTTGAGATTGATTCCAGGTCCTTGGAGCAATGGGCAAAAAAGAATTTCGTATGTTCCTTTTAGCTCCAGCTGGTTACAGTTCGTGACATCTATCTTTTTTGAAGTGGGCAGATACTTCTTTTTGATGTTGCCGTTTAAAAGCCAACACCCAAGCATCTATCTTGGGATCCGCCATTCAAACGTTTACTAGCTTCATGATGGAATGAAAAAAAAAAGCTAAATTCATTACCCCCCCAAAAGAGAAGATATATTTGAAAAGTTTTCTATGAGAAAAAATATATATTTCAAATCCAGATTCGAAATTTCATTTAATTTTTTGATTGTTATAAATCATCATAGTTCCAGGAAGTCAGTTAGAGAGGAATACAAAAACTAACAGGGCAGATTACGGAGTTTTATACACCAGGAACTGTGCAAACGATTTGGATTCAAACATATCAACAAATAGTATCAAGCGAAGCAAGTGTCTTTCCTAGAAAATAAGACTAAGAATTACACTGAAACATTGACTTGCGGATTGACCTCGACATTATAGTGTGAAGACCAAATCTGATTGGTTAAAATATACTAAACCTTGTTTGATCGAAAATGTATAACATCGGCATTATGATACCTTACCAAAAGGAAAATAAAATTCAGAGGAAAAAATCAGATACAAATTTAATCTAATCATTTGATTAACAAATTATTTTCTTTTTTGCGTGCGGCTGTTGTAAGGACAGTTGTATTTAAAACATTTTATGGGGTTTGTGTTTGCTTAGTATCTTCTAATTCATGTCATGTACCAAGATTTGGTTAAGTTTAGAATGAATACCACATTAAGAACATAATTAAGGTTTCTAAAGAGAAATAAGGGGCACAAATAAGTCAGAAAATCATTCACATACAATCTAATTTTTTTTTTCTGATATGAATATTTGAGACAGCAAATAAAACTTCGATGTTGTAAATGCTGAATATATTCAAAATTCAGCAATAATAAATGAAGGTCACTGCTATTCAATGTTTACTATTTGGTTATTTACGTGAGCAAATCAATAAATCCGTTGATCAAAAAAGCAAAAAAATGTTACACGTGAAATTTTCATCATTCAATATGATGTCTTTCTTTGTCAACACGTTCGGAGAGAACAATCACATAGAGCGAAATCTTACGTTGACAATTTCAGGTCAGGATTCAGATGGAGATTTATCCATACATCCCCGTACGATGTGTTTAAGTGGAGAAAATTGTAGAATTAGAGAGAGAAAGAGAGACAGACAGACAGGGAAAGAAAGAGACAGGAAGAGAAAGAGGTAGACAAAATTTGAAAGAAAAAGGAGGAAGATGGTAAAACGTTGACACGATTAAATCTGCCGAAGATTGATCATATTAAAACTATTACCAAACTACTCTACCAGTACATCATCATTGCAACGGGTTTGAACCGCAATAAGCACTCCATGATGCCATGAGCTATTTCAGCTAAATAGATGTAAAAAAAAAAAAGGAAAAAGATTACATTTGGCCTTTAACTTAATTTTGAAAAGGTAAGTGGCAAATCAGTCAATAAAATACAGCAGTAAAACAATTGAAGAAACATACTATCACAACATTATTTCTCTCAAGTGCTCATACACTTGTTTTGCAAACATCATGCTAAGTAAATTAATGGGCTCCCAATTAATGGATTCCTAATTCTGTACATAATTTACTGTTTTTCTTTTGAAAACATATTGATTCACTTTGTCCATTTCAAAAAGCACGTTTTTGTCAACCCTCCCCCCCCTAAAATCTGCGTAATGTAAGACTTTTGCAGGTGGCAAACTAGCAAACTGAGAAGCATGCAGCGTGGTCTTGTGGGAATTATGCTCAACCTCATACGGAGAGATCACAAGACAGCACAGTATATCAGAAAAAAAACCGGGAGTCAAACATATTATACAAACTATTAAAAAACTCAAATGGCATTGGGCTGGTCACGTTGCAAGAATGACAGACAACCGATGGACATCACGACTCACAACATCGATCTCCAGAGAGCACATGCAAAACTGAGGCCGACAAGATACAAGATGGAGAGATGAACTACACAAATTCAGAAAATACTGGCCCAGCAACTCCCATGATAGAGAGGCGAGGTAAATCCTGTGGAAGTTCTATGTCCAACGTTAGACGTTAAAAGACTGCAGCTGATGATGATGAAAACTTTTGCATACACTTACAACAAAAAATTAGACATCATTGATTCACGTTTATCATAACACTAAGACCTTTATAAGATAAGAAAACTAAGTAATATATTTTCTTTTACATATACTAAAAAACGGTGCAGTGCATTTCTTTTATTGCTCGAGATGCATAAAACATGATATATCGAGGAGCAATATACGGCAATCTTGCCAAGTAGTTCCTCGCTACTGTGATAAGACCGACCACAACTTGTGGTCCTTGTA
Organism: Thysanoteuthis rhombus; assembly: GCA_963457665.1. Classification (NCBI taxonomy): domain Eukaryota; kingdom Metazoa; phylum Mollusca; class Cephalopoda; order Oegopsida; family Thysanoteuthidae; genus Thysanoteuthis; species Thysanoteuthis major. The sequence goes on from OY735218.1 coordinate 24,970,476, forward strand.
TGAGATAATTACTTTGCAAAAGCCTAGTCACACAGACCATTACAAGTATAGTCAGTTTGGTCCTCTCTGGTTAGTTTGCACATCCGGTGCTATACTGTCTTAAACCGAATTCAGAAGAAACCGTCACGTGGCCGACGTGTTTTGGTGTCGTGTCGTGTTGACGGTGATCAATTACACAAGTAGGAAAAAGGGGTTATCGATGAAAAGAGTTGGATCTATCGTCTTTTGTTGGGTCACTCAAAAGAAGCTAAACACAAAATGAAGGATTAGTTTAGCATAGGCACACACAAAGGATGAAAAAATGAAGGAAGCATTTTTTTCTAGAGATAATGAGAAGTGAATACTTGAATTTTCAGCCCTCTAGTCCCCCACTTATTGTATGTACGCTCGACACATACGTAGCCAGCTAGCTAGCTAGCCAGTCTTCAAACAGAAAAAAAACTACGTTGATAATTCTGGTTGACGGTTCTTTATATGCATAAGTACTTACAAATTCCATAGTTTATATATATATATATATATATATATATATATATATGTGTGTGTGTGTGTGTGTGTGTGAGTGGTACAAATCAGGCTAACGGTATAACATAATAATGATAATATATCAATAATATAAAGCCATAGCTGATATGTAATGGATTTATTTCATAGAGTGCTCGATACATACAACTTTTTGCTCTTGAAGTTAAGTTGTTTTAGAGTAGACCTGGAAATAAATAGTAGAATGTGGATTCGCTACACAAACTATTTCATGTCTCTGCCCTCTTAGGGCTTCATCAGGCGAATTATTGTCCATCTTGACGATCATTCACCTAATGAGGCTCGAAAAGGGCAGAAACATGAGCTAGTTTGTGTTGCGAATTCTCATTCAACTATATATATATATATCTTTCTCTTTCTCTCTCTCTCTCTATATATATATATATACATAAATATATCGTGAGAGAAAAATGAAATTAAGGATATAAATTTCATTCATTGAATATCAGAAACAATATTTGGTACTGAAGAGTGATGATAACCAAACTAGATATTTTTATTGATTTTCATTCTAATAATTTGGAAAATTTGTCCGAGCTATTATAATAATTCAATCATTTTTTTTAATCACCATAATAATTTAATAATTTCTTCTACTTATTTTCTAAATTGATAATTTAATCAGCTGTACTTCGTTCGTCAGAGAAGGAACAGATAGCAATTTTCTGAATTTTCGTATCACACATCTTTTTAAAAGTCAGTCCTGACTTACGATTCTGACTTTTAGAGTCGTTAATTGCCAAAGAAAAAAAAATTAAAATAATATTGGTTCTCAGCACTTTTTACAATGAATTACTCTTTGCTATCAAATTTCCGGAATGCATGAATACAGCAAATTGGTTGAGAAGATAACGACGTGTATGATACAGTGGAGATAATTATGTACTTGGAACTGTGCAAACGGTTTAGGCTCGAGCATATGAACAAGGTACAAAGCCAGATCGAAGAACACCCTATATGATCAGGAATGCAGTTGTGACGACGGAATGAAGGCTGAAAACTAAAGGGAGAAAGAAAAGCTGTCCGAATACTAGAAGCTTGCTCAAGGATTGGTATGACCGTTGAACATGAATATTATCGTTGTGTTCTTCATAATTGGCACATTTTGAAACAAGCACGGAAAAATCAGACTGAAATTGAGGTCGAACAAATAAAAATATTAGAGAGAAATTAGACTGATCACACAATTAGGAACTCTGGGTTCGTGACAACACTGAAAAGGTGCTGGAGATATGAAGACACTTGCTGTCATTGTATTTTCGGTAATGATCACCAGGCATCTGGTGTGAATATTCATGAAAGCAAAGGACAGAAACGATTACTACTATCATCAACAAAATAGAAAATTTTTACCTGGTATGCCGTTTTCTCCCGCAAATGCTGTTATCTTCATATTTGCTCGGTTACCAAATCGTTCAGATGCACCGTGGAATTTCTATCTTTCCTTCTCATAACATATATACTGATCTTTCATTTAGCATCTTTTCTGGAATCTCACCCCACCTCCGAATTTCCATTGTCTACTTTTCGAATTTGGCTTTCCTTTCGATTTTTGTCTTCTTTACGTAGATTTTTTTACATCTTAGTTTTTTTCTATCTTAATATACAACAATACAGAACATACAAAGCCGAGTAATCAAAGACTGTCTTATTTACTATAATTTCTCTCGAGATTCCACGTGAAAAGATTCCTGACAATGGCAAAATTTGAAATCCTCTCAAAATGATTATCTGAGTAATAACCGTAATAATAATTACATTAAAAATAAAGATCGCAATAACTAATATAATTATGAAACTGATTCAGATTGATGCAATTAATCTGAACAACACACTACGGTGTAGCAAGCTCCTCAGTTAATCTAAAACGAGAGAAGATGATTTCTTTAGATACCTAGAGAACTACTGATTAAAAACCATCAACGAAAACTGTCAACTTCCGGATTAATCTGGCTATGAAGGTATGTATCTATGTATTTATTACGCATACAGATTGTACCGAAGGGGCAAGAGGGCTGAAACGTTTTTTATCATCTTCAGAAAGGATTCTTTTTTCTTTTATCTTTCTTGTAGGTATCCCCTGAAACTATTTCATTTTGTCGGGGGTTTCAATTTACTATGAAAAATCATACTCAATTGGTTATTTTGTTTGCAGCAGCTTCCACGCTCTTTCTTTGGAAATTTTGCTTTTTCTTTTTGTGATCACTGTCAAACAAGAGGCAAGGGAACTAACTCTCATTGATCACCCGTCTATCCAATTTGTTAACTGATCATCCCTTACACAGCATACTGCCAATACACATTGGTCAACAGACGGCTTTTATTTGGTGACTAACCAAACATCTCCATGTTTCGTTCAAAATTAGCGAGTCCTATATTCAGAAAATTAACAAAACAAGTAACAAATGCACTATGTCTGAGAAGTTTGAGGTCCTGTATCTCACAAATTACTAGGAAAAGAAAAATTGATCACTATATGCCATTATTTCCATATTGAGAGAATAGAAATATTTAAAAAGTTAACACAGAACCATCTGCAGAAACACATGGAAGATTAAAAGCGAGTTGAGGCTCTTGCGTGATTTTCCCTCCCAGTAATCATACACCGAGACACTAGATACAGACGACCTAAAGAACTGAAAGGTGATCATGGGTAATTTCAAATTTATTTCTGTCTGTATCAACTGCTTTCATGACTAGAAACTTGTGTCCCAATTTCCATATACAGGTTTCGCTATTAGCAGAATCTTATCGAATGCTGCAAACAAGCATAATATCATATTGCAAATATACAAGGGTATACCAATGTCCTTAGTCTGACACACTGTTATACTATTCTCTCATTATTCATGGTTTCGCTAACCGTGGTTTCAGTTTTCTGCATTCAACTTAGAGATAAACTATACATAGGTTTTACTTAGTACTTAGACTAAAGCACATTTATAATGATGAACTATGACAAAAAAAGACCCAGTAACATGCTGGAGGGGGAACTAGAGCTCTGCTGACGCTATATATCGGAAGAACCGTAGAAGATGATAATCTAGATATAACTAAAACATACTGTGAAAATTGATAAGATGAGACATAGTACCATCACTTGAGATGAGCTGATAAGTATATACATGCATGCACCAAGACTTAGATTGGTACTGAGACAAACAGATAGAGATTAGATCAGAAAACTGCAAAAGCACATACGTACATAAGGAACTAAATACACAAAGATTTCCCTAAATATCTACTGTCAACTGACCATTAAAGAAGGCGTTTTTCCCAGGGATCTTTTTTTGTTTATTTATTTTTTCCCCCCTGGGCGGGCAGTTTTTTTTTAGTAATCAACCTTTTCTTGCCATAGAAACAGCGATGACGTTCTTTATACGTGATTCTGGGCATAAAATCTCACGCCCGGTTTGATCGTTAAAAGCTATTCGCTCATGCGTACATGACAAATGCCCTCTATTTTACGCTACAAAGACCCGGAAAAGCTATTCTAATCTCTATTTTATACGCATTTAGACATAATTTGATAGTCGAATCGATAGAATCAGATGACAAAAAAACAAAGCAATTTCATAAGAAAAACGGCCTGGGGTTTGCGGTTTTTATCATATAAAACATTTTCTGTGCAAATAAAGACTTTTATAGACAAATAAGTATGCAATGTGACAGAGAATAGTTGAGAATCGGCAAATCTTTTCAGATCTTATGTCAGTTAAGCAAGTTTCGTATTTATATGCACATAAAGGTTTGTTTTTACTTAATTACATTGATGACTGATCGAAACTTCTAGAGAGCTGAGAATACAGATTTATTGTCGATACGATGAATAATTAGATACTTTCATTGGCAAATAAGCATATAAAGTGGTTTGAATTTGACAATGCTTTCAAAATATGATGTCAAATAATCAATTGTTGAGTTTATGAGTAAAATTGAAAAAAAAAACCAGTAGGGGTCTTACTACAATTTTTTTTTACTACGGATATGTCTGTTCTGCGTACGTAATAAGTAAACTCAGTCTCCTATCATTGTTTTGAATACTGCCATTAAAAGTACTCATGTATGAAAGTAACCATCAATTCATTATTACTATTATCAATGGATAAAGTGCCGTAAGAACCATCTTTATAAAAAGTGGCCATCTGTAAATTCGACTCCCTCTGGTAAGAACGGTTCGTGTTCGATTCTCACCAAAAGCCTACCCTTCATCAAACTATTATTCGTTGCCATAGAAATGAATAGCCGAAATGAAAGGTTTGTTAAGACAACTAAAGATTAGGATTTGGAGAAATTCTAATGGAATCTAATAAATAACATAATGTGCAACGGCTCCTGATCAATCATCGAAGTAAAGCAACGTTGAACCGTTCAGTTATTAGTGGGTGACTCTTTGGGGACATTTCATACTGTGATCGACATTCTTAGTTCAACCTAGCTAGCTGATGCGTACATATTTCCTACTAGTGTCTCAGGTTACTTGAACCATCGTTTCCTTTCAGACCAGAACAGCGCTGGGATCAAAACTGTCTTGATCTTGCTTGGATTTTTCCAATTTACCTTCGGTCGATTCTAGCTTATTTGGCTCTGTTCCAGATGTCATAGCTACCATTGGCAAAAAGTTGACTTCATATCAAATAGTTTTCACGGTTATTCGGGGATATCCTGATAATTTTGAATTTGCTCGTTTTTTTTAAAGTTTCCACCCTCTGGTCTGTTAGCACAGCTACATGCAATCTCAAGCATGTCTTGTTTTCTCAGTTAATAACTATAAAATCCTTTGAACCTTTGAGTAGTAAGTTTTTAGTTCTACGTCCAAGAGTAACATGTTCTTTTTAATAAGTCTCCTCATACTCCAGGATCCTCCTTGATATCCTAGCCTATTCGAAAAGCGCTGCTATCTTTATAGTCTCAGCTCTTATGATTCAAGTCAAGAGACGAAAAGTTTTGAACATTTTTTGTATCATCGGAGATGATGAAAATTTAAACTTGCAAGTGTGATTTTTTAAAAATGTTTCGATTGACGTCAGGGTGTGAAATTTCTCATGTAAAATCAAATTTCATTAATTGCCCATTTTCTTGTCTCAGGTTATCAGTGAAACATGATTATTTCTCCAGCCGACAGGTTTGGTTAGTCAGTAGATAGAAACCGTTACGTGGCTAACGTCTTTTGGCAGCAAACTTGTTTGGGATAATCAGTCAAAAAATTAGAAATTTGGTCATCAATGAATAAGTAACTTTTCTTGTCTTTTGTAGTCTGAATGTTCGAAGAGCAAGTCGGAATGCTGCTGGGCACAAGCTAAGGGATCAGCTTAGGATAAAATCACATTGCAAATCGAACTCCACATTGAAAAAAGACGTAGATGCTAATTTTCAAAAAAAAAAAAAAAGGAACGTTTTTGTTGATATATTAGGGACTTAATGCTTGGAGTTCCATCCCTCTAGCATTACTCATGCACCGTGTACTAGGGATACCAACCTGCATACATTGCCATCCAGACCAAGCAGAGAACTGAAGAAACCTATGTTGACAATTCTGGAGACAGTTTTAGTTGACGGCATCTAACAAACTCAAATGTTACACATGCATAACTGAACTAAAATTATCGTTTTTTTTCTTACATTCTCCCAAACCATTCCCCTTTTAAGCACCTTTTCGAATTCTCCTCATTGTTCTTTATTCTTTTCCTTATATTTTCGTGTGATACATCTCGTTTCTTTTGCATTGTTCTCTTTTCCAGAAATATCTGTTACCTACGGTCAAATTACCCTTAACTATTCGACACATTTACTAATCTCTATAAGACACTCTTTTGCCAGTCAGGCGGTCCCTAATATGTTAAATATCGACCACCTCAGCCGTATCATGTTGGTTTGATATGAAAATTGGTCAAGAACTTCAGATAAATCATCCTCATATTCTTCTTTTTTCTTATAATCCTCTTTCCCCGTCTACTCCTAAGACAACTAGTAAGGCTGAATATCAATTTTCCAAGCTGCATCATGTTGTACTGATATGAAACTCGGTCCAAACCCTCCACCGAACAATCTTTATCGTGTTCTCTCTCTTTCTCTCCCTCTCTCTATCTTTCTCTTTCTCTCACTATTTCTGCAATCACATACGGTTGATGCACCGTTGAACTAATGGTTCTGCTAAAGTCTACTTATCACTTTGCAGTTCTCTCTATGCGTTTAACATTTTCTCCGTAACTCCATGTTCATTTGCGCACCTGTCATCCCTTTCGATTTTGGAATTCTTTCTCCCTCCTCTCTCTCATTCTCATCACCTACCTTTCCTTCTTTATCTTGGGGAGATTTCTGTCTCTTTCAATCTCACACAACAACATTATCCTTTCTCCGTATTTATAAGGCTTCAATATTTTCTAAATTTTGAATTACATATTATTATTATTATTATTATTATTATTATTATTATTATTATTATTATCATTATTATGTTAGGAGATTTTTTGTTAAAGAGGAAGACATAATTAGATTATTAAATTGATGATCGAAATCTCCAAATTCTATGAGAAATATGCTCGGAAAATAGTTTTTTTTTCATTTAAAGGAAAAGAGAACCAGGCACGCTATTTCTGTTAATACAAAAATTAGAAAATTGTATTCCTAATGTCAGATTAAAGTCTAAGTAAATACCAAAAAGACTCCGATAAATAATTACAAACACCGAAGTGTTGCCACACTGACAGTCACTTGAAGATGGCATGTACGCTGGGAAAGTATTTTTGTCTAGAATTTAATTTGACATTAATATTTCGAGAAAGCAAAATACTTTTTCAGGTCTAAACTGTTGTTGATAATTTCGATTATACACAAAGCTGGCCATCATTATTGACATCCATGATATTAAAGTACAAAGTATTTAATAAGAAGACATTTGTGTTATGAACAGAACAGCAAATGATGAATCAACAACAATATAAAAAAAAGAAGAATACGAGAAAAAAAAGTGCAGAACTAAAAGATGGCCACAACACTGGGATTGACATAGTTGAAATCAGTTTTACAAAAAAAATTACATTTCACCCACCTGCGATACGAAACGAATTAAACTCACCTGTGATGGAATGTCAGTTGGGAGACCGGGGTAAGGATGACTTTAATTCTATATGAAGTGAATTTGTTACATCTCTGATAAATCCAAAAGTTACAATAGAAAAACAAAACGAAACAAAAAACTAAAGTTCATTTGGAATGGTTGTTTGAATCTGACACGGTTGTCAATTTTATCTTACCATCATTTTAACATTTGGAATATAGGGTACAAACCTATCCGACCGTCTGATTGGGCACGTTCTCTTGTCAGTATGAACAGTTGAGATTAATATATTATTATAAATGAAGAGAATAAGGTATCAGATGGGACAGAATAATATACCTGAGCAGGAAGTGAGATATTTTGAATATAATGGCCAATGGGTCGGACAGTGGAGTCATACGTGGGTGGTACTCAATGCTCCATTCCAATCAGATGGGAGATGGAAAAAATAATGACATCAGCGTACTGAGTAGCTCAACCAACCAGTTCAAAATACATGATTTTCTTTAGATTCTATTCCATGGAAATGTCCTGACATGTCATTCTGTTTATTGTCTCTTCACATGAACGTAGACTACGCTATCATCAACCAGACAATGCAACATTAAATAGGCACTCGTTTGTCAAAATGAAAAAATTACTACTAGGGTGATGAACGTATTTTGTGCCAATTGTTCGTGCATAGAACATGACTCAAACACCAAAATGCTTCTGCTAAAAATGAAGCTAACATCAGTATCATCAAGTGGTAGAAATAATAGTTAGCCTTGGTTTCCCCGAACCACATGATTCTAATTATAACCTCAATGCTTTAAAAAGCACTGGGTATTTTTCAGAGGCAAAAAACAGGGACGATCTGACCGCTGAGAAAAAGAAACCATATTAAAGAACGACTGGTTTCCACTGGCGAGGAATTCGATTAACTTGTTTCATGGACGGAAAAAGCAAAAAGAAAGCTTTCAGGTATCCTTCGCCAGCGTTTTCTGACTTATAAACGGGATGAAACTTATGAAAAAAAAAAGAAAAGCCTAACTACAGTTGGCCTGTTTGACTATCCTTCTTGTTGTGGGCAGGAATAACTGCCTTTTTTTGCGAAGTTTTGACCGTATTGAAGGAATTATGTATTTAAATGACATCTAAGGGATGTTTTGAATGAAAGTGACCACCCAGTGAAAAGTAAACAAGGTTTGGTTCAAAAATCATGAATTGTTTAGCACGATAGCAACCCTAAGAACACCTTCGAAGTTATCCAAGAATGGTTAAACAAGGATAATATGGGCTGGTTGGCAACAACTTCGGGTACAAATCCCAATCCCTTGGTGAACCTTTGAAAGACCTGAAATCTACCGTTGGTGAAAAGAATCCTGCAGAAGAGCTAGAACGAATTGCAAGGGAAGACTCGAAGAAAATACCAAGTGGCTCAAAAAACTTATGTTCAGAACCTGTCATCGTTGCCAGAGATGATACCTTTAACATTTCGCAAACTTTAGACATCCTTTTGGAGGTTATACAGGATATCGTAGGTTGCTACTAATACATACATACATAGATACATATATATGTGTGAGTTTGTGTGTGTGTAAGTGTGTGTGTGTGTTTTGCGTATGTGTGTATGGTCGTGTGTGTTGACATAAGTCTTTTTCACCGCATGCTATGTACCTAGAAAAGATTCTCTGGTAATCAAATTTTAATTCATGAAAATGGGAAATATTTGGCGGATAATATTCGTATAAAGAATTTCTATCGTCAAATAGCTTGGAAAATCAGGGAATAATAGATAAAACTCACATATATAACTGTCAATATGTACAGACTGAAAGTTGAAGAAAAGAAACATCAGAATATTAGTAATTTCCTATGCAAATAATTGCACTCAGTTCAGCATCGTTCTGAACCCACATAAAAAGTTAAGTACGATGATATCATATATATATATATATATATATATATATATATATATATATATATATAATCTACTTCAATTCAGGAAAAGGTAATTTTCTTTAATCTTTGATGCTGGTACAAGAAACAAAAAGAATAAAATTGTGTATACATACTTACATGCGAAATCAGAGACTTATCTTCATTTACATACACTATCGCACAATAAAAGCTATGTGTCGATTTACTTACCTACGTACTACCCTATCTTCTTGCACATACACAATTTGCCAGGAAACCAATCTATACACGCTTATGGACAGACCCAGGCACTTATATAAGTTTGTATTTATAATTGCACGAGTGAATATATGCACATTAAGGGGTTTTGATACACATATATCCAACATATACATACAGCCAGCAATATATTGTTTGTATCTACATATATATATATATATATATATATATATATATATATATATATATATATACACACACACATATGCATCCATATCAATTCAGAATTATTCGACTAAGAATATGTATACTTGTTAGATTTATGTTAATGCATTATACTTACTAATTTATCTGAATATGCTTCTATATGAATGAACACACACACACGTACGTGCGCACACACATACACAAACAATGCAGAATCATAGTATTTATTACCTACATATGTGTATATCATGTTTGGTAAATATACTCACAAATTTATATAAGTATGCTTCTCTCCCTCTCTCTCTACTCACACACACACACACATATATATATATATATATATATATATATATATATATATATATATATATATATCTCAAGACACACACACACGCACATCCGCACATACTCACGCACATCACTCACATGCACACACACACACACACACACACATGTACATATATAAGTATGTATTTGTTTTTATAAGGTGACATACGTCTTTATGTGATTATTCCAACCTTATGCAAACTCACTTCAAATTTTTTTCTCAATTTTTGATGAGTACAAAGTCTGCATCTACATATTACATAACACAAGTATGATCGATGAGTTTTTCTACATCCATGCATGTAAATAGTACGTCTGTGTTACGTGTCCATTTGTATAAATCGAACGAAATTTTTTGGGATTTGAAAATATCAGATGTATCGGTAGGGACAGCGGGGGCTGGTAAACAAAATTGTACATCATTTTAAGTAATTAGAAACCCTCAGCCAGAACTCATCAAAACTGTCCAAATAGATTTCTTCAGTTATGGTACTGATCTAGACCGCTGGCTAAGTACGCATAAATGTGTATCCTGCATACAGCCCGCATCGATAAAAGTAAAAGGCAGAAAATCTAAACATGTGTGCAATTTGCAATATCAGTTTATGCTAAATTGATCCTTTCTTTCTTCCTTTCTGCCTAGCAGCATTGATGATTGTTTTGTTTTTTTGTTCTTCCTTTCTAAAATTTGGACTTTTTTTCAGTGATCACTGACCAACAAAAATGCAAGAGAAGTAACTTGGTTTTTTTTTCAGTTTTTAGGTTGGTCTGACTTGCAGGCTATGTATGAATGCAAATACATATCCCACGAACAAACCACATCAATGCAGGTTGAGGTCTTGGAATTTAAACATTCATTCTGTATTATGGTTTAAAAAACCGCCATTTTGATTTTTTCAAATCATTCATTTAAATAAGTTTAAGGGGCGGGGTGTAGTTTGCTATGTCGGTTTATGCTGAATTGGTCATTAGTAAGCACTGTCTCGTTTCTCAGAAAATTTAGTAAGTCATCACTTACCAATAAAATGCAAGAGAAGTGACTTATTTATTCATCATCCTTTTTTCCCAACACGCCATGCTGCCAAAATACATCGGTTAATTGACGGTTTCTATTCGGGGACTAATCGGGTCTATTTACTTTTTATCCTCTGATCGGCGCATTACAAACAACGCAAGTATTCTGGTAAAATGAACCAGAAGAAGAGGATTTTTTTTTCTCCTACACAAAACGTGCAGCATTGTTCATATCGATTCTAATCATTCCTGTCATTTTTCTTTTCTTTACATAACTTATTCATAGATAACTTCAATTCAAATCTGTGATTAACTTTTCCATTTTCGTTTTCATCTCTTTTTTTTCTTCTTCCAAATATGTAAATTTATTCCTTATCAGTGGTTCTACCGAAGCATATTTCTGTGACGAACATCTATGAAGAAAGAAATGCAAAGAAAGATATGATCCAATAATTAGAAAACAAAGAAAATATATCAGCTGAAATTTATGTTAATTCCTTTGTCTTGAACGACTTTGGATACATTGGGTCTCATTTGTCTCTACAATATTGGAAAACAAGTTGCATCTATAAGGAACCTTGCTAAATTTCAATAACATTTTTTTTTCTATAGAAATTAACGTAATGTTATGCTAATTTAGATATGTAGAATTCTGACTCTCTCAAAGCAGAACAAACTCTACTTTCGCTAATTCTTGATGTTTGACTAGGAAGAGAACCACGAAAAGAATCTCCCGGGCAAACAGATTATTACGAAGCATTTAAGTACTTTGCTTGCTTTTTTCAACTTATTGTTTCTTAACGAAACAAATCAACATGTGAATTCATTTATTGCATTTTTCTGGTGTTATTCCCCTGATCAATAGAATGTTAAGAGAGTTTTTTCCTAAAAGGAAAACCTAACTCTGTAAATGTCAACAACGTCTAAAATCATCGTCAGTCCTTTGACGTCAGTTGTTAAACAAAAAAAAACTTCAAGATTCACCAGACTTCTCAATCGTGGGCGTCGTGAAGCTAGTATTTTCTGAAAGCAAATAATTCTATCACAATGCACTGCAAAAATAAGACTTCCCCATATCCATGATATGAACATTCTCATGAAACCTTTTATAAGCTGAAATTGTATGTGGAAAATATGAGAAGTATTGTAGCAGTCTTAGATCCCCCCCAAATCCTAATGATGGTAGATCAGGTTGGATCATCAGAGGTGAAATGTCGGTAGGTGCAAAAGATAGGAATGTAGAATTTTGGAGGGATATCGTGTTGATGTAATTAGATAGCATCAAGCTATATACTGAACTTGGCTTCTGTTCCACCTTAAGTCAGAAGTTCGAAGCGCAACTAGGGGAGATCGAACTCACTACTTGGAAGTAATGACCCACAAGATCATATTTCTAAACCATTACACCGAAGCAGAGCACTTTCCTTTGAGAGCAAGAATATGTAAGAAAACGTATTCACATACATAAGATACATTCAGGTATATCTCTATACATATTTTCATAAATGCCCTTCGTTATCAATATGTGCATACCTGTGCCTGTGTATATGAGTACGTATGTCTGTACATTCCTATGCATACATATATAATAATATATTCAAATACATTTATTGATTGTTTTGGGTTGTGGGTTAATATAATAGAATCCTGTGTAGCATTAACGAGGGAATTCAGTCATTCTTGGTTAAATAGAGTATGGAAAAGGGTGAAAATACAGATTGTGTCGTATAAAGGTGGTACCTTTACCCATGAGTATTGTAATAAAAAATGACTTTGTAATAAAAAAAAAAAAAACACATTGAAAAACAAAACCAAAAAAAAAAGCCCGTTACTGCATACATCGGAGTTTACTACACCACATGTTTTGATGTAAATCTCTTAATATGAACCATCTTGGATATAATACCAAGCAATCGGTATAGATATTCACTAGGTCGACTCTTCTTTTTGGCAATTATTCTATATTCAGTTATATATAAGTCAAATAAAGGATGGCTCCAGGGTTTATGAACGATGGATTAGGCTAAGGCAGTACGATATCTTTTTGCATGAAAAATGCATTTCAGGAAGCTCCAACTAAAATTCTTTCAACGTTCTATAGAATGGAAAACGATGTGCCTGAAGTACCAAGCAACAAAAATATTTTCAAAATCATTTAATATTCATATGTATAAAAATTGGATCTTTCTAAAATCTTACATATTTACAATATATATATATATATATATATATATATATATATATATATATAGCACATATGTTACGGATCAGGTTTGCAATGAAGCATAATACAAAGCAAAGTGAAGAATTTATTTCATAGAGTGCTCGATTTATTCAACTTTATACATCAAAAGTCGATTTGTTTTAGAGTAGAGCTGAAAATATATAGTATAAGATGTGATTTCGCTACACGAACAAGGAAGCCCAGGGAAGGAAAAACATGAACTTGTTTGTGTAGCAAATCCAATATATATATATATATATATATATATATATATATATATATATATATATATATACTTATGAATGTGTCATACTATATCAAAACTCTATTTTAAGTTACTCTGTTATGATTCGGTCAAGACAGCGTAAAAAGACTGAATGGTCTATCAGTATCAGATTCGATGCATGAGGCGACCCCCTGTATATATACATATAAATTTTCTAATATATATATATATATATATATATATATATATATATATATATATATATACATATATATATGTGTGTGTGTGTGTGTGTGTGTGTGTGTGTGTAACAATAATGGTTATACATAAACATCATTTTCTTGATAATGATAATGATGATAAAACTGACCACCCAATCCAAGCAAGACAGCAAAACCAAACGATCGTCGATAAGGAGAGGAGAATCTGCCAAATGATAGATGTGGTTGTGCCTGCTGACCACAGACTAAAAAGAAAAGAGATTGAAAACTGAGGAAGTACCAACAGTTGGTGAAGGTGTGGAACATGAAAGTCTTGGTAGTGCCAGTTATAGTAGGTGCACTCGGAACTGTACCACCGACACTGAATGCGATTTTGGGACAAACTAGGGTTGAAAGAAAGGATTGAGACTTGGACTGCACATATTCTGGAAAGAGGGCTACGAATGTGAGATCTACAACCCCAGCTGCTAGCAATGACATAATAGAGAGAATATAGGAGGAGAGAGAAGATAAACGGATACACACAACACACAACTCAAATGCTGGTGGAGGTACGAACCACAGCGTTGTCGTGATGGGTAGGGGATATATAAAAGGAAGGCTCTAAACCTGAGAAACTTGTCTCTCAGTCTGCAGCTGTAACTACCAGGCAATCAATAACAATAACAATAATAAAGAAGAAGAACAAGAACAAGAAGAAGAATCATCGCACGGATACTGAGGAAAATGCTAGAGATATAAGGACTGCAACACCAAATGTTAGCAGTGGCCTAACAGAAAAAGGAGAATGAAAGCGGAATTGTGAACCACAGCACTGGCATGATAGGCAAGGAAGAGATGAGATGTGAGCTGAAGTCCTGAGGAGACTTATCGTCACACAGCCTTCAGCAATGACCACTGGGCAACCGGTGTGAAACTGTAAATCGCAGTATTACTATTGCCTATGAGAACTAGGAGAGAAGGGCTAGAGACTTAAAGCGACTCAACCTCCAGTGGTAACCACCAGGCAACTGGTGTGAGATTGCATAATAATAATAATAATAATAATAATAATGATAATGTTTTGGGAAATATTGGGAACAAACACTCGAATCGTTGCTTGAAACTTATCATTGTGTTGTAATGATCTTACTCTGTCAGCCCAATTCGTATAGCAGTTGCTGCACGGAAGTGAAAATGTGCTAGTTCGAATTTTACCGTGTGGTAATATTCCATTTCCAGTGTAATCCTATTAAAAAGTAAATCATGATAACATATACATCCTCTTACTTGATTCTAAAGTTAAAAAAAAAAAACTGTGAGCCAAAACATATGTTCCTTAAGTCTTAATGTTGGTTGGGCTGATTGACCGACTGACTGACTGACTGGCTTACTATCAATGTATCACGTGCACAGGTTGCTCCAATCATGCTGTGTTTTGTATAGTTGCATGTTTTGTTTTTTGGTCTTAACGCAAATTCGTCCCATAAATAGAATTTTAGTAGTGGGCTCGATTTGCAATGGAAATTAAGAGGCTGAATTAACATCCTACTCTCTTTTGAACATCACTTACGCTTGTTTTCAGAAAATTCTGGCATTTTCGATGACCAATGCCCAAAAGAGGGCCATAAAAGTGAGTTGTTCATTAATCACCTCTTTTTTTAATTTCTTAATTGATTACCATCAACACAGCCTGTTGGTAAAAGACTTTGGTCATGTGCCGGTTTCTGTTGGGTGACCAACCGGACCTGTTGTTGATCACCTATTTCTTTTGCTTTGAGTCACTGATCTTCAGAAAGCTTAAACGCATGGATGGAAGGAAGGAAGAAAGCTTCGAATAACGGAAGAAGAACAAAGATGAACATATTGAGATATTTCAAAGAGAACACTAAATTATCGAGATGGTGGTGGCGGTTCCAGCTGCCAACTGTTCTCGAATAGGTCGACTAGTCGTTGCCATAGCGACAGCAGAAACCTACTGACTCACTCAAAGCAGAACCAACTCTGCCTTTGCTTGATCTTGATCTTTGACTCGGGAAAAGAGCCACACGAAGAATCTTTCGGGCAAACAGATTATTAGGAAGCGTTCAAGTACTTTGGTTTTTTCGACTTATTGTTTCTTCACGAAGCAAATCAACACGTGAATTCATTTATTGCATTCTGGGGTGTTATTCCTCTGATCAATAGAACGTTAAGTGAATTTTTCTTCCTAAAAGGGAAACCTAACTCTGTTAATGTTAACAACCACTAGAATTATCGTCGATGTCCATTGTTGGACAATATTTTTCTCCCAGATCATCCAGACCTCTCGATCATGGGCGCAGGGAAACAAATATTTTCTAAAAGCAAATAATTTTACCACAATGATCAGCATTTACAAATATAAGTCTTCTCGGATATACATGAGTTGGGCATGTTCATGAAACCTTTTATAAGCTGGAATTGTATGAGGAAAATATGGGATGTATCATAACAGTCTTAGATCCAAAAGATGAATATTGATGATGGTATACAAGGCTTGTGCATCAGATGTGACTTGTAGGGAGATGCAAAAGACTGGAAAGTAGAAGAGAGAGAGAGAGAGAGAGAGAGAGAGAGAGAGAGAGTTTCTGCATAACGTATATTTATATATGGTGAAAAGCATATTGCATTTTTAAGTACATATTTCAATAGAATAACCAAATGAACACATGCATGTACACGTGTTAACTTAGTATTATTTAAATACATGGTCACATCTTTGGTCTATAATGATAATCTACAATGAATAGAATATCATTATTCAGCAGTGATCACTTGTTATCAAAGGATCCTTTGTTTTGAAAGACATGACACATACTCACTTTTCAATGTATCACTCAATTCAGCTCTAAATGATGCATGTATGTATCTTCAAGAAGAACAGTTAAGGAATGAAAACAATAATTTGAACTTTACAAACAGATGACCGTTGTTATTTTGAATGCAGTATAAGAGTCTGTGTCGTTTTTCGGCGGACACAAAGCACTAACCTAGGAATGATACTGCATCTTGAGATATGTAAAGAGAGTCATTATTCAGTGGTCATTTCAGCAAGATCTGAAGCAGGGCCAAATAAAAGGCCCTTTAAAAAGCCTCATGGGACTAAATTGTCTCTCATAAAGTATAAGCCGAATATTAATGTAAAATGAAATTTTAGCATTCTCTAAATCTGATGTTTGTAACTATTGGTGAAATTTCCCAAGTTGCATCAAAGTTTCATCGAGCCTAACAATGCAGCGGGCATAATTGAGATGATAGAAGTGTGAGTGCTGAGTTGCAAATTCCATGTTAAAATGATGTGCAAGAACTCATGGTTCAAATGAACCATATCAATATTGCACACTTAACGTTGCCGTTCAGTACCTATTTTTTTTACTTCTGGTCTCCTCAGTAAAACTGTACTATTGGTCTATTATTTTACGCATCTCTTTTGACTTATGTGTAGAGTGCATAATTCTTCATTTGGGCCATTTCGTTTGTCTCTCTGGTCGCTGCCAAGAGCTAATATATCCTTTGACAACGTTTATAGATAGTTCCCTTTGAAAAAGCCCTTCAGTGAACCTTTCTTAAACACAACAAATTCATTCAAAGTATACAAACCGCTAGATTCAACAAGAAATTTTCCCAACACTCCAGACAATACCATTCCCACATAAAATTTACCAAAGGTCGAAGACACTATCATATTTCAGCTCTTCTATCGCTTTAATTTTTATCGATACTCTTGCTATAGCGGAATGAAACGCTACAAATCTAGACTCGGAATTCCATTCCTACATATTTTCAGTGCTTGATTAAGTGCCTCAGCAACAATTGCTGTTGTAGTTGTTGATTGATTGATCCATGGTTAATACTACAGCTTCTGTACATTAGTTTGGTCCGGATAAATTAAGCGGTTCCATCCTATCAACAGGGTTCTCACTAAGAGCAGCTTCATGTCATCCATCATATGTCAACTCCCTTTCCTTTTTCAGTAAAGATGGCATATTTCGAAATAGATGTTCCAGTGGTAGAAAATCTCACGATATCAACAATGGTTCCTTTCGGTAATGTGCAATATCTAGACCTCTAGGCTCATATGTACGCAAGCTTTGGCTGAATACTGCCTGGATTACTGCATCGAGCAAGCCAATATCACTAACTAATTCAGTATCAGTAAATTCTTCGGAAACCAAATCTTCAGGGTTTTAAAAAATATTCGTAACAAATTTGATAGGGAACGCCAAGACTGTCATGAAAAGTTTTTCTGTTACTTGAAATCCCAACTAATTCTCCATAATTATCGGAAGAATTAACTTTGCTGGATATGGATTGAGTCTCATTACGTACAATGATATTCGAGCATCAACTATAGCTGCAAATGTTTCTAGCTTTCCAACTCTCGTTTAGATCACACAGTATCCGAATTCGATCAAAATTTCAATCATTCTTTTTTCAGTAATGGCTCTTATTTCAAGTCCAAAAATGGTATGATATATAAAACATATAAAGAACGTGTATACGTTTTTCCTTAGAAACAATATTCCTTTACTACTTGCTTGTAACAAGGATCAAACACAAAAAAATGATGCAATATATACATCAGGAAAATCTACTACACCATCAAAACCATTGCAAATTTTTCGGTTTCTAAGCCATCATTTCTGGGGAGCCTCTTTAATGACTTCTCAGAACACGCACGCTGCATCTCTTATCATTTAATGAATTTTATTCAGCATCTCTCAGCTTTTCAAATATATTTGTAGGAACACAGTATAAGATGTTTTTTTTTTTTTGCTTGGAAACTACTCGCTCAATTTTTAACTTTTCTATCTTATCCAAATTCACAAACACGTTTCAAGATGGATTTGCTGATAAAACCGTAGAGGGTTTAGTGGATCTTATTGCCAGTGCCGGAAAGTATTCAGAAATTTTCTTCATTTTAGCTCGTAATTGTGGAATTGTGATACCATGAAATTTCTTCCATTTCAACTTCACGACTTTACTGATTAAAATATATATATATCTTAAGTAGTTGTATCTAATTTAAATGGGGCTGAAAACTGGGGTCCTCTAAAGGGGCATCTGACCTGGTGTTAGGGCCAGTAAGATTTTTTCTTGATTTTTTCCTGATCTTTTGCTGATAGAAGGAGATAAACCTGATGTCTGGTCAAGGTACCTTTTTGGGGTCAAATAGCTTAGATAGGTCGTAAGAGAGGTGACGATCAATATGAAGAAGTAATAACGATTTTCCACATAATTTACAATTTTTTTGATGATCCTATAATCGAAGTGTCGCTTACATACATACTTGTATTCAGCCTTGAATAAACACTTTCCGATAAGTGACCTTTTTTTCTAACATTTAAAAAGGAATGGAGTTTGACGAAATACAACATCAAATTTCAGAATAATCTTGTAAAACTCGAATAATAAAATGAAATTTAAAAAGGTAAAAAGTACATCTTATGTCACCCAAAAACTGTTGTGTGTCACTGTTGGTATGCGTGCCATAAGTTCGCCAACACTTATTTAGGGGCATCAAACCTTGTATCAAGGCTTGAAAATTCTAACCAATTCTGTCTTTTTTTTCTGATCCTTGATTACTCTAGAGCATGAAAATGAATTTTGGTGTTTGTACCATATCATGAGCAACTAACCCCAATCGATTTAGGTTCTGTGTCACAATCAAATGGTCAGTTAAATCAATATGTGACGTAATATATTAGAACAAAACATATTAAATCATTTCTTGCTTATAAGTGGCAAAAACGATATGGGCTCTTAGAATAATAGCAATATTAAACAGCCATCAATGATGAGATCATTTATCACTTTTTTGCATAAATATCTCAGAAAATACAGATAGTTCTCCCGTATTTTTCTGATGCAAGAACCTCCTGTTTCACGACAGTTCGGTTAATACGACATTTTGAATTTCATGACCTAAAGGGAAAAGTGAAAATAGTGTTCAGCATTCGTTTTGTAGAGGCAGGACACATCCATTTCCTCCCTATGCTGCCAAAGTCTCAAATACCTCCCACCAACCAAACCTCCGGCGTGTCAACAAACATAACATCATCCCCATTCTTGGTCTGGGAACACAAATTACTTTTTGCATTCAAATTAATGGTAATAGCAGAGTAAACTGTGTGCTAATGGAAATACGATCAATATATCAGGCAGATAATGATACAACAATAGCGTATGACTACAATTGAAGACATCTCTGTTTGTGCATACACTAATGTATTAGGCAGTGCAGAGTTGAGATCATCAGTTTTCAAGAAATATAACTAAAATAAATAAGAAAAAGTACAGCTGATGGATTGTTCTGCGCTGTTTCTAAAACATCTCCATTCATTTCTGCTCTTTAGAATTATCAAAATTTAGATATGAAATGCCTAGATTTAGAACACTGATGAGATATAACCTAAATGCTTCAAAGCCGTTGTTTCGTATTTTACATGATAACGATAACAGGCTGCACTACATACCATGAAGTACAGCCACTTTCAAACACTTTTTGAATCGACACAGTTCAAGTAATATAAATCCCACGTCTGTTGACATCCTTGGAAGGGAATTAGAGGCGTCTGGTCGCTCTCTGTATGGAGGCTGAACTATAATATCAAAACGTATAATTCCTATCAGTCTAACAGCGACAAAACGTTTTTGAAATTTGTTGATATGTTTGCATTAAATTTGTCAGAGCGTTTAGTAAATTGCAATGACGAAAAAAACAATGATTTTTAGTCCATAACATTGTATTTGTTTTAATCATCCTGCACCAGTCAAATTATGTAGATTTATAAAATACAACTAGCTCTTATCGACTGAAGGGGCTATTTCCCTGAATGACCGGAAAAATAGCTTCAACGTTGGAAAATCAACGCACCTTCGCATATATGCACACGTTCATAGACTTTCACAAATACACACAC